>JACEHZ010000499.1:1032500-1365780 GCA_017893485.1 Hemerocallis citrina | reverse complement strand
TCGACTGTTGCACATGGCAGTCGACTGTACTGCAGGGATTTTCAAAAAAATATAATTTAAATCTGTGTACTACTCTTTTCATAATTCATTTGACATTTCTCACACAACTTAACATTAATATTCCCTATATTAATTCCCTGTTTATCCTTCTTTTATAATCCCAAAAACATATCTTAATTTGTTCATTCTAACTCATATCACGAAAGTCCTTCAAAGCACCTAAAGCAACAATTTCATCTACTAGCATTTGCATTTAGTTTTGATACTAACAACAAATTTTAATTCAAGCATTCCATAGCTACAAATAATTCACATACAACTTACGATTCATGATGGAATAACATGCAATCTATTTAGCATCAATTCAATCAACTAACAAACCATTTTTTCCAATTAGGTGTACTCTTATTAATCTCTTTCATGCATTGTCATTTCAATCAATCTTAGCATGTTATCTAATTAGAAATATGGAAAATAACCCACCTTATTTGGAGAGAATAAAATTGCAACACCTCCTAAACACAAGAGTCCTTGCCAAAAGAGTGTTCCTCCTCCTCCTTGATGTGCACAACCGAGCTTCAAAAGATGCAATCCCGAGAGCTCTTTGAAGATGATGCCGGCCTTCCTTTGGTGCAAACACACTCACACACAACTCTCAATCTTTTTATCTCACTTACTATACTACTAACAATTTGTATTTTCTACTATAGGTTTTGGAGAAATGAAGAGTACAAAAATAACTAGGCTAGGGGGGGGGGGGGGGGGGGGGGGGGAGGTATTTATACTAAAAAATTGGAGTAAATGAAAGGCTAGGATCAAACTAGGAGTTAAAAATAAAAGGCTAGGATTAAAGGGGAAGTTGTAGTAACCAACCATGATCAAACAACTACCACCAATAACTCCACTCATTTTTTTTCATTTTCCCTCCAATCCAAAACCGGCCTCTAGTGTGTTTTTGCACGTGTACGTGCAATGCACGTGCATTCATTAGTTCTCCATTTAAAAAAGTTGTACATTATATTTTTTTATAAAAATACTCTTTAAAAATATTCTACATTACAAGTTGTAATAAAAGAAGAAATAATTCATGGGCTTTATTTAATGTGCCAAATAATAGTTTACAAAAATAAATTAGATTTGGGCTAAAAAGAGAACTTATGTTTATTTGAAGAAAATGGGCCTTTATAAAAATAATTAAAGAACACATGTACATATATATACATACATATACTCATCATCCATAATGAAAATAATTATAAGATTTCATACTACAAAAATTGCACGTGCACACTATGTGCAAAAATTAATAATTTTCATAAATGAAAATCGGGGTATTACAATAGACCATAGTTTTCAGCAACTTTCGTGAGTTTTTTTATATCCCTCATTTTGTGAGCTATAGTACACTGTTTTGATCAATTTCTTACGATTTCGTATTTTCCTGTTTTGGCCTCATTTTGTGGATTATAGTCCATAGTTTCCGACCATTTTCGTGAAATTTTATATTTGGCCGTTTTAGCCTCATTTGTGGGCTATAGTCCACAGTTTTCGACAACTTTCGTAAGAATTTTTATTTTCCTCAATTTGTGGGCTATAGTACAATAATTTCGGTCACATTCATGAGATTTTGTATTTTACTGTTTGGCCTCATTTTGTGGGTTACAGTCCCTAGTTTCCGGCCGTTTTCGTGAATTTTTTTATTTGACTTTTTTTGCCGCATTTGTTGGCTATAGTCCACAATTTTTGGCAACTTTCGTAAGATTTTTAATTTCTCTCATTTTGTGGGCTATACACTATTTCCGATCACTTTCTTGAGATTTCGTATTTTACTGTTTTGGCCTCATTTTTTGGGTTGCAGTCCACAGTTTCCGTCCGTTTTTGTGAAATTTTGTATTTGAATTTTTTAGCCTCATTTGTGGGCTATAGTCCAGAGTTTTCGGCAACTTTGGTGAAATTTTTTACTTCCCTCATTTTGTGGGGTATAGTACACTATTTTCGATCACTTTCTTTAGATTTCGTATTTCACTGTTTTTGCCTCGTTTAGTGGGTTATAGTCCACAGTTTGCTACCATTTTCCTGAAATTTTATATTTGACTGTTTTAGCCTCATTTGTGGACTAATGTCCACAGTTTTCGGCAACTTTCGTGAGTTTTTTTATATCCCTCATTTTGTGATCTATAGTACACTGTTTTCGATAGTTTTCTTAAGATTTCGTATTTTTCTGTTTTGGCTTCATTTTGTGGGTTATAGTCCATAGTTTCCGACCATTTTCGTGAAATTTTATATTTGGCTGTTTTAGCCTCATTTGTGGGCTGTAGTCCACAGTTTTCGGCAACTTTCGTAAGATTTTTATTTCCCTCATTTTGTGGGCTACAGTACACTAATTTCGATCACATTCATGAGATTTTGTATTTTACTGTTTTTGGCCTCATTTTGTGGGTTATTGTCCACAATTTCCGGCCGTTTTTGTGAAATTTTGTATTTTACTTTTTAGCCGCATTTGTTGGCTATAGTCCACAGTTTTCTGCAACTTTCGTGAGTTTTTTCATTTCCCTCATTTTGTGGGCAATAGTACACTATTTTCGATCACTTTCTTGAGATTTCGTATTTTACTGTTTTGGCATCATTTTGTGGGTGACAGTCCACAGTTTCCGTCCATTTTCGTGAAATTTTGTATTGGACTTTTTTAGCCTCATTTGTGGGCTATAGTACATAGTTTTCGGCAACTTTCGTGAGATTTTTTATTTCCCTCATTTTGTGGGCTACAATAGACTATTTTCGATTACTTTCTTGAGATTCTGTGTTTTACTGTTTTGGCCTCTTTTTGTGGGTTTGTAGTCCACAGTTTCCAATCGTTTTCGTGAAATTTTATATTTGACTATTTTAGCCTCATTTCTGGGCTATAGTCCACAATTTTCGGCAACTTTCGTAAGATTCTTTATTTCCCTCATTTTGTGGGCTATAGTACACTAATTTCGATCACATTCATGAGATTTTGTATTTTTCTGTTTTTGGCCTCATTTTTTGGGTTACAATCAACAGTTTCCGGCCGTTTTCGTGAAATTTTGTATTTGACTTTTTTAGCCACATTTGTTGGCTATAATCCACAGTTTTTTGCAACTTGCGTGAGTTTTTTTATTTCCCTCATTTTGTGGTCTATAGTACACTATTTTCGTTCACTTTCATGAGATTTTGTATTTTACCATTTTTTGGCCTCATTTTGTGGGTTACAGTCAACAGTTTCCGACCGTTTTCGTGAAATTTTGTATTTGACTTTTTTAGCCACATTTGTTGGCTATATAGTCCACAGTTTTCGGCAACTTTCGTGAGATTTTTTATTTCCCTCATTTTGTGGGCTATAGTGCAATATTTTCGATCACTTTCATGAGATTTTGTATTTGACTGTTTTTGGCCTCATTTTGTGGGTTACGGTCCACAGTTTCCTGCCGATTTCGTGAAATTTTGTAATTGACTGTTTTAGCCGCATTTGTTGGCTATAGTCCACCGTTTTCTGCAACTTCCGTGAGTTTTTTTTATTTCCCTCATTTTGTGGGCTATAGTACACTTTTTTCGATCACTTTATTGAGATTTCGTATGTTACTGTTTTGGCGTCATTTTGTGGGTTACAGTCCACAATTTCCGTCCATTTTCGTGAAATTTTGTGTTTCACTTTTTTAGCCTCATTTGTGGGCTATAGTCCAGAATTTTTGGCAACTTTCATGAGATTATTTATTTCCCTCATTTAGTGGGCTATAGTACACTATCTTCGATCACTTTAATGAGATATCATATTTTACTGTTTTGGCCTCATTTTGTGGATTACAGTCCACAGTTTCCGTCTGTTTTCGTGAAATTTTGTATTTTACTTTTTCAGCCTCATTTGTGGGATATATAGTCCACAGTTTTTGGCCACTTTCGTGAGAATTTTTTTGGCCCCCATTTTTTGGGTTACAGTCCACAATTTTCAGCAACTTTCGTAAGATTGTTTATTTCCCTCATTTTCTGGGCTATATAGTACACTAATTTCGATCACATTCATGAGATTTTGTATTTGACTGTTTTTTGCCACATTTTGTGGGTTACAGTCCACCGTTTTCGACCGTTTTCGTGAAATTTTGTATTTGAATTTTTTAGCAGCATTTGTTGGCTATAGTCCATAGTTCTTGGCAACTTTTGTGAGATTTTTTATTTCCCTCATTTTGTGAGCTATAGTACATTATTTTCGATCACTTTCTTTGGATTTTGTATTTCACTATTTTTGCCTCGTTTAGTGGGTTATAGTCCACAGTTTGCGACCGTTTTTCTAAAATTTTATATTTGACTGTTTTAGCCTCATTTGTTGACTAATGCCCACAGTTTTCGGCAACTTTCGTGAGTTTTTTTATATCCCTCATTTTGTGAGCTATAGTACACTGTTTTCGATCAATTTCTTAAGATTTCGTATTTTCCTGTTTTGGCCTCATTTTGTGGGTTATAGTCCACACTTTACGACCGTTTTCGTGAAATTTTATATTTGATTTGCCTCATTTGTGGGCTAAAGTCCACAGTTTTCGGCAACTTTCGTGAGATTTTTTATTTCCCTCATTTTGTGGGATATAGTACAATATTATTGATCACTTTAGTGGTATTTCGTATTTTACTGTTTCGGCCTCATTTTGTGGGTTACAGTCCACAGTTTCCGACCGTTTTCGTGTAATTTTTTAGTTGACTTTTTTAGCTTCATTTGTGGGCATAGTCCACAGTTTTCGGCTATTTTCGTGAGATTTTTTATTTCCCTCATTTTGTGGGCTATAGTACACTATCTTCGATCACTTTCATTAGATTTCGTATTTTACTATTTTTGGCCTCATTTTGTCGGTTAACAATCCACAGTTTCCGGCCATTTTCGTTAAATTTTGTATTTGACTTTTTAGCCTCATTTGTGAGCAATAGTCTGCAGTTTTCGGCAACTTTCCTGAGATTTTTTATTTTTCTCATTTTGTGGGCTATAGTACACTATTTTCGATCACTTTCATGAGATTTAGTATTTTACTATTTTGGCCTCATTTTGTGGGTTACAGTCCACAGTTTTCGACCGTTTTCGTGTAATTTTGTATTTGACTTTTTTAGCCTCATTTGTGGGCTATAGTCTATAGTTTTCGGCAACTTTCGATTTTTTATGTCCCTCATTTTGTGGGTTAACAGTCCACAGTTTCCGGCCGTTTTCGTGAAATTTTGTATTTGACTTTTTTACCTTTATTTGTGGGCTATATAGTCTACAATTTTCGGCAATTTTCGTGAGATTTTTTATTTCCCTCATTTTGTGGGCTATAGTACACTATTTTCGATCTCTTTCTTGAGATTTCGTATTTTACTATTTTGGCCTCATTTTGTGGGTTACAGTCCACAGTTTCCGACCATTTTCGTAAAATTTTGTATTTGACTTTTTTAGCCGCATTTGTTGGCTATATAGTCCACAGTTTTCGGTAACTTCGGTGAGATTTTTATTTCCCTCATTTGGTGGGCTATAGTACACTATTTTCGATCACTTTCATGAGATTTCGTATTTTACAGTTTTGGCCTCATTTTGTGGGTTCCAGTCGACAATTTCTGTCAGTTTTCGTGAAATTTTATATTTGACTTTTTTAGCCTCATTTGTGGGCAATAGTCCACAGTTTTTGGCAACTTTCGTGAGATTTTTTATTTTCCTCATTTTGTGGGCTATAGTACACTATTTTCGATCACTTTCTTGAGATTTCGTATTTTACTGTTTTGGTCTCTTTTTGTGGGTTATATAGTCCACAGTTTCCGACTGTTTTTGTGGAATTTTTTATTTCATTGTTTTAGCCTCATTTGTGGGCTATAGTCCACAGTTTTCGACTACTTTCGTGAGATTTTTTGTGTCCCTCATTT
The DNA here is from genome assembly GCA_017893485.1 of Hemerocallis citrina. Classification (NCBI taxonomy): domain Eukaryota; kingdom Viridiplantae; phylum Streptophyta; class Magnoliopsida; order Asparagales; family Asphodelaceae; genus Hemerocallis; species Hemerocallis citrina. The sequence goes on along the minus strand of JACEHZ010000499.1, from coordinate 1,359,888 downwards.
TTTGGGTTATATTCCATAGTTTCCGGTCGTTTTCGTGAATTTTTTTATTTGGCATTTTCAGCCTCATTTGTGGGCTATAGACCACAGTTTTCGACAACTTTCGTGAGTTTTTTTATTTCCCTCATTTTGTGGGCTATAGTACACAGTTTTCAATCAATTTCTTGAGATTTCGTATTTTATTGTTTTGGCCTCTTTTTGAGGGTTGTAGTCCACAGTTTCCGACCGTTTTCGTGAAAACTTTTATTTGACTGTTTTCGCCTCATTTGTGGGCAGTAGTCCACAGTTTGCAGCAACTTTTGTGATTTTTTATTTTCCTCATTTTGTGGGCTATAGTACACTATTTTCGATCACTTTCATGATATTTCTTATTTTACTGTTTTGGCCTCATTTTGTGGGTTATATTCTACAGTTTACGGCCGTTTTCGTGAAATTTTGTATTTGAATTTTTAGACTCGTTTGTGGGCTATAGTACACAGTTTTCGACATCTTTCGTGAGATTTTTATTTCCCTCATTTTGTGGGCTATAGTACACTGTTTTCGATCAATTTCTTGAGATTTCGTATTTTACTGTTTTGGCCTCATTTTGTGGGTTGTAGTCCACAGTTTCCGACCGTTTTCGTGAAATTCTATATTTGACTATTTTAGCCTACTATAGTCCACAATGTTCGGCAACTATCGTGAGATATTTTATTTCCCTCATTTTGTGGGCTATAGTGCACTATTTTCGATCACTTTGATGAGATTCCGTATTTTACTGTTTTGACCTCATTTTGTCGGTTACAGTGTACAGTTTTCGGCCGTTTTCATGAAATTTCACTTTTTTAGCCATATTTGTGGGCTATAGTCCACAGTTTTCGCCAATTTTCGTGAGATTTTTTATTTCCCTCCTTTTGTGGGCTATAGTACACTATTTTCGATCACTTTATTGAGATTTCCTATTTTACTGTTTTTGTCTCATTTTGTGGCTATAGTCCACAGTTTGCGACCGTTTTCGTGAAATTTTATATTTGACTGTTTTAGCCTCATTTGTGGGCTAAAAGTCCATAGTTTTCGGCAACTTTTGTGAGAATATTAATTTCCCTCATTTTGTGGGATATAGTACACTATTTTCGATAACTATTACGAGATTTCGTATTTTCCTGTTTTGGCCTCAATTTGTGAGTTATTGTCCACAGTTTTCAGCAACTTTCGTGGGATTTTTAATTTCCCTCATTTTGTGGTCTATAGGACACTATTTTTAATAACTTTCATGAGATTTCATATTTTACTGTTTTTGGCCTCATTTTGTGGGTTACGGTCCACAATTTCCGACCGTTTTCGTGAAATTTTGTATTTGACTTTTTAGCCACATTTGTGGGCTATGGTCCCCAGTTTTCAGCAACTTTCGTGAGATTTTTTATTTCCCTCATTTTTTGGGCTATAGTAAACTATTTTCGATCACTTTCTTGATATTTCGTATTTTACTATTTTGGCTTCATTTTGTGGGCTATAGCCCACAGTTTCCGACCATTTTCGTGAAATTTTATGTTTGGCAGTTTTAGCCTTATTTGTGGGCTATAGTCCACAGTTTTCGGCAACTTTCGTGTGATTTTTTATTTTTTCCTCGTTTTGTGGGCTACAGTGCACTATTTTCGATCACTTTCATGAGATTTCGTATTTTATTGTTTTGACCTCTTTTTGTGGGTTACAGTCCACAGTTTCCGCCCGTTTTCGTGAATTTTTTTATTTGACTATTTTAGCCTCATTTGTGGGCTATAGTCCATAATTTTCGGCAACTTTCGTGAGATTTTTTATTTCCCTCATTTTGTGGCCTACAGTACACTATTTTCGATAACTTGCATGAGATTTCGTATTTTACGGTTTTGGCCTCATTTTGTGGGTTACAGTCTACAGTTTCCGTCCGTTTTCGTGAAATTTTGTATTTGACTTTTTTAGCCTCATTTTACTGTTTTTGGCCTCATTTTACTGTTTGACATCATTTGTAGGCTACATAATCCACTATTTTCGACCACTTTTGTCAACTTTCGTATTTCACTTGTTGGACCTCATTTTGTAGGCTATAGTTTGTAGTTTTCCGTCATTTTCATGAAATTTCGTATTTCAAGTTTTGGTCACATTTTGTGGGTGTCCACCGTTTTTGGCCATTTTCGTGAAATTTCACATTTCATTATTTTGACCTTATTTTGTGGCATATAGTATCCAGTTTTGGCCATTTACGGGAAATTTCGTATTCTACTATGTTGGCCACATTTTGTGAACTATAGTCCATAGTTTTCGATCAGTTTCTAAAAATTTCGTTTTTCACTATTTTGTCCTCACTTTTTAGACTTTAGTCCACTGTTTTCGGTCAGCTTCATGAAATTTTGTATTTCACTTTTGTGGCCTAACTTTGTGGGCTATTTGTCCACTGTTTTTAGCCGCTTTCAAGAAATTTCATATTCCACTGTATTTGCATAATTTTGTGGCCTATAGTCAACCAATTTTTGCCAATTTCGTGAAATTTCATATTCCATTTTTGCCTCATTTTGTGGGCCATTCATAGTTCACATTTTTGTCCTTTTTTATAAAATTTTGTATTTTACTATTTTGAACTCATTTTGTGGACCATAGTCCACATTTTCATGAAATTTTGAGTTTCACTTTTTTTTTGCCATATTTTGTGAACTATAGTCCACTGTTTTCGGTCATTGTCGTGAAATTTTCTATTTCACTATATTTGGCCATATTTTGTAGCAAGTCCATAGTTTCGGCCAATTTTATTGAAATTTTAGTATTTCAGTATTTTGGCCACATTTTAAGGGCTATATAATCAACAGTTTTCACCAACTTTCGTGATTTTTTGTATTTCATTATTTCGTGCACATTTTGTGGCATTGTTTTATGCTATTTGTGCAAAATTTCATATTTCACAATTTTAGCCTCATTTTGTGGACTATAGTCCACAGTTTCGACCAGTTTCGTCAAATTTTGTATTTCACTGTTTTGGTCTTATTTTGTGTTCTGTCCACAATTTTCTGATAATTTCGTTAAATTTCATATTTCACTGTTTGACCTCATTTTGTGGGTACATTTTTAGGGCTTGTTTTTTGTGAAATTCTGCATTTCACCATTTTGAACTCATTTGGTGGACTATTCCCAATTTTCGGCCATTTTCGTATTTTACTTTTTTGCTACATTTTGTGGCATGTAGTCTACTATGTGAAATTTCGTATTTCACTAATTTTATTCCATTTTGTGGCTTATAGTCCGCAGTTTCGGTTATTTTCACGAAATTTAGTATTTCATTGTTTTTACTACATTTTGTGAACTAGTCCACATTTTTCGGTCAGTTTGTGAAATTTCGTTTTTCACTGTTTTGACATCATTTTTAAGAGTATAGTCAGGGCTGGCCCTGAGCTCATGGGGACCTTAGGCAAACTGCCGAAATGGGGCTCCCATTGTGATGAACAAAAGTTTTTTTTAAAATTTTTTTTAGCCAAAAAAGTGCTACTAATTGGTCCACGGATGATTTTCTCTGGTGGCGCCAACAACTATAAGACAACAACAGTGACAGCGGCTACAAAGCAAAGGCTCGGGTTCGGAGTTTTGAGTCCGGTTCGGGTTTGTATGGAGGTTGGAGATGGATTTTAAATGGAGGTCGGGTTGGTGGCTGGGGTTGTTGATGGTGATGGTGTTGGAGATGGGTTTCAAATGGAGATCAGAAGGACTAAGATTTCAAATGGAGGTCGGGTTGGTGAATGGAAGCAGTGAATGAAGTTTAATGGATTTAGGGGAGATGGCAAGCATGCTACTTGGTTTCTGGTTCGGGTTCGGGTTCAAGTTTGGATGATCGGGTTTGGGGAGTGGGATCGGGTTTGGGGAGCGGGTTTTGGTCAGTTAAGTAAAATTTCGTATTTCATTATTTTGGCATGATTTTGTGGGCTACAGTCCACAGTTTTGGCCAATTTTGAATTTCACTAATTTGGCCTCATTCTGTGGAGTATAACCCACAAAATATTTTACAAAACAGTGAAATTCATAATTTCTTAATATCTGCAGAAATTGGTTGACTAACTCAACAAATCATACAAAATAATAAATTTCAAAATTTCTCAAAATAATTCAAAAACCAGCAGCCTAATCGAGCTAGAATAGTGAAAATTAAAATTTCTCGAAATTAGTCAAAAACAGTGAATTATAGCACAATAAATTGGGATAAATTGGTTAGTCAAAAACAATGAATTATAGCACAATAAATTGGGATAAATTGGTCAAATTTAAAATCTCTCAAAATATGGCATGGCCAAAACAGTGAACTATACTCCCATGTAATTAGTTAAAAACATTGAAATTCAGGATTATTCTGTTTTATTCTTTTAAAACAGTGAAATTCAGGAAGAATTTACTGATGCCATATTTCGAGAAATGATATAAAATTTGATGCATCACAATTCAAAAGAAAATTTTAAAAACTGATAAACAAATAAACAGCAGAGTAAGTTTCGAGCGAAAATTACCTGAATCTGAATCTCCCTGACACCAATTCAAATCTTTTTTTGTTCTTCTCTGTTCCATATATATTAGCTCTTGTATGCCACATAATGCAAGCACATAAAACCAATAAACGAAACATTAGAAAACGAAGTCAGAAAGGAAGATACTATACTATAACAAGATTTCATTTTTCTTGCAACAGAATGATGAACGCATTTCCTATCAAACGATCAGCTATAAACAGCACAAAAAATTGATAAGAAAAGTCGGTGAATTTCTACTCTAATCTGAGGCTTACAAACAATATTCCTTCGATCACAATATTAACCTCCGCCTTAATAGTATCGAATGTCACATACAAAATCAAAATGCTGCTACAAAATTACCCCCCAAAATAGTTGGCCTTTTCTTGTGGAAAGCTGTGACAGATTTAGGTTTGATGCATACAACCTTAGCAAAGAATAAATAATTAAATGAATAATAAATAATAAATGTGTTCTTCATGCATGAATTGATACAAATCAAGGGCTTAAAAATAATTAACTCGCCACAAAGACAGTTATTACAATGACAACAATAACGATAATAATAGCAATAAGAACAACAACAACAAATAACAGCAGCAGCAGACCAAACTAACCCGAGTTGGATTTTACAAAAACTCCAAACCCACTCTTAATGAAGAGACATGAAAAACCAAGAATATACTGCATGGGTCGTGAGTGAACCCTCAGACATGCCAATAGAAAAGCCTGATGATGCTTTGAATCACCAAAAGCAATCAAGCTGTTTTCTTTGACTTTGAGCCTGATCGTTTCTCCCCTGCAACACTAAACCTTGGCAGAGTCAATAGAGTGTTTGCTCGTGACACGCCTTCTAAAGCAGACCAATCATCCCCATCTCCTAAGGAAACTGAGTTGACAACTGAGGCTATTCGAGAATGTGATTCGATCCCAGTAAATGTATGCTCCTCTCCACCCATTTCCTTGCCCTTTCCCTTATTCTCTTCTTGGGTGCCAGATGAGTGCAAGTCCTGGGACTTGTCGCTATCATTGATATTATTAGGGGAGATATTGTTGATGGATGTAGAAGTTACTTCTGTGGAGTTATCACTGAGGAAGAGGCATACAACAGCACAGTCATCGATCTTGGAGGTCGGGTAATTGTCCCTCCAAGAACGAACTGCCGACTCCACGAGCTTCCGAGCTGCAGTGGAACGGGAGGGAGCAGATGCCACGATGTCAACCACTTCCTTGTTTGTAAGCACATCCCACACCTGATAGTTCGTAAATAAACCCATTATCATTCTTCTGCCTTGATTAATCAAAAATTTAAGACTGATTTCAAGGTATGAACTAAGAAGCAGACTCCGCCACGGTGACATGCGCTCAGTATGACATGATACGCCAAAATTATAAAATACAGAAAATGAATAACAATGCTACAACCAAATATGTTGTATCTAACATATCAGAAAGCACTAATACAAATACAGGTACAAGACACATCTAACTTGTAAAACTAGGAAATGGAACATGAGTTTTGTAATACTATAGATTCAGTTATGCATTAAATAGAGTGGAAATGACTTTTAACTATATAATTTTAAGAACATAATTAAATTAAGAGATCTATAGTTCTATACTCCATAACAATTGTTCCATATTCAATGCAAAATCACAAAGTAAAAAATCTCCATAGTCAAAATCTAAGGACTCGGAATTTATGAATAAGATATGTATAGAAATTGTTTCAGAAATGTTAAGACACTGGTGCAAGGAGTATTCATGAAGTATCATTGTCCAACACCACGACACTTATGCCCAACAGATATTCGATGTGACATAGAAAAACTTGTGTTCATGCTTCATAAGTAACTAGTTAATTGCCATGAGAAAATTCAAGTTCATTAATAAAACTAAAAATATGTACATTTATACACATAATATGTAACCACATTTAAACTGAAAATATAAATATGATATATGTAATTCTTTTTCATGGACTTAAGTCTTAACTACACAAGTTTCCAATTGAGAGAGGGAGAAAATATAGGAGAAAACATAAGAAATAAGTTTAACCAATTAATTTAATTCAACTTTAGCATATGTTTATGCTTCTTTTATGTACATGTACATGACGGTTAATTACTATGTTCTTTTATGTATATGAAGGATTTCAATTAAAATTTAGTTTAATTCCAGATATAGGAAAACTTAACCGATGAGCCTAAGAAATATGGAGACCAATACAACTACGGGGAGTACGGGGAGGGACACAACAAATATGTATGAAGACCAGCGGAAATGGCTATAATATTATATTCTAAATCATAACTAAACGGAAACTCAACCCAAATGACATATTGACATCCAATAATATAAGTTAGAGCTCATGGCAAAAATAATAGGTCTATAATCAATAAGAGAGCAAAAGTAATTCATATTGCACGACTATGAAAGTCCCTACCACTAAGCTAAAACTTTGAAATTGTAAAAAGGTTGAGAAAAATTGCACTTGTATTCTAACACGTCCCTCGGGTCGAGAGCCCATTTTTTTATGGGCCAAAGAAACGAGATAAATGTCCAACAAATTGTGGGCCGAGACCTAGACTATATGCAACGGTATTTTTTTAAAATTTTAAATACGCATTTAAATTGCGTAGCCGGTGGGATTCGAACCTGGGTTGCTCTTTGTTTTGATAGCATGTGAAAGTCCCTGCCACTAAGCTAAGCTAAAACTTCGAAGTTGTAGAAGGGTTGACGAAAATTACACTTGTATTCTAATAACGACAAAAGCAAAGAAGACTCATAGTGCATATACAAGTAATCAGACTTAACTAGTATAAGTAATGTAAAAAAGTGGATGAAAATTACAGATCATGGTTCAAAAATATGTTGAGAAGTGTCCATCACAAAATATATAGTATACATCTAGGACACGTATGGGAAGTGTGTGACACATGTGAAAGGAGTCCATGATGTGCCAGGGTTCCAACATATGTACAGCTCCATTATAGAACTGTCCATGCTTGTAGACAAGAAACTTTTGGAATATTACGAAATTCAGATATTATTCAGTAGGATGACTGATTAAACAACAATTATTAATAGTAAAGTTTGTTGCCTCCCTTTCTTACCCCATCAGAGGCCAAAACAATGAACTCATCCTTCTCAGTGAGGCGTCGATATGAGATCTCAGGCACGGAAATCAGCCCAAAATTCTTCAGACAAAAATCTCCAAAAGCCCGAGCCATAGCCAAGCCTGGAGAGTCATAGTTTGGTAGCCAAACCCGAGCCACATCTGGCTCATCCCGAAGAGCAAAAACTCGACCTTTACACCGCTTGATTCTTTCTTCTTCCTCTGCAGAAAGTTTAAGGAAATTATTTCAGATGCATTTTTGATATATAATTGCACTGGAGAAAATGCTTTAATACAAATGAAAATATCATCTGTCAAGAGAAGTGCAAACTCGTCTTCAATAATCTATATATATAATGCATACAGTCTTACAGGAGTTGAGACAAATGTTCATGCTTTTACTAAAATATAATTTATTTGATTATAATGATTAAACACGGTAATTCCTTATATTGCTTATTTTTCAGATTTAGGTGTATTTCTATGTCATGTCCTCCTTTTGATTTTCTTTTTTATAGTTTCTCATAGAGGAACCCCATCCAACCTTCCTCTGTTACTATCCCCTCTGTGTAAAGTTAGGGGCCGTTTGTTTCCAAGTAATCGTAATCAAAATTCGAAACCAAATTTTGTGGAGCGAAAACAAAATCGCTGCTTTTCAAAAAATTTCTATTTCTTGTTTGATTGCAAGGAAAACAACACAAGTTCTCTTGTGGAAAAGGAATTACGCTCTTCTCTTTGTTTGTTTCGATGGAAAGTTGAACTTTTGGAAAAGGGCAAATAGTATCCAAATTATCTTCAGTTTTATTTGAAGTTAAAATTCCTATTTAAAAATGCAAAAATTCATGTTTATTTGACACTAACATTCACCACCTTAACTAGTATTATTATCACCCTTTACCATTCAGTATTTTTATAAAAACTATGTTCAAACTATTAATTTAATTTATACCATTAAACTAGAGCATTGGAGTTTGTACAATTTGTAGACAGTCCGACGTAAACTAATTTAACTACATATTTTCAAGTTGGAGTTATATTAACCATCCATTTAAAAATTAATAAACCAATATTTAAATCTCAACCACATTTATCTTCTAACATATATTGCACGTGCTAACGAACTGGTAGCTTAAACTAGAAAGTTGGGATTGTCAAAATGTGATGACCATTCTATTCAAATAAATATCAATCACAAAATTTTAAGCCAGAAAATGAATCATCTACACCACCCAATATGTCAAATACACACTTTGGATCGACATCAACATAAATTAAAAGATCATTAAAAAACAAATCAAGGTGTTGCATGGCTTCACAACTAGTATATATATGTTTCTGAGTAATAGTAGTATATATATATTGACAACAACAACAACAACAAATAAGCTTTTTTCCCAACTAGTTGGTGTCGGCTACATGAATCTCGGTTTTCCATTCTGCTCGGTTTAGCACAATATCTTCTGTAAAGCCACAAGCTATCATATCTTTTCTCACCTTTTCCACCCAAGTTTAGGTCTTCCCCTACCCCTAACTCTACCATCAATACTTATCAAATCACTCTTTCTCAAGTGGCACTACTAGGTCTACGTGTGACATGTCCAAACCACCTGAGGCGATTCTCTCTTAACTAATCTTGGATAGGAGCTACCTTTAGCATATCTCGTATATGCTCGTTTCTAATTCTATCCTTCCTAATTTTATCATCCATTTTAGCATCCTCATTTCCGCTACACTCATTTTTTGGACATGTTTCTTTATTGCCCAATACTCTGCTCCATAAATCATTGCTGGTCTGACAGCCGTCCTAAAAAAAAAATCCTTCAACTTCAAAGGTATACGTTTGGCACACAAAACACCACTCATACTTCTCCACATAAGCCACCCTGCTTGGATCCTATGTATAACATCTTCACAAATCTCCCCATCTCTTTGCATAGTCGAGCCTAAATATCGTAAACAATCTCTCTTAGGTATCTCTTGACCATCAAACTTCACTACTTCCTCATTTGTGCTCCGAATATCACTAAAATTACACTCCATATACTCTGTTTTAGTTTTGCTATTCTAAAGCCTCTAGCTTCCAAAGTTTCTCTCCACGGTTCTAATTTAACTATGAGTCATGCTCTAGTCTCATCCACTAAGACGACGTCATCGGCAAAAAAACATACACCAAGGCACCTCATCTTTTATTTATCGCATCAATTCATCCATAACCAAAGCAAAAAAGGTAGAGACTTAAAGCCAAACCTTGGTGTAAACCTACTGTAATGGGAAAATCACTAGTCTCTCATGTGGTTGTTCTAATTGTAGTCTTTTCCCCTTCATAAATACCCTTAATTACCTTAATATACCGAATAGTTATTCTTTTATTATTTAACACCCACCATACTATGTCTCTAAGAGCTTTATCATATGTTTTTTCTAGATCTATGAACACCATAGTAGATCTTTCTTATTCTCCATATATTTTTCCATAGGTCTCCTCAATATATAAATTGCTTCCATTGTTGACCTCTCAAGCATAAATCCAAACTGATTTTCAGACATTGTAGTTTTTGGTTTATGTTCAATCACTATCTCCCAAATTTTCATCGTATGGCTCATTTATTTAAGTATATATATATTGACAAACATAGTCGAAAATGTGTACCAAGTGAAGTTATCATGCAAGTGCATGCGTGTTGTTGGAGGATCAAGTTGCATCGGGAACTTGTTCCATTTAGGTAATTTTAATTTAAACTTTATTTAGTTTATTATTTTTCTATTGTGTAATTAATTACTTGCTGTTGAAAAGGATAAGGATAAAGGGATCCCTTTTGGCCCATTTTTCTCCCGTTCCATCCCAATTCAGCGGTATTTTCGCTGAATTGGGATTTCCCATTTTTATGATTTTTTTGCTGAGGTGTCAAAAAATTTGCAAACTACAATTACTGTCAAACAAACAAAGAATTTGTTAATATGGAAAGGTAATGAGTTGGCATACAAAAAATATGCAATTCCATACTTTTACTTGAAAACAAACAGCCCCTTACTGTCAACTGACGTTCTTAGAGTCAAACTCATACGGAATGGTGTGTTTATATACACTGTTTGCTATTGATTAAGATAAAGCACCACCATTTAAAGGGAGGGAATTTTTTAGTTAGCCAAATTAATAAACTATCCAGAAGAGACTAAAATTGAAGTGGCAAATTGATAAGCTTCCCTCGAATACTCTAGCCTTGCTGTCATTAAAGCTTATTCAAGATCAAGTAATTGTCAAAAAACACTTCACATATTGCCTGGAACAATTGGTGAAATAATATATGGGAGTTCAATAGAAGGAATAAAGAGGATTTAGTATGTATTACATAGAACATATGTCTAGGGTGAAGCATAATATGTATATGCCTATAAATTTCATCTAATCCATATGCATTCTGTTGCATCTAGACTGTTTTTTATGTTCTGTACTTGTGTTACAGAAGTACCATGTATCGAGTTGATATATTGGCTCATCCCCTGCACTGAAAATCTGTATAAATCAGTTAATTAGATTTGTCATCATTAACACAATTTGCAGACTTTTACCGTGTCTGTATAAATATAGAAAATGTATGTGTATATGCACCACGGAAATTACCATCTAATTCTTAAAAAGTAGAAAACTGGTACATGATAAGTTATGTAATACCCCGCAAAATAGCATATGGCTATTTTGCATTGTAATCTGTGCACAATTAAAAATTGTGCGCGATTATGTATTTTGTACTGTTCGTATTATTAAAGTATCGAGTTGGGGTTTATTTGAAATATTTTGGAGATCTGGGGGCCTATTTGTAAATATCCCTTTATAAATATATATTTATGTTATAATTTTTTTTATATAAACCCCTCCCCCCATTCCCCTCTCCTCCTTTCTTTCCCTTCCTGTTTTTTATCCCGACCGAAAAGAAACCCCACTGACCCAACTTTCGGCCGGTCTCTTCCCCGCTCAAATCCACCGAAATACTTCATAATTTTCAAATTAATTTGAGGGGATGGCTAATTGGAGGGTGCTCTAGCTCGTGGTAGCGTCGGTTTTTGGAGAGGGCTTCGGAAAGGTATACCCTATTTTATTTTATTGTATAAAATTAAGTGTGGTTAATTCCTATTGAGTAGGAGTATTATGGTAGGAAGATTAAGAGATGTTGGGAATGGTAGAGGCGAGAAATTAGCAGATTATTAGAGAGTTTGCAAGATGTTAATAAATTAGGGTTTTGGATTTGTAAAGAAGAATTAAATATGTAAGAATTAGTTCTCGTATGGTAGTAGAAATTTTAGTTGAACTACTAGAATAATTTGGGAGTGATTTTAGTAATTTCATGGGGATAAAAATACCGTAGGAATTTGAATATTACGTGCAATGCACGTGTGCATCCCAGGCGTTCAATAAACGCCTGTGTGATATTTGGATTAGTGTTATTAGCTCCTGTGATTGGTTTGGATGATTTGAGTCTTGATTGCTTTGAAATTTGATAATAGGTTATTAGCGACTTTGGATGCGGGGTGGCGCTTCGAGTCTTTGCGGGATATTTTGTGAGTATGATCTCTTTTATTTTACGTACATGGTGTGCTGTGAAAATTCTAAATTACGAGTTGCTGTATATTTCCGATTTCGTATCTCAGTGTAGCCCGAGTATTTTGAGCTGAAAATTTTGTGGACACTCTTGTATGTGTCTACAACTAGAGTCTTAAACTTCGTAATTTTCCGAGGCCGTTTGATGCCTCGAAAAATTTGTAGAATGCAACAGGTTTGGAAGTTGCAGCTGTAACTGTCTGTGTTTGGGGAGTGAAATTCAAAGGCCAAAACTCCTTGTGTGTTTACGATATTGCTATGAAATTTTGGGAGTATCTTATGGTATATGAGTTTAGTTGATTCTCAAATTTTAGAATTTTTAGAGTTCGTTTGATGAGGTTTCAAAATTATTTAGTAAAGGGTAGTAAATACTCTGCTGAAAGAGTGGCTGAAATTGTGTGCTATTTTTGAAGAGTCATAGCTCATTGTGTGAGACGAATCTAAATGTGAATTTTGAACACAATGAAATGGTATAGGTGTAGATTGAGAATCTCAAATTTCAAGAGCATTGGACTTAAGGTGGATTTGTTATTGAATTTCAAAGTGGTCTATGTTCAGCCTAGTACAAGTTGACTAGTCAGTGAAGATGGATAATCCTGGACTTATTTGTTAAGAATTTGGACGACTGACCAATTAGAGATTTGTAGTAGAGAGTCATAGCTTTCTAACCCATCTGGAATTTTGTAATTCCAATTTGTAGGTTGAGAGTTATGATTTTCCAAAGATAGAACAGATTCAGTCTTAGTCAAGGTAGCATTCGCTAGAAAGACCAAATCTGCCCTGTTTGTGCATCTGATGGATTTTGGTATTTTTTAGGGTTTAAACGATTGAATTTGAGGAAATGGTTGACTGGAGAGTTGTGGACTAGGGTTTTATCTTTCCAGAATGGGTAGTATCAAGCAATTCTGTATTTTGTGTGTTGAAAGTTATGGATGTTGCAAGTTAGCAACCTATTGTTTAGACTAAACTTCAAGTTTAAATTGACTCGAGGACTTGAGTTCTATAAGAATTTGAGGGAGTCGTCGACTAGAGGATTGCAGTGGATCTCCCTACCCTTCTAGAAATTCTGAGTGTGTTGGATTCCGATGAGCGTAGCTTGGGTCACAGCTACTACTTTTTCTTGAACTATTTCATCGGACAATTGATGAGGAACCCTCTGCATACCGCAGTGTGGCGATCATGAGCTATCGGGTTTTAAATGATGATTTAGCATTTCATTTGAAACTTAGATAAGTTTCTGTACTTAGTACACATGGTGGACATGAGTGAGTTGGGATACAGCTCTGGTCGGTTTGTGTTTGGTGTCTCGATGCCTGAGTCTGTCAATGGTCAAAGAATTGATGGTTATGTGTGTGCTTACCTTCATTTGAATTGTATTGCATTCATTTGAATTGTATTGCATTCTTGGGGCGCCGTTGGACCACTCACTGAGGGTCACAGGCCGAAATTATTTGATCGCTGACCTGTGAAGGTATTGGGAATCAGTGGATGTGATTCCGTGATGGTTGTTACTTTGACAGACCAGTCAGGCTCGACTTTGTTGATCGACACCGAGTGATTTGAATAACAACATATTTTCAGTAAACTACATTGATTAGGTTTTCTTTTATTGTTTCACTTGAAGACCGAATTGGTGTTAGGGGTGATTCCCTATAATCCAACTCGTTCTGAGAGTTAGCACTAGGTGGTGATACTATGAGGTTGTCTCTTCCTGTCATTAGGGATACGTGCTGCGGTGCGTATCTTGCACTGTTGATTCCTGAAGTACTATGGTAAGAACGAAATGTCAATTTCCTGGCGGATAGAAGGTTTTAGACCTTCGAGACCGTCATGTTCTATGTTGGTGGACACGAACGGATCATAATGGATCTTCTGCGCAATGGATATGCTGTGTGTATATCTGTAAGTTCGTCACAGCTTTCGAGGAGGGTCTGATGCAACGATTGTTGGTAACAACGGAGTAGCGCCCCGAATTATTTCTGTTATTTATACCTCCTCAACCATGTCATACTATCAGGAACAGGAAGTAGACCGAATTAGAATACATTGCATAGCGAGGGTTCAAATCCCTGAACTGGAGAAACGGCTTGATCTGAGGCACATGTAGTATGGGATGCATGTGTGTCCAGAGTCTTGCTAACATTAGATTAAGTGCATCTGTTCTGTACTCTGTGTTTTGTATTAGACTTCAAGTCATGGCCTACACGAACACTAAAAAATCAGGATACACGTTTATTTTCCATTCAAGATGAATTGTGAGTGATAGTTGAAGTGTATAATGAGTGTGAAAGTGATGTATTGCGAGACGTGATGATATATGTTGTAAAAAATGAATGAATGTGATGTTATGTGATATGAGATTAAGAAAGAACATGTTTATGAATAAAGATGAGCACGAAAGAATATAAGTCGTGAGTTTGTAAATGCAAATGAATGGTAAATGAGGTGCAGTTTATGTAAAAGTAAAGTTATAGGAATATTTGTATAAAGCATAAAGTGATGGGCGTTAAGCGGCTAATTTGTGAATGATTTTCCAAACTAAAGATAAGTATGTTATGAGCGGGTATGGATATACATACAGGTGATGACTCGAAAAGTATTTGATGTGAAATCCCAGTTATGATGTTTACATGTTCAGATTTCAAGTAAAATTTGATTATCTTGATATTCGTAAGTTCGTTCTGTTTTTACTTGTAAAGTTTAATTTATTTGCTCAATTAGTAGATTATACTCATACCAGAAATGGCTAACCCCTTAGTGTTTGGGGGGTTAGGAAGTCCCTGGACTACCCTAGATCCCCTATTGTTACAGGTCCTCAGCAGTGCAGAGGTGAGGTGTAGACTATGTGGAGTGGAGCCTTTATTTTAAAATTGTTGTTTAAGGTTTAATTATGTGAATAGTGAAATTTATGATTTAATTTGTATTTTAGATGTATAAGTATGTGGACGATGATGATGAGTAATAATGTGGAGTGGCATGATATGTTTTTGACCCGTACCCATCTCGTTGTGGAGTACCGGACCCTGAGGTATGCTTTATAAGTTATTTTCTAAAAACTTACTACGTTTCCAAACGAATTTATGGTTTTTAATTGATAATTGATATCCTATTATGAGTTTGGCCTCCAGAGCATGATATTTATATTGCCTGTGTGATTCTGTTCATTTTGGCGTGGGGAGCCCATGATATTATTGCCTGTGATGTGAGCTACGGAATTTAGAGCAGAATTCCATAAGCTTTTTGTGTTTCGGGGCAGAAATTTCAGGGAAAACTCTGCCAAAATTTTCTTTGAAGTATAACTATCTTAGTTTATATTTAAAGTGATAAAGAAATTGAAAGAATTGAATTTTGAAGTCAAAAGAAAAGGGGGGAGGCATTACAGTTTGATATGACAGATTGATATTTGTAATTTTTGATGTAATAACTCTGATGGCAATAAAAATGTTTAAATTTTCGTGTTATTTACTGTGTTGAGATGCATTTAAAGGCAAAGATTCTAGTTGTGTCTAGGATGTCCGATAACGGGAATCCGGGGCGTTACACTGTCAATTTACACAATCTGTTTGCTGCTTATGGGAGTCATGCAACGAGAGATTACACCTGAAAAGTTCAGAGAGAATAGCATATATGGTAGTCATGCAACGAGAGAAAAAAGAGGGAGCGAGAGGATGAGGGGAATGTGAGAGAGAGAGAGAGTACATAAATAAATGCTCACACATATAAGTAATATGGTAAGAATAAACCACCGCAATCTTCATAACTTCGTGAAAGAACCAAGCATTGAATCTTCATTTTTCTATAGATTTAAATTACCAAATGATTGTAAAATTTCTTAATTTGAAATATATCCCAATCTATTTTTTCCTCTATAATGATGATTGTTACCCTTTAATCAATAAAACAAAGCAAATGCATATGCCATCGCTATTATGAGCAGTGAAAAGAAAGCTTACACCAACAACAACCAAAAAACTTCAATCCCACAATTTTGGGGCCGGCTACATGAATCACTCTCCTCCACCCAACTCTATTAAGAGTCATCTCCTACGTCAAATTAACACTTGAAATCTCATAATAGCTTCAACCCAAGTTAATCTGAATCTATCCCTACTCCTTTTTGATCCCCTAACCACCATCCTATCAATTTTCCTAACTGGGGCAGTTATCGGTCTTCGTTGTATGTGTCCAAAACCTTGTCAACCGGTTCTCCCACATTTTATCTTCAATTGGGGCAACTTATACTTTCTTCCCTATGCATCCAATTCTTTTTTTTTCCTTTAGCTTATTTCCACTCATCCATCTTAGCATCCTCGATCCAGCTACACTCATTTATTGCACTTATTATTCCCTAACCAACATTAATCCATAAAGCATGACTTTGTAAAATTTTACTTCAACTTTAAAGGTATCTCCCATGTACACAATACTTCTAAATACTAATGCATTTCTCCATTTTAACCAACCAGCTTTAATTCTAAGCATAACATCCTCAATTTCCCCATTCCGATGAATGATGAATGATAAAATAGTTTATTCTTAGGAAGTTCTTGGTATTCAGTGCAAACTACACTCACGTCATCTCTCATAGTTTCACCAAACTAACAATACATATACTCTATTTTAGTCCAACCAATTATAAATCTCTTAGATTCTAAAGCTACTCCCTATCTCTTTAATTTTTGAAGTTATATGTTCTTTAGTCTCATGATCTCATCAACCAAAATTATATCATGTGCAAACAACATGCACCCGCACTCCATCTTGAATATGCCCAGCTAATAGCAAACTTAAGGTTGATCCTTCGTGCAAAGCCAATGGTAATAGGAAATGACCCCGATTCCCTTCCACTCAATTTAACATTAGATACTTCATTATCACACATCCTTTAGACACTTTAATTTTCTTTTCCAAAAGCATACCATAAAATTTTCCCTGAAACTCTGGTTAGGATTATGGCCTCAAATACACGTAGGCACTAAAGTACTTGACGTTGGAGAAGAGGAGAAGAAGACGGAGAGAGCAGGAGAAGACAGCAGCAAGTAGAAGAATGAAGTTGGAGGGGTTGCGGTCGACCGACCTGCGACCAGGAATGCAGTCGATCGGTCCTGGCGGAAAAGAGTTCTTCGAGTGTACAGGGTTCAACAGAGAAGGGGACGGTCGACCGTGCAGTCAACCGGTCATGCTTCGAGTGTGGACTTGACACGTTGTGGTCGACCGACTAAAGTGCGGTCGCCGACATCGGCGTTGTGTAATTTGAGATTCGGGTTTTTGGTCCAATAAGCTGTATTTGTGTTTATCTGTTAGGGTTTACTTGGGTGCTATATATATCGGCATAACTTGGGTGCTAGTTTCCTGCCGTTTTCGTAAAATTTTGTAATTGACTGTTTTAGCCTCAGTTGTGGGCTATAGTCCACAGTTTTCGGCCACTTTCGTGAGATTTTTTATGTCCCTTATTTTGTGGGTTGTAGTCCACTGTTTCCAGTTGTTTTCGTGAAATTTTGTATTTTACTATTTTAGCCTCATTTATAGGCTAGTCCACAATTTTCGGCTACTTTCATGAGATTTTTTATTTTCCCCATTTTGTGGGCTATATAGTACACTGTTTTTTTTTATCACTTTCATGACATTTTGTATTTTACTGTTTTGGCCTCATTTTTTGGGTTATAGTCCACAATTTCCGGCCATTTTCGTGAAATTTTGTATTTAACTGTTTTAGCCTCATTTGTGGGCTACAGTCCACAGTTTTCGGCCAGTTTCGTGAGATTTTTTATGTACCTCATTTTGTAGGCTATAGTCAACTGTTTCCAGTTGTTTTCGTGAAATTTTGTATTTGACTATTTTAGCCTCTTTCGTGGGCTATAGTCCACAGTTTTCGACCACTTTCGTGAGAATTTTTATTTCCCTCATTTTGTAGGCAATAGTACACTGTTTTCGATCAATTTCTTGAGATTTTGTATTTTACAGTTTTGGCTTCATTTTGTGGGTAATAGTCCACAGTTTCAGGTCATTTTCGTGAAATTTTGTATTTGACTGTTTTAGCCTCATTTGTGGGCGTCCACAGTTTTCGGCAACTTTCGTAGGAATTTTTATCTCTCATTTTGTGGGCAATACATTGTTTTCGATCAATTTCTTGAGATTTCGTATTTGACCGTTTTAGCCTCATTTCTGGGCTATAGTTCACAGTTCTCGGCCACTTTCGTGAGATTTTTTATGTACCTCATTTTGTGGGCTAGTTTACTGTTTCCGGTTGTTTTCGTGAAATTTTGTATTTGACTGTTTTAGCCTCATTTGTGGGCTATAGTCCACAGTTTTCGACAACTTTCGTGAGATTTTTTATTTTTCTCATTTTGTGGGCTATAGTATACCGTTTTCGATCACTTTCATGAGATTTCATATTTTACTATTTTGGCCTTATTTTTTGGGTTATAGTCCACAGTTTCTGGCCGTTTTCGTGAAATTTTATATTTGACTGTTTTAGCCTCATTTGTGGGCTATAGTCCACAATTTTCGGCCACTTAAATTTTTTTATGTACCTCATTTTGTGGGCTATAGTCTACTGTTTCCAGTTATTTTCGTGAAATTTTGTATTTGACTGTTTTAGCCTCTTTTGTGGGCTATAGTACACAGTTTTCGGTCACTTTTGTGAGATTTTTTATTTCCGACATTTTGTGGGCTATAGTCACTGTTTTCGATCACTTTCATGAGATTTCGTATTTTATTGTTTTGGCTTTATTTTGTGGGTAATAGTCCACAATTTCCGGTCGTTTTCGTGAAATTTTGTATATGACTGTTTTTGTCTCATTTGTGGGCTATAGTTCATAGTTTTCGGCCAGTTTCGTGAGATTTTTTATTTCCCTTATTTTGTGGGCTATAGTACACTGTTTTCGATCACTTTCATGAGATTTCGTATTTTATTGTTTTGGCTTCATTTTGTAGGTAATAGTCCACACTTTCTGGTCGTTTTCGTAAAATTTTGTATTTTACTGTTTTAGCCTCAGTTAGGTGAGTCGTTATCATTGTTCAACTTCGAGAGGGGATTGTGTCGAGTGTTTCAAAGATGAGAGAGATAGATTGAGAGTTGTAATCTCTTTGTAATCTTTGTATTTCTTAGGAAATAAGAAGTATTGGTTCTCTGCATATTTATTGTATTCTTGTGAGATCTTGCATATATCGTGGTTGCTTGTTCTTGGTTCATCTAGTTATTGAAAAGTTTCTATTGCTTGAGGTGTGTGAGTTCCGCTATTAGCACTACGAGTTGTGGTAGATTCTGCAACAAGTGGTCTCAGAGCACTAGGTTAGAGATGACCGATAGCAAGTCGAAGATCGAGAGGTTCGATGGGAGTGACTTCGCGATGTGGAAGATTCGGATGATAGCGTATCTTCATCAGAAAGATCTAGATGGTCCGTTGTTTGATGAGAAGTCAGAAGGTGGAGATAAGGATGTGAATGTCTTGGCAGAGTGGAATCGTTTGGATCAGAAGGCGCTAGGGCAGATTCAGTTGGGACTGAGCAGGAAGGCGTTATTTCATATCTCAAAGGCATAGACCACAAAGAAGGCTATAGAAATTCTCGCGGATATGTATGAGAAACCGTCGACATCTAATCAAATTCTTCATCTGAAGAAATTGGCTAATATGAAGTTGAGGGAAAGAGATTCAATAGCAGAACAACAATTACTTGTATGGTTTACAACTAGATAGAAGTTGCAGGTTTGAAATTTTTAGAGGAGACAGTCATTGTTCATTGTTACATCTGTCTACTTTGCCCGATAGTTATGATACGGTGGAACAGACTATTACAGACACTATGACAGATTCGACGACTACAAAATGTAGTGAGTAGCATTCTGAACGAGGTGAGAAGAGTGAGAAACAGAAAATTTTCATCATCATCTTCTATAGATTTTGCAATGTCAGTTAAGAAGAGACGCAGGAGATCTAAGCGTAGTCGAAGAAGAAATGATCAGAGTAGTTCATCTGAGAGTGAATCTGATGACAATGATGGGGGGCATAGACCTCAGTGTTGATATTGTCACAAGAGGGTTACATAATGCGCAGTTGTAAGGCCTATATGAAGAGGAAGCAGGAGAAATCGAATGAAGCAAACCAAAGGAAGTCAATGTGGTGTCCAATAAAATTGGAGTTATGCTTATCAGCTAGGGAGGAGTTGGGCACGCGAGATTGGTGCATTGATTCGGAAGCTTCTTTTCATTACACTCCGAAGAGAGAGGTGTTCGGTGACTACAAGGAGGGTTCTTTTGGAGAAGTAATCGTGGGATTGATACTGTACGCGTGAAAGCCAATGATGATCAGAGTGTTGTCTTGCGGAAGACAAGACATGTTCCAGACTTGAAGAAAAATCTTATCTCGATTGGAAGGCTAGACAAAGATGATATGTCTACTACAGTTGGTAATGGAGAGTGACGTATAGCTGCAGGTTCAAGATATTTGCAATAGGAAAGTATGAGGAAACAAGATATTTGCTTAGAGACGTGAGGGGCGTTTCTCCTATAGTTGACTCTCAGCTAGAATCGAGTAGTAGGTTGTGGGGTACAACCGAGTTCTTTCAGTTGTGGAGGAAATGTTACTAATTTAGTGGGAGTTGCTGACCATGAGAGTGTTCGAAGAGAGCAAGACGTTGCGGTGAGGATACTTTGTGATATGATAGACGAAGCTTCAAGTTGCTCTTGTATGGTAGAGAGCACTGGTATCGACATACAGGGTGATGTCGATGAAGGTAACCGAAATGAGACTGAGGGGTTGAACAGTCTGCGGATATTATGGAGGTGTCGTCCACAGAGATTTCTAGTGCAGAGGATGCATTAAGAGGCTTTGAACCATGTTCGGTGTTAATGGAAATTTTCGGAGTTTGGGAGTCTTGCAACACGAAATCCGACACGGGAGGTTTTTCCAATATTCGTGCTCTATGCAATTGGTAGAACACATCCTTCATGAGCCTATGCGGGGTGGTTGGTGCACTCCAGGTGGAGTGACGGAGGTATTCATGAGAGTGGAGTACTTGGGTCTTCCATGAAAGTGGAAGATTGGCAGAGATAATGCAAAGTAAAGATTACAATAACTTTGAAGCTTGTGCAATTGGTTCAAGTAGAAGATTGTTAGGATTGTAACCTCAAATACACGTAGGCACTGAGTACTTGAAATTGGAGAAGAAGAGGAAAAAACGAAGAAAGCAAGAGAAGACAACAGCAAGGAGAAAAATGAGGCGGATGGGTTGCGATCGACCGACCAGGAGTGCGGTCGACCGTCCTGGCTGAAAAGAGTTCTTCGAGTGTACATGGTTCAATATAGAAGGGGACGATCGACCGTGTTGCGACTGGTCATGCCTCAAGTGTGGACTTGACACGTTGCGATCGACCGACTCTAAAGTGCGATCAACCGACAACAGTGTTGTGTTATATGGGCTTTCGGGTTTTTGGTCCAATAAGTTGTATTTGTGTTTATCTGTTCGGATTTACTTGGGGCTATATATATAGTAGTAGATGTGAACTCTAGGGTTATCAAGTGCCGATCAAGGTGAGCCATTATTATTGTTCAATTTCAAGAGGGGATTGTGCCAAGTGTTTCAAATGTGTGAGAGAGAGATTGACAGTTGTAATCTCTTTGTAATCTTTGTAATTCTTGGAGAATAAGAAGTATTGGTTATCTTTGCATCTTGATAGTGTTCTTGTCAGATCTTGCATATATCGTGGTGGCTTGTTCTTGGTTCATCTAGTTCTTGGAAAATTTCTATTGCTTGTGGTGTATGAGTTCCGCTATTAGCACTACGAGTTGTAGTAAATTCTGCAAAAACTCTATCATAAGCCTTTTCCAAAGCAATAAGCCTTTTCCAAAGCAGTAAAAGCCACATGAGATCTATCTACTTCTCCCCGTACTTATCCATATCGTTTTCATATATATAACTTCCATAGCCTACCTCTCCGGCATAAAACAAAATAACTATTCTTCTAACTTTATTAATCTTTGCTTGATCTACCCTCTTCCAAACTTTCATCGTGTGGCTCATACGTTATATTCCATGATAGTTCGTACAACTTCGAAATAAAAAAGAAAGCTTCAAAAGCTTACATAATTATTTCCTATAATCTTGAGTTTGGCACATGTCAGGGACATAGCTTCTTCACAAAAGTGTTAATGCCACATAGAGACTAAGATTTAGATGGCCCGATCTTTCACTTATTGCAGTGCCTTTTTCTTTTATAATTGCAAGGTGCAATACATAAAACATTATAAATAAATTCTGTATGTGCTATTCTATGTAAGTGGTAAATAAATGTTGCCAATCCATACAATATTGACTGCACATTGTAAAGTTAATATGTAGATGGGCTCAAGTAGAAGGCAAATATTGGAAAATAGAAAATAGAAAGGCGATGGAACAACCGTCCATATGATAAAGACAGGATCTCCTGGAACCAGAATAGGACCAACTTGCATAGACTATGATTTATAATGCATAATTATATGGATAGGTAAAAGAAAAGATTGTGTTAAGAAATCATGTTACAGTTATGGTCCAGCACAAAAATTAGATAGCATTCAAGTAATATTATTTCAGTAAGAAATCATACCCAGTGAAAGTCAAGCATCAAGAATAATGATAAAATTAAAATATAGGGTAGAAGTTCATAGTTCATACTAGGAAGATTCGGTTTGAGGTCCACAGTCAGCTGTACTGCAACCAGACGATCATTTGAATCTCTAGTTCCTAGTACCGCTCTTGAATCCCCACAATTCCCAATTACAAGATTTTTGCCCTGCAAATTCAGATAAATACCACACACACAAAAATGATAGTCTGAATCATCTATAAATATGATTTATGGTTTTATAAGTTCCCGGTCTTACATGCTTGACTAAGGTGACAGCAGTAGTACCGCTACAAAAGCAATCGATACTTGGATGGAGCTTTAATTCTTTGTCCATGACTTTGAAAGCTTTCAAAAATGAGTCTCTCAATATCGAAAAGATCTCTGGATACTTTTCCCTCTGTTCTAGATTAATAGAATTCGTCAACTTATCATCTAGGCAGAGCGAGATAATTTCTTCAGGGTTTAGGTCTCCAACTGTGTTGATGTGATTCCCTCTTACGAAGCCATCATTCCCATCATTTACTTCCCATTGAGCACTGAGTTTCAAAGGAAGTGAATCTCTTACTCTCCTTGCTACCATATGACCATACGGACCATGGCCATCAAACACCCCACAAAAGACAGTATCTGTCCTTGAAGCAAAGTTCTGCACACAGCAGACCAACACTTTGAAACGTTACTGACATAAAACACACATGTACATGGCATGTAAAATGGTAAGGGTAAGTGGCAGGTGCAAGTGAAATTTTGAATCCCCTCTAAATTTCTTGATCCAATTACCAAAACCACCTGATGTTTTCTTCCTTCTTACATCCCCAGTGCACTACAACCTCAATTTTCCTCCAAAATATAAGCGGATATATTGGTAATTGAATGTAAAAAAAAGGGAAATTTAACTTTCCACTTGCAATTGCATCCAACCAAATACACCACAAGTGTAAGAAATAAAAATGAAAACAAATTTACATGTTGTTCTGTTCTAGACAATGAACCAACAGTGTACATACATAATTATAGTATACCAACAAAGAAAAAAATCCTGGTGATGAGTATTATCATCCACAAAATATAGAGTTTGACCTCATCATAAGAAAAGGAAAAAAAAAAGGGTGACAGGTGAAAAAATCCTAGCATGACAAATTGACAATTACTCCCTCACAAAAGATTCATATTGAACCAATAATATAAAGTCGCAAGTGGGTTTGACTAAGTATGAAAAGGAAAGCTCTTTATCTTAATTCTTAAGTGGGTAATATCAAGTAGCAGAAACAACAACAAATTTCCACACAAAAAAAAATCGTCAAGCATTAAACAAACCATCCTAAGAGCATCTGTAGTCGTTTGCAAAATTTCTAAATTTTGGAAATTTTGGCAAAAAAGTGCTGCAGCCGTTGGCTAAATACCCAAATTTTGAGTTTTGGTGGAACAGTACTCTTCTATATTTGAGAAGAGATATAGGAGTTTCCCAAATATAGCATTCGAAACATGAATTTTCGTCCCTACATAATTTTAACCGTAAAGTTGATCGGACGAAATATGAATTCTCGTCCCATTTTTTAAAAAATATAAAAAAAATATCGGACGAGATTTGAAATATCGTCCGTGCATTTTTTTTAAATTTTTTTTAAAAAATTCGGACGGGATTTGATCTCCAGTCCGAAAGCTTTTTTTTCCAAAAAATTGAAGGATGCAGGCTATGGAATTAGTCCTATAGAAATTATTATGATTACGTATTAGCTTTGAAATTGGTGTGGGATTTAGGTACAAGGGTAGAGATGGAATGAGGCATATAGGAATTATTATGCGTACATATGCGTACAAATTTTTTTTAAATGTATCGGACGAAATATCAAATTTCGCCCGACGCATTTTTAAAACACAATTTCGTCGGACACAAAATCATCTCCTGTCCAAGAGCATATTATATTTTTAAAAATTAAACGGGATGACTAAAGTTGTTCGTCTCATTTTATATATCATCTCCTGTTTGTCCCATTTTTATTTTTTTTAAAAAGCCAAAATTTGGGTTTTAATGACTAAAGCTGCAATCCTAAATTCCTATTTCTAAATGCCAAATTTGGAAATTTTAAGTTACAACGACTACAGATGCTCTAATGAGCAAAACTTTTACTCAAACCCAATATGAACCAGGCAAATACATATTATCATTACCAAATTATGGGACAACGTTGAACAAATCCACAAGCCCGAACAATTCGGAGAGTTGCTGGTTATCGAATGGAAGAAAAAAAATTCCTAAAAAAAAGATAATTTAACTCATCAAGTACTATATAACTAGTAATCTGCACGTGTGATGCACGTTCTAATTAATTTTATATATATATAGTAAATAATAAGACATAATCCGGCCTCGAACCTAATACCTCTTTTTACTCATTACATACACTTTACAAATTACCCCAAGTGGCACAAACCTTTATTTTATATGAGTGGTACTTTTTGTAAATAATTATGTCGTAAATCTCTACTATTTTAATGGGAGAATTGGGGTTTGTAACAAACAAACCCTAACTTTGTAACTATATAAACACGTATAATACACGTCCAAACTATATCCAACAAATATAAATGTGTACCGCACGTGTAGCCCAAATCAAAACATTCAAATAGAAACTATTTTTTTCTTATTCAATATATATTCATTTAATTTGATGACTTTACTTTTTTAGACGTGCATCACATGTACATTATACTAGTAAATTTGAACTTTGAGAGTATTATGGTAACTAACAACACTTGAGTAAATGAATGGTTAATATAACTCTCACTGAAAAATGAATGGTTGAGATTAGATGGTGGAATGAATGTCTCCAAATTACAGGTTATCTACAAATGATAACCCCAACTCTCCCATTATAATAATATTAAAGCTTAACAAATCTATAGTTACCCAAAATAATAGTACAATCCAATCAAGAACAATTCTAAAAATAGAAAGCAAAAATAAGTTTTTCGACGAACCTCCCAAACAATCATGGCATCCTGGTTGGTCCCCTTCTTCCCCTGCTGCGTAAACAGCGAAGCGACACTGCTCCCCCCATTCAAAAACAACCTTCCCGGAATCTTATGCAGGTGCTGCAAATCCTCCGGCCTCTTTTTCCTCACACCCTTTTTCCCTCGTTTCTTGTTGGGCCCTTCCGACGACGGCGAAGAGGTGTCACTACTGGCACCGCTGCCTCCGCCGCCGTCGGAGGACAGGCACGAGCCCATCCTCAGGGCCCGGAGAAGGCTCAGTAGGCACTCCAGGCCCGCCAGACAGCCCAATCCCTCCAATCCGTCTTTTCTGATTGACGAATCCGTCGAATTTCTCCCAATTTCAACCCGACCCTATTCCCCTCACACGAAAAAGATTCAATCTTTACCAAAAAGAAGGCAACTTGTTTAATGGAGAAGGGGGAACTGTGGAATTTTTTGGGACGAAGACGAAGAAGAAAAAAGGGAACTTTTTTTGTTGTTGTAAATTTTGTTGTGTTTTGTTTCCACCTCTGAAGGGGAAGGATGCTTGACCCAATCCTATACTCTCTCTCACACACACACTCTCTCTCCGTTATTTATGGGCTATTGTCTCTCATTTGTTGATGCTATTCCAAGCCCAATAAATGTCTTTTTTTTAATTATTATTTTACAATTTTTATTCTCAACATACATGTCTTTTTAAATTATTTTTTTACATTTTTTATTCAGAACTAACCAGCATGTGTAATATATATGTTCGGATCATAATTGTTGCTCTACGCGACAATATCAAAGAGAGGACTTTGAATTGGCTGTGTGTTTCTGCAAGAACGACATAGTTGGAGTTAGCTTCTTTATAGTAATAAATTCTTCGTGTAGTGTAATAGAAGTTATGTGTATAATTAAATGATGATGATGATACACCTTTGTATTGGTTGAGATATCTTGTATACTTACACCAATTCAAATTTTGTCTATTTTTGTATGTTTTGTTGCCAATTGCCATACTAAATAATTTTTAAATGGATTATGTATCATTGTTTATTTTATTATAATTTCTTTTTTTTTATGATGTAAAAAAATATTTTTTATACTAGTTATCTCTCTACCTCTTTAAATATAATGTGAGAGTTAGAGTTGTAATTTATCAACATACAAATACGTGCGTTGTACGTGCAATTCGAACTCTTCCATTAATTACAAAAAAAACTAACTAACAAACAAACAAAAAATTGCCTATTTAAAATGTGCAACGCACGTGCAAAATAAATTTTCAATATTTTTTAACACCAAACATACACATATGTTGCACGTACAACTCAAATTCTACTTATAAACACGTACAAATCGTAGTTTTTTCTTCAAAATATTTTTTCCAATTACGTGCAATGCACGTCAAACTCCAAAACTATTTCTTAACATATATATCGCACGTGAAAATCATCCAACTCTTATCAAAACGTGTATTGCACGTGAAAAATACTAGTGAAAGTAACTCAAAAGTAATAGTTCATAACTGCAGTGGCAGAGGGAGGAAGAAGGTAGGGGTGACATTTGGGACCCCAAAAATTTTGTAAAACCCCCTATTATAGACCAAAATTTTTATTTGCCCCCCCCCCCCCCCCCCCCCCCCCCCCCCCACATTAAAAAATTTTTGGGACCCCCAACTCTAATCCATCTCTTATTAAAGGCTCAAAATAGTGGTATGAGATTTGAGCTAAAAATTAACAGTGATACTTATTAATTGATCTGTGTAAT
Source organism: Hemerocallis citrina (assembly GCA_017893485.1). Taxonomy (NCBI): domain Eukaryota; kingdom Viridiplantae; phylum Streptophyta; class Magnoliopsida; order Asparagales; family Asphodelaceae; genus Hemerocallis; species Hemerocallis citrina. The sequence goes on along the minus strand of JACEHZ010000499.1, from coordinate 1,332,334 downwards.
CATTGGATAAAATTTTGAATAAGAAACTAGTGTGTACACAAGTTACAAGTATATTTATTTATTTGAGTCGTATCTCTTAGCCTCTACTTTTATAACAGTATAAATAGTGTAGTATGATTATTGATTAGTATTACTCTTACCAAATTTAGAGTACAACTGTACAAGTGCGAAAAAATACATGATACTAAAAATTTAAATTCGAATAATTACTTTGATTATAATTTTATTTTGATCCAATTACTTTAATTTTTCAAAACAAAAGTAAAGTAAGAGATTTTTGGCAACAATTATGTCGATGCCGGGAGGAAAAAAATTTGGGACCCCATTTTGATTTGTCTGGCTCCGCCACTGCATAACTGGAAAACATATTTGTCGCTGGACATGTAAACTGATTTTATATCTTAATGTAAGAATCTAAGATGAGAGTTAGTTTTTTTTCTTTTTCCCCTTAAATGTTACTTTAACTTGTTCCAAGAAAAAAATATATTACTCTCACTTTTTTTTTCCTTTCCTTAGTATGAGTAGGTTTTTTTACATCTCCTAATTGCATATATAAATTTATATACACATAGAAACAATACGGATGAGAGATCATTGTAAAGACTCCATACTGAAAATCTTATGAACGATCAGAACTATTCACGCATATGGAAACTGTCTATCTACAATGCATATGCAAATTCATTATCCAAGATTCCAACGAGCTCCATGCACATCCATTATAATTTTGTTTATGCTTAGTTTATTTTATAGTTTGATTGAATCAAACTGACAAGTATTCATGAATATGTAATATGTCTATGTATAATATATATGCAAGATCATTATCCAAGATTCCAACGAGCTCCATGCACATCCATTATAATATTGTTTATACCTGCTTCATTTTCTAGTTTGATTGAATAAAAACTGTGGGCACTAGTCAGGGCCGGCCCTGAGTTCTCGGGAACCCAAGGTGAAAAACCCAGATAATTATTTTTGAGATTCCTAATTATAATATAATTATTTTACAAGCAAAATACGTGCCTATATTTACAAGAAAAATACAAATTTAAGAACCCCAAAAGTGCACAAAAATTCGGGACCTGAAGCAGTCGCCTCACCAGCCTCAAGGTGGGAGCCGACCCGGAGACTAATTAATTCATTCGTTGTGGGTTCCTCATTATCCTTTAATTTTGTTTTTATTTTATTTTCGACGTATTGATTTGGATAAGGAGGAGAAGAAGAAGATTGATTGGGCAAACTTGTGTACTAAATTATTTTCCAAATATAATCATTTTCTATTTCCCAAATTTGAAAAAGAGCATCTTTTAGATAAGAAGAATATAATAAAACACTTTTTTGGATTATAATATTCCAAACATGATTTGAGCATGTGGACTAACTAATTTCATAAGGAAATAATTAGTTCAGTTTTTAATTAGAAATTGTAGGATAAACTCGACATAAAACCTTCCTCAATTTTAAACTTAAGCAGTTCACACCCTAATTAAATCTTATTTTCCGTTGAAACTGTAATTATGACATCTGTTCTCTAAAAGAGTCTTAAATTTCATCCACTTCCCTTCATGATTATTTATTTTCCAAATCCCCTCATTAAGGGACTTAGAGTGCGTTTTACCGAAGTCTGCTTTGCTCCATCTGAGGCTAGGCACCTAATCTCCCAAAAAGAAGACTAGTTGAGGACGAAGGTCTCGTATCAACCCGAATTGTCTCTTAGCTTTGACTTAATAGATGCAACAAATGCTCTCACTTATCTTGCTGTTGAGAATGGGATGCTAATCTTTGACTAATAAATTACAACTATCTGAACCACTGGAAATATTCATTCAGCACCAGCTTTTAACACTAACGGAATAAAAATAAAAATGAAGATTACATTATAGAAATATGCGATTGTAGGGGACAAATGTATAAATTCGGAATTTATTCGAAACCTGTATACAAAAATCTTACAATAAGACAGTAAATATGTTTGGTTTGGCTTGGTTTGGTTGCCAAACGGCAAACATATACTATCATATACAAGGTATGAACACCTCTGAACATAACAACAAATAGATAAATAAAGGGCCATGAGATAAACGAGTGAGTATGACTTCCCTTGACATAAGTCATGACGTAAGTCAATAATAATGAAAGTCATGACATAAGTCAATAATAGTGAATGAGATTAGGAAAGAAAACAGAGATGCTGCGTGGGACATCTCTGCTGCATTATGGTTAGACCAAAATGAGTTATGCTTTCGCCAGATTAATAATAAATTCTTTGTCTTGATGCATTAAAAAATTTAGTTCATCAATACTTAGGCAGGTCAAGCGGGTACAAAGAAGAAGCTACGATTGGAGGATAAGTAGGCAGCGGATGAGGTGGTGTACACTATATCTAGAACTTTGGAGTAGTTATTTGGTAAACTTTGGAGTAGTTATTTGGTAGATCAGTGTTTGTAATTGTTTTGTAAGATCCTGACCGGGTCTTTTGAATTTCAGTGAGTATGATGTATGAGGTTTTCTATATTATTTTTGTTTCATTAATACTTCATTAATGAAGCACTGACGAAGTGACCTTTATTTTCAAAAAAAAAAAATATATATATATTGCTTTCAAAAAAGAAGAGTGAATTCATATATAAATACTAGATTTGTCAGTGGGCACGTGCCTACGGCACGTCTTCGAAACGATACAACAAATAAAAAGCCTTGTAAACAGTAAACCAATAATTATGTAGCTCAAGTTTAAATAATATGACAATAATTAGTAGTAAATAAAGGTCCATGTTTCCATTAATATTTATTGAAAATTAATTATAAATGGATGTGTAAAATCCAACTTCTTAGTTTGAGGGTGGAAAGTGATGAAATTTAACTGTTGAAAAGATATTTGTTATTTTCAATGTAACATGAGCAATTAAAAAAAAACATAAAAAATCTCAAAATTATAAACCTGATATCTGAAAATCTAAATTTATGAGTAAATGGAGAGAGAATAAGAAAGAGAGGGAGAGGGAGAGAGAGAAAAATATGAAAAAGCCAAGAGAGAAGAGAGGAATAATAATAAAGTAATGAATTTTTTTAGTTTTGAGGGGGGGAAAATTTTGGGAGGGGGAGGAAAATATATTTTGGTATGGTGAATCTGAACTGATGATTTTGTTTCAATTGTACGGAAACCACTTCACAGCTTTTTTTAAACTATATTGTGTTTTATTATATAGATAATGCATCAAAAGTTGCTTCGGCTGGAAGAAGCCAAGGGAGGCACTTGTATTAAAAGGATTACTTTTAGTATTCCAGAGAAAATGCTAGGGATGTACTGCACTTGGAAAAAGGAAGAAGGAAAAAAAAAAAAAAATCTTAAACACTCCACAACAAACCCAACTCCTAAAACAACTACTACAATATAAAACGAAACCTTTTTATCAAAAAAATATAAAACGAAACCAAACATCACATGTACAAATTGTAATGAACAATAAGAACATGAGAGATTTATGTGATCTCTGTTTAGGAGATCAATAGAAAGAGACAACTTTTCCCCTCTTCTATTGATTGTAAACAAGGAATGATCTCTTTCTCTCCACAACCCCATACAATAGAAAACTCTATTCAGTTGATTATACAAACCCTAGAATAGTTAATACATCAGCCAAAATAGGCTAGTGGTTTGCTAAATATGCATAATATGCATATTTGGTCAAAAAGCGCGTTGCAGTCGTTAGCCAAATATGCATATTATGCATAAATCGCTACAGTAGACTGCTATAAATGAGAATCGAAATGAGAAATATGCATATATAAACGACGGAGCTCTAAGTGGCATCGCACAAAAAAAAATATATTTTTTTAATGGTAGGACGGCACTTCAAGTGCCGTCCCTCCAAAAAAAAATTAATTTCGTAATAAAAAAAACCAAAAACCCCCACTTCTCTCGGACGGCACCACCCCACTATGTAGTTTTTTGTAATTTTTTGTAATTTTTTTGTAATTTTTTATTATTTTTTTGTAATTTTTTTTTGCACTTCGAGTACGATTTTTTTTCCTCGGACGGCACCTGAAGTGCCGTCCCACCATTAAATTTTTTTTTTCTCTTCGACGGAAAATGATATGTCGTCCCACCTTTTTAAATGTTTTTTTTCCTCTCCGACGGAATATGAAGCACCGTCTGTTATTATTTTAATTTAAAAAGGTAAATAATAGCACTCTACGACTGCAGAAAACGAGAGTTTGCTATATGCATTTATCCATTTATGCATATTTTTGTTGGAATTAATTTTTGCAGTTTTCCGGGCCGGATTCCGGCAAGCTCCGGCCACCGGCGACACCGGAAAATGAGTGGATTGCGATCCTCTCGTCGAGTACTATTCCGTAGTATACTCACTTGCCAAAAACGAATTCCGTATGAATGAGAAATGTTGATCCAAAGTTGGGTACTTGAAAGGTACCAACTTAACAAATGGATAGTCCCATATCGGAAATTGGGAAAGATTATTACTAGTATATATACTAGAAAACTGGACTAGAGGGCGTGGCCCGGGGGTTACCACTAACGTGTGGCCCCGGCCCCGGCCCCGGCCCCGGCCCCGGCCCCGGCCCCGGCCCCGGCCTCGGTCCGGTCCGGTCCGGTCTGGCTTAAAATTTTATTTTACCTTTTTGCCCAGACAGCCTCTTCCCCTACTGAACTGAAAAGACTTTTCAGATTCAGTAACTGAGGCCATTACTCTGTAACAGCAGAGTAATGGCTCACCAGTTACTAAACTGAAGAGTCCCCATTACTCTGCTGTTACAGAGTAATGGCTGCTGAACAGTCTCCAGTCCAACTCTTATACCCAGACATCAGCTCCAAAACAGACAGAAAATTTTTCCACTTGAGTCTTCCTCTTCTTCTTCCTCTGCTCTGAGTCCAGGGTCTGTCAACTGAGAGTACACACAGACAGCAGTTCGTTGTCTCTGAAGCAAGGGTGCTGCATCTTCAGAGAAGGTACAGTTGTATCCTGGGAAGCGATTTGCCGGTAACCGTCACACTACGGGGCAAATTCAGCTTTAAGGACAGAGATTCTTCAAAATCTCGACTCTGTACAAGTTTATTGTTTACTGTTTTTCCTTTCTGTATTTGATTTCTTCACAATTTCTGTTGGGATTTTAGTATTTTATATTCGGGTTCTAACAATCTTAAAGCTGAATTTTTCCTCACAGATTCTAACAATTTTTGTGAAGTTTGTTTACAGGTTCTGTTCGGAAAAAAATAGGACTAACTATCTCTGTTTCAACCAATTTCAGAGAAGAGAACACAATCAAAACATGGAAAACACACAAACTGAAGTTGCTGCTGGGCTTATCAGTACCCAAACTCCGGTGACCCAGAATGTGACTGCACAATCGGTTGCGGCACATTCGGTCGTTCTGCCCACGCACATAAGCGTGGGAGAAAAACCGGAGAAGTTCAATGGAACTGGGTTCAAAAAGTGGCAGGGGAAGATGCAGTTCTACCTGACCACATTGAAGCTGGACAGATTCCTCAATGAATCTGCCCCGATGCTGGCGCCAATGGAAGCACACTCTGTTGCAGCAGTTGACGCGTGGACACAGGGCGACTACCTGTGCAGGAACTACATCCTGAATGGCCTGGTAGACTCTCTGTACAACGTCTACTGCGTCTTCAAGACATCCAAACTCCTGTGGGGGTCCCTGGAAAAGAAGTACAAAACTGAAGACGCCGGGTCCAAGAAATTTGTTGTCGGCAAATTTCTGGACTATAAGATGATTGACTCCAAAACAGTGGTGAGTCAAGTCCAAGAACTGCAGGTTATAATGCACGACATTGCTGCAGAGAATATGACGCTGTGCGAACCTTTCCAGGTTGCAGCGTTCATAGAAAAACTTCCACCTGGGTGGAAAGACTTCAAGAACTATCTCAAACACAAACGAAAGGAGATGTCTCTTGAAGATCTAATTATCAGGTTGCGGATTGAAGAAGAGAATCGCAAGGCTGAGAGGTCCTATGGAAATCAGTCCATCGAAAAAGCTAATGTGGTGGAGCATGAACAGAAGGGCAAGAAGAGGAAGTTTCTGCCACAGGCCTCCAACAAAAAACCTCTTGCAAAGAGGTTTGCTGGGAAATGCCACAAGTGTGGTAAGTTGGGGCACAAAATTTCTGAGTGCCGTAGTAAGGACAGTAATTATTCAAAATCTGGACATGTAAAAGGAAATGAAAAATCCCATGTACACATAGCTGAGAACTTGTCCACTGGTCTCTCTGACCTGGACCTCTGTGCTGTTGTTTCAGAGGTAAATCTTGTGGGGAGCAATCCTCGTGAATGGTGGTACGATACAGGGGCCACCAAGCATATCTGCTCGGACAAGGAAATGTTCACCTCCTACCAGAAGTGCAACAAAGATGAACAGCTGTTCATGGGAAACTCTTCCACCTCCAAAATTGAAGGAACAGGGAAGATAGTGCTGAAAATGACTTCAGGCAAAGAGCTCACACTCACAAATGTGCTGCATGTCCCAGACATTAGAAAGAACTTGATATCAGGTTCTTTGCTAAGTAAGAATGGGTTCAAAGTTGTACTTGTTTCTGATAATTTTGTACTGTCCAAGAATGGGGTATATTTGGGTAAAGGATATGTAAAGGATGGACTGTTCAAGTTTAATGTAATGACAGTCATCCCTAAAACTATTGTTCCTGCTGTTCCCAAAATTAATGAAATAACTCCTATTGCCTATGTTGTTGAGTCTTCTTCTGTTTGGCATGAAAGACTAGGCCATGTTAATGTAAATTCTATGCGTAGATTAGTTAACATGAATTTGCTACCAAAGTTTAAGGTAGATAACTCAGAAAAATGTGAAGTTTGCACGGAGGCCAAACTCACTAAAACTCCATCACGTTCTGTAGAAAGAAACACAGAAACTCTAGGTCTCATTCACACAGATCTGTGTGACTTAAAATATGTGCAGACCAGAGGTGGCAAAAAGTACTTTGTGACTTTCATAGACGATTGCACAAAATTCTGTTATGTATATTTGTTACATAGCAAAAATGAGGCCTTGGATAAATTCAAAGAATATAAACTTGAGGTTGAGAATCAACTTGGCAAAACGATTAAAATCGTTAGAAGTGATAGAGGAGGAGAATATGATGCACCATTTAACATGTTCTGCTCGGAACATGGAATAGTTCATCAGACAACTGCTCCCTACTCACCCGAATCAAACGGTACAGCCGAGCGCAAAAACCGAACTCTAAAGGAGATGATGAATGCCTTGTTGTTGAATTCTGGCTTACCCCAAAACATGTGGGGGGAAGCGTTGCTGACTGCCAACTACATTCTCAACAAAATACCTCACAAGAAAACCGGCAAGACACCATACGAATTGTGGAAAGGTAACTTACCTTCGTATAAATACCTCAAAGTGTGGGGGTGTCTAGCAAAGGTGGCAGTACCTAACCCGAAACAGGTCACCATCGGACCTAAGACGATTGATTGCATATTCATAGGCTACGCACACAACAGTAGTGCATATCGGTTCTTGGTATACAAATCGGATATACCGGATATCCATGTAAATACAATAATGGAATCAAGAAATGCTTCATTCTTTGAACACGTGTTTCCGTGCAAGGATACTACGTACCCTAAACGTACACGTGAACAAGGGACTGCAAGCACTTCAGTTGATGAACCAGAACAGGATACCGATGAGCCTAGACGAAGTAAACGGGCTAGAACATCAAAATCATTTGGTCCTGACTTTGTGACGGCCTTTCTGTTAGAGAATGAGCCCAGAACGTTCAAGGAAGCCATGTCTATGCCTGATGCTCCTATGTGGAAGGAAGCAATCAAAAGTGAAATAGACTCCATTATGCAAAATCATACATGGGAGTTAGTCGATTTGCCTTCTGGATGTAAAGCTCTAGGATGCAAATGGATTTTCAAACAAAAATTGAAACCAGATGGTTCAATAGAGAAGCATAAGGCTAGACTTGTGGTACAAGGATTTAGGCAAAAAGAGGGCCTAGATTTCTTCGATACATATTCCCCAGTTACAAGAATAACATCCATAAGAATGTTGATAGCTATTGCAGCTCTACGTAACCTGGAAATACATCAAATGGATGTTAAAACTGCATTTCTAAATGGGGACTTAGAAGAAGAAATATACATGAAACAACCTGAGGGTTACGTAGTTCCTGGACAGGAAAATAAAGTGTGCAGGCTTGTAAAATCATTGTACGGCCTGAAACAAGCTCCAAAGCAATGGCATGCAAAATTTGACAATGTTATGATGTCAAATGGTTTCAAAATAAATGAATGTGATAAATGTATCTACATCAAAGATACTCCAAATGGATACATTCTGGTCTGTCTATACGTAGACGACATGCTCATTATTGGAAGCAATAACGACATTATCAAACAAACTAAGAGCATGCTTAGTGGCAAGTTTGACATGAAAGACTTGGGAGTTGCAGATGTCATACTAGGAATCAAAGTCTCCAGGACATCTGAGGGGATTACTTTGTCTCAAGCTCATTATGCTGAGAAAGTACTTGAAAGATTCAAGAATTATTCCAATGGGACAGCAAAAAGTCCCGTCGATCCAAGTCTTCACCTGTTCAAAAATACAGGCGAAAGCATATCACAACTGGAATATGCACGTGTAATTGGTAGTCTGATGTACCTAACAAATTGTACAAGACCGGACCTAGCACATTCGGTAAACGTACTGAGCCGATACACGAGTAATCCAGGACGAAGTCACTGGAAAGGAATAACCAGAGTATTGAACTACTTGCGACATACTCAGAGTTATGCGCTGCATTACACCAGATATCCAGCAGTACTGGAAGGCTACAGTGATGCCAACTGGATATCGGACTCAAAGAACTCAAAATCCACAAGTGGATATGTTTTCACACTTGGTGGTGCAGCTGTGTCATGGAAATCCTCTAAACAAACGCTATTAGCCAGATCCACCATGGAATCTGAGTTCATTGCTTTAGACAAAGCGACAGAAGAAGCAGAATGGCTTCGCAACTTTTTAGAGGATATTCCTATGTGGGAAAAACCAGTGCCTGCCTTATGTGTACACTGTGACAGCCAATCGGCTATAGCACGGGCACTGAATTGCATGTATAATGGTAAGTCTCGTCATATCAGAAGGCGACACAAAACCATTAGACACCTGCTCTCAAATGGAGTAATCTCTATAGAATATATAAAATCGGCCGACAACCTAGCGGATCCATTTACTAAAGGTCTGTCGCGAGAGCAGGTTGTGAGATCATCAAGAGGAATGGGTTTAAAGCCTATGACGAAAGAGGATACTTGATGGAAACCCTACTTAGAAATTGGAGATCCCAAGATCTAGGTTCAAAGGGACAACTAAATCTTGTTGAATCAACGAAAGCACTTAGAGATTAACATCTCATACCCATTCTTAGGATGACAAAACAAGTGCTGCCTGCAAATAGTTAGGATAAGCTTGGCTTTTAATGATTCCCATAGCCTTGAAATAAAAGTGGAGTATAGCAGGATACTCTTTATGGGAAATCACCTTGTGAGTGTGAAATGGGGCCGTTTCTAGGAGAATGAAGAGAGGCTACATTCTCCAAGTTCACTCATGATTAACCAGGGATGTTCAAGGCCAAAATGAACACAACAAGAGAACTTGGTTCTGTGAGGAGATGAAACTGTGTGATAGTTATTGTCTAGGTTCACATGAACGTCCGGGTAGTTCAAGACATCATGATCACTACCTGGTCAAGTGAATCCGATAGCTAATTACTAAGGGTGGTTCAAAGTTGAAAAATTACTACCATTCCTGATGCAGTGATTTTCCGATTGTACTCTCAGAGTCTTTCTGTCATGTTTTTTGTTTTTTCTGTCGTGTCTGGATTACATGGTCTGGTAATTTCCATTCATGTGGGGGATTGTTGGAATTAATTTTTGCAGTTTTTCGGGCCGGATTCCGGCAAGCTCCGGCCACCGGCGGCACCGGAAAATGAGTGGATTGCGATCCTCTCGTCGAGTACTATTCCGTAGTATACTCACTTGCCAAAAACGAATTCCGTATGAATAAAAAATGTTGATCCAAAGTTGGGTACTTGAAAGGTACCAACTTAACAAATGGATAGTCCCATATCGGAAATTGGGAAAGATTATTACTAGTATATATACTAGAAAACTGGACTAGAGGGCGTGGCCCGGGGGTTACCACTAACGTGTAGTGGAGAGAGGACTTAGCGAAAATGACAAACACACACGCGCGCACGCGCGCGCGCGCGCCCGGCCCGGCCCGGCCCGGCTCCGGCTCCGGCTCCGGCCCCGGCCCCGGCCCTTCGGTTCGGTTTGGTTTGGTTTGGTCTGGTCTGGTCTGGCTTAAAATTTTATTTTACCTTTTTGCCCAGACAGCCTCTTCCCCTACTGAACTGAAAAGACTTTTCAGATTCAGTAACTGAGGCCATTACTCTGTAACAGCAGAGTAATGGCTCACCAGTTACTAAACTGAAGAGTCCCCATTACTCTGCTGTTACAGAGTAATGGCTGCTGAACAGTCTCCAGTCCAACTCTTATACCCAGACATCAGCTCCAAAACAGACAGAAAATTTTTCCACTTGAGTCTTCCTCTTCTTCTTCCTCTGCTCTGAGTCCAGGGTCTGTCAACTGAGAGTACACACAGACAGCAGTTCGTTGTCTCTGAAGCAAGGGTGCTGCATCTTCAGAGAAGGTACAGTTGTATCCTGGGAAGCGATTTGCCGATAACCGTCACACTACGGGGCAAATTCAGCTTTAAGGACAGAGATTCTTCAAAATCTCGACTCTGTACAAGTTTATTGTTTACTGTTTTTCCTTTCTGTATTTGATTTCTTCACAATTTCTGTTGGGATTTTAGTATTTTATATTCGGGTTCTAACAATTTTTACCATCAACGACTGTGGATGCTCTAACTATAATACATAACCCTGCCTAGCAAAATCTCTAATCTCTAATCTCTAATCTCTAATATTATAATGGGAGAGTTGAGGTTGTCATTTGTCAACATACAAACATGTGCATTACACATGCAACTCCAACTCTTCCATTAATTACAACAAAAACAAACAAATTTAAAAAATTGCACCTATTTAACATATGCAACGCACGTGCAAAATAATTTTATAATATTTTTTAAAACTAAATATTCACATATGTTGTACGTACAACTCAAATTCTACTCATAAATACGTGCATTGCACATACAAATTGTAGATTTTTCTTCAAAATATTTTTCTCAATTACGTGTAACGCACGTCCAACTTCAAAACTATTTCTTAACACGTACATCGCACGTGAAAATCCTCCAACTATTATCAAACCGTACATCGCATGTGAAAAATACTAGTTTATATATAGGATGACCTAGCTTTAACCAAACTAGTATTTTTCACATGCGATGCACGTTTTGGTAAGAGTTGGAGGATTTTCACCTGTGATGTGTTAAAAAATAATTTTGGAGTTGGACGTGTGTTGCACGTAATTGGAAAAAATATTCTGAAGAAAAAACTACGATTTGTACGTGCAATGTACGTGTTTATAAGTAGAATTTGAGTTGTACGTGCAACATATGTGTATATTTGGTGTTAAAAAATATTGAAAATTTATTTTGCACGTGCGTTGCACATTTTAAATAGGTGAAAATTTTGTTTGTATGTTAGTTTTTGTTGTAATTAATGGGAGAGTTTGAATTATATGTACAACGCATGGATTTGTATGTTGACAAATTACAACTCCAACTCTCCCATTATATACATACAGAGATATTGGTGTATTATCGAATCCACAAATAATTTTCCATAATATTCCTTGAATCACACGTTTATATAAGTTGGCCACTTCCAATTTCAAAGAATAATGAATTTTGGAGTATTACTGTTCATGTCACCTTTTTTGAAGGAACAAAGCATGTGTCCCATATGATGTCTATCTTAAGCTAGATTCTTAATAGAATCATTTTGCTTCGTTTGGATAGGTTTGATGGCAAATCAAAATCATGTGGACATCGATCGTTATGTTGAACTCGTAGGCAAATTTGCATCATTAATATTCAGCTATCGCATGCCACAATGAAAGGACTTTTTCTTTTCAAATAAAATTCTAGATTATAATAAGAGTGGTGTTAATGAAGCGATGACGATGTCATCTTTTATAATTACTAGTAATTTACACATGCGATGCACGTCTTAATAAATATAGTTTTTTAAAATAAAAATTTAGACATAATCTGGATTTGAACTGAGAACCTCCTTTATAATAGTTATGCACGTGTATTGCACGGGTTTGTAGATTGACAAAACATTTACAAATGACGCTAAGGCCTTTTCCCATTATAATATTAGAGATTAGAGATAGGGGTATTTCTTAGTTTTTAAAAATAGTGGGGATATATGGTAGTTTTCACATTTTAAATGGGGGCATTTGCTAAAATATCCCTTTTTTAGAGGTGCACGTGCATCACACGGGTATATTTAGTGGATTTAGTTTGGCCGTATATTGCACGGGTTTGCTCAGTTATGAAATTAGGGTTTGTTTGTTTACAACCCCAACTCTCCCATTAAAATAGTAGAGATTAAAAAAAAAAAAATTGTCGTGAGAAATTTCCGACATCCCAATTAATTCTACCTTAAACTGTCGAATCTTGAACCAAAACACACTACGAGTCTTCTTTCTCAATCTTCGGAATGCCATGGTCTTGGAAGAGAAAAGAATGTTAACCATTAAGATACATTTTGTAGTGTGAAAGAAAATGTTGTTCTCGTATGAAAGGAATTGTAGTCATGGCTACAATTGTCGTAGTGGGCCTCTTCATAGAGCTCGTAACCACATACATGTTTTTCCGTTATCAGCTCTTTTGATGGACGACACAAACATGTTTTTTGAATCTTCATGACACCTTGCCAAGCGATCTAATAACACCTCCCTTCTCCATCATGGAAGTTTGATGTCCATCAGGGTTGAGTTTTATCCTTTCAAGTTGTTGGATGGCGACAAAGTCACCTCACAGAGGTGGTTGTTTATCGGAAGGATGTACGTGCTCGCTTTATATATGAGTCGTGCTATTATGAGATGATGAGATGGGTGAGATAAAAATAATTTTTTTGAGAGATCGATAAGCGATTTAAGTCATCCGAATCTCGATCACACCGCTCACATCACTCTACATGTTATCAAGATAATGTGTGCATCAAGACGTTCAAATAAATGCATATATATATGTATTTTGTATCATCTTCATGACGTGTTGAACATTTTGATGCATAGGGTAGAAGTATCCAAATCGATTGAAATTTTTTACACACCATTCTAGATGACATGTAGAGTGATGTGAACGGTATGATCGAGATTCGGATGACTCAAATCGCTCATCTCTCAAAAAATATTTTCATCTCATCCATCTCCCCATCTCATATATCTCTAATCTCTAATATTATAATGGGAAAATGCCTTAGTGTCATTTGTCATTTTGTCATTCTACCAACATGTGCAACGCACATACATAACTAATATAAAGGAGGTTTTTAGTTCAAATCTTCTCTACGTCAGAATTTTTTTTTAAAATTATTAAAACGTGCGTCGCACGTGTAAATTACTCTCTCTCTCTCTCTCTATATATATATATGAGATAGAATTCAATCAATGAACTCTCCTTGTCCAAGGTCATGTGGTAGCATGAACTTCTGCGTGGATGCCTAGACACCTAAGAAGGTCATCTTCGCAACACAATCATCAAACGCAAAAAGTAGCTCGATTTCTAGCTCCTTCAAATCTTACTCGATTAATGTATTTAGATCTTTGGATCATAAATTTATTCCATGAAAATCCATTTCCTCGTCATCAGAATACAAATATAATTGAGTAATAAGCATGAGGTACATTAAAATTACAGATAGAGTTTTCTATTATTCTTAGCACATCTCAGCTAATTAATAAGCCAATTGAAAAAGACAGGGTGCCCACAATTTTAATATTCCATATTTTTCATGCTACTCTCTCTTAGGAATGAATTTTCAAAGATGATAAATCTTACTCTACGAATATTTTTTCAAAACATATATATCTTATTCTTCTAGACTATGTATGGGAACAAAACAATGTTAAGATAATTGATGTTTTTTTTTTTTTAAAGATAAAGATGACCGTATTCATCGTTTCATTAATGATCATTAAAGAAACAAAGCAGTACATATCCAACTCAAAATACTAGCTTACAAAAAACGAAAATAACAACATATACATAAAGGGAAAGTCTGACATCCAAGAGATACCCAAAAAACAACACCAAAAGTACATTCGTCGCCCCCCTACAGACTGGTTGCCTATCCCCTCTGTACTGTTCTCGTAGGCTATTTTCCTTCATCGATCTTCATCTTCTTCCTTGCCTCCTCAGCCCCTGCCCAGTCATGGATAAACAAGAAAATTTTATTCATTGAGGTTGATAATTTGTAAGAAATCTTGCGAAAAATGAAGTCATTTCTTTCTAGCCATAGGTTCCACATTGAGGCCGCACTCGTTATGTCCCAAGCCTTCCTATCTTCTAATCTAATGTGGACATCTCTTAAACTCCCCCAAATGTCAGTAGTTGAATTAGAAAATATGGTACACCCAAAACCCCTACATACTACCTCCCAAGTAGTCCTAGCCCTTGGACATCGGAACAGGATGTGATCGGCATCCTCTTCCCCTGATAGACACACCTCGCAAGTAACGTCTAACTGTATGTTTCTCTTTCTGAGGTTCACTTTAGAAAGAATCGCATTGTTGTGAACTAACCAACAGAACACTTTGACTTTCAGGGGCACCTTGGCCCCCTAAATTATCCTTTCTTCTTTACATCTCAACCCTCCATCGTTGATCCAACTATACATAGATGACACCGAGAAAACTTTTGATTCTTCCCTCTCCCACCATCTTATGTCCTTGGTACTATTCAGCTGGCTCCATTCTACTTGGATTAGTCTGTTCAGTTCTTCGAACTGTGCTGTACTCTCCGGCATAATGTTGTCCGTTACCCGTAAAGTTAGTTTTCCTCCCTTCATAACGTCTGCGACAGTCAAATCTAAGTGCGTCGTTGCGGCCGTAGCAAGTGGAAATCGGTTTTGGAATGTCGTAGTACCGCACCATTTATCCTTCCAAAATCTGGTACATTTTCCGTTTCCAACTATGCATCTAGTATTAGTATGGAAAATTTCTCCCTACTTCGTAATACCCTTCCAAAGGAATGAAACTTTGGCCGACGCACTTTTCCCTCCAAAGCCAAATTTCCTTCTTTTGCGGAAAACGTCGAAGGAGTAGTTCCACCACCCCTTGCGCTTGTAGGAGATCTTCCACCACCACTTGCTTAGCAACGCTGTATTCATGTCGTGTAGATTCATGATACCCAGTCCACTGTATTCCTTTTTCTTACATACTCTTCCCCACTTGACCAGGTGCATTCCTTTGTTGCCCTCCTCCGTTCCCTTCCATCGGAATCTTCTTCTAAACTTATCAGTCTTGTTGATGACCCACTTAGGCACTTCGTATATTGACATAATAAAATGTGGGATTGCACTAAGCACTGAGTTTAACAGGATAATCCTTTCTCCTAGTAAGAGGAATCGACTCTTCCAACCTGCAAGCTTCTTGGCTGTCTTATTAATCAGGCCCGTCCAATCTTCTTTAAGTAACGCCCCAGGCCTAATTGGCGTTCCTAAGTAATGAATTGGAAATTCGCTCTTACCACATCCTAATAAATCCATTATCTCCGAAGTTGGCATTGAAAGTTGGTCGCTTATTGGGATGATGCTAGTCTTTTCTAAATTAACCTTCAGTCCTGACCATCCTTGAAAGCTTGCTAGCGCTGCCTTAATAGCTGCTACTTCCTCCTTTTCAGCTTTTCCGAATAGTAGGGTGTCGTCCGCATATTGTAATATCGTCATTGTTTGTGTGATTCCTTTAATCTTAATTCCTTTGATAACGCTTAGTTCCTACCCTCTCTTTATCATTTCTGCAAGCCCGTCCGCGACAATAGCAAATAGTAGGGAAGATAGGGGGTCCCCTTGTCTAAGCCCTCTTTTGCATCTAATTTCTTTTTCTTGCCATCCGTTTACTTAAATGAATGATTTCCCTTCTTGAACACACATTTTCATCCACTCCCTCCATTTCGCTCTAAATCCTTTAAGCTCCAGCGCTTCTTCTAGACACTCCCAGTGCACAGAATCATAAGCCTTCTGGAAGTCCAGTTTCAGTAGAAACCCATCCGCTTTTGCTCTGTAGCCTCTGAAGACAATTCGTGGGCTGATGCTATGCTGTCCATGATATCCCGCCCACGAATGAACCCACATTGCGATGGAGAGATCACTAAGTTTAGATTCGGGGCCAATCTTTGGGCCAACACTATAGTGATTATTTTAAACGAACTACTATTCAAGCTAATTGGTCTGAAATTTTCGTGCGTAGAGACTAGTTGCTTCTTTGGAACCAATAGGATTGTTGCATAGTTTATCCTCTCCAGCTTAGCAACACCGTCGAATAGCTCGTGGAATATGTTCATCAGGTCTACCTTTATTACATTCCAGTAAATTTTGTAGAAAAAGATAGGCAAGCCTTAAATTTTGTAGAAGATAGGCAAGCCGTCCGGTCCTGGAGCCTTTTCCTGTCCTAGATTTTTGATTGCCTCGAAGACATCCGATTCAGAGAATCTGTTCTCGATACCCTCGGACCCGTCTATCCTAGAGGAGCTCCACATATCTAGTTACAGTCTACATCTACCAGTTGTATTACGACCCAATAGTTCATGAAATTTCTTGTCTAAGTGTTCTCTGATCAGCCCCTCTTTCTCTGTCCATATTCCATTGACCGATAATCCTGTGATATAATTTTATCTTCTTCTACCATTTGCTACTTTGTGAAAGAATTTTGTGTTTGCGTCCCCTTCTCGTAGCCATTGTATTCTAGATCTTTGCCTCCAGTACATCTCTTCCATATTCCTTATCTGCTGAATCTCTAATCTGGTGCTCGCTAATTTGTCTTTTTCCGGCTCCAGAAGATCCCTATCCTCTTGTATTTTCTCCAGTTCGTCGTATCTGATACCTAGCATCTCTCTTCTGGAATTGGTCTCTTGCATCTTTTGTCCAGCCCACCCTTTTAATCTCCTGCGCAGGTGCCTCGTCTTCTCCACCCATATTCTGACTGCAGTAGCCTCAATTGTGTCAGCATTCCACGAGTCTGCTATCACTTGTCTGGTATCCTCATAAACAGTCCAAGCTTTCTCGAATCTAAAGATAGACTGTTTTTCCCTCCCACCCTGGTCACATTCTATAACCAGTGGGAGATGGTCGGACGTGTACCGCACTGCCGATTTAACTTTTGCTAATGGGTAAGCGTCCTCCCACTCGTGAGATACGAGTACTCTGTCAAGCTTAGCCAAGGTCGGGTTATTGCATGTTCGACCAAGTAAATTTTCTATCTGTCATTTCTAATTCCAACAGCTCCAAATCGTCAATCGTCTCGTTGAACGCGTCCTGGTCATTGCAGCTGTGACCCCTACCCTTGTGTTCATCTTGGAATCTCGTAATGTTGAAATCTCCTTCGATAATCCACGGTCCGTCCCATTTATTTCTGATTACTCTTAGCTCTTGCCACAGCTCTTTGCGTAGTCTAGAGTCATAGGGCCTGTACACCGAAAAGATAGATTGTTCCCAATTGTCGCTTCTCCTTCTTACTCTAATTGATACCGAAAAGGCTCTTATGAATTCGTCTATAATTTCGAACAGTCTTGAATTCGCCCCAACCGTGTTTCCCCCAAAAAAGCCCACTGCCGCCTTGAATCTCCAATCAAAGTCTACCAACCCTCTAATTGTAGTAAAATCCTCCATGGTAGGCGACTCTATTCTAGTTTCTTGTAACCCACAAACACTCGGTCGAATTTTGTTTATAGTTACACCCAAAGTCCATTTTTTCAAATTTTGGCGCATTCCCCTTACGTTCCAAAAAATGTAAACCATTAAAAACTAGTAAAACTCTTCCCCTCTCCCCCCTCTAACCCACACCACCAACTGGGCTAAGTGGTAGCTACTATCGTGTCCTCTCTAATCAAAGCTACGGTTTCTAATTGTTCAGACCTAGTGGAACCCATGGCCAGTCCATACAAGCTAGCAAAGTAAATGAGTGAATCATCGTTTAAAGAATTAAGAACCGAATAACAAGGGTTGGAAGTACCTTCCCCTGACGAGTCTCCCTCCGATCCTTTGCTCCATTTCAGCAGAAGCCCTTCTCTTCTAAGCTCTTGTAGTCTGCCTATGTCCACCTGCCTTTTTCCTTTCCTTCTGTATTCTGTGTACTTCTTAGTAGTTGAGCTTCCCACGCTCCCTCTGACCTCTTTATCCTCGCCCTCAGTTTCTGTGACCGAAATCAGATAAGATAATTGATGTTATCTCACACATAAAATTTATAATATTATGGTTATCCTAATTTGGACATGTTTAGAACTCTTTGGAGTTAATGTCAAATCTCTAATCTCTAATCTCTAATCTCTAATATTATAATGGGAGAAGGCCTTAGTGTCATTTGTCAATCTATCAACACGTGCATCGCACGTGTATAACTAATATAAAGGAGGTCTCAGGTTCTATTCCTTATACTATGTCAAACTTTTTACTTTTTTTTTTTTTTTATTAAACATGCATCACATGTGTATTACTATCCATCTATTTATCGATAATATAATATATTTACTTACTATTTAATGGAAGAGTTTGTCACAAATAAACAAATTTTAATATTTTTTTGTGACAAAAGAAACACTACTATTGTCACCAAATAAACATGTGCATCGAACGTGCAACTCCAATTTTATTTTTCAACACGTGCATCGCACGTACACATCAAAAAAAATTCTTCTTAATTTTTAAAAAATACGTGTATCACCTATTCAGTTCCTTTTTTAAAAATTGAAGCATTCATCGCACGTGCTAATTATTGTTGACTTACGTGTATCACACGTTTAACTCTAACTCACAATCAACACGTGAAAAATACTAGTTAAGATAACTACAGTTACCTTCCGCCAAAATTAAGACAACTGCAGCTATCTAATTTCTCTCTCATCTATTATTCCTAACTGTCGAGATAACTTTAACTTGGGGATAAATGCAAGGTAATGATTGGTAAAGTTAGCAAACCGGACCTTGATAGTTTAGGCATTAAGTTTAGAATAATACTATTTCAACATGCATCGTTATAAAAAAATTTAATATTTGGTGTTGTTACGAAATGGGACCATAGGGGACCAAAATGGCTGGTCCTTCATCACATAGAGACTATGACTTGCGTATCATATGTGGCACTAGTTTCCCAACCAGATGAAAGTCGGCACCAAAGTGACGTCCAATTAATGACAAAGTCAAATTTATTTAAAGCTCCTCATTTGAAAAAATCTCTTCACATAAGTAATAAGTTGTAGGCCTCTCTTGCCTAACATGATACAAGAAGTTTTTTTTTTCTTCTCCCTAACACATGAAAGAAGTGGCTAGATCGAAACAATTTCTGTCTTCGTAATTGCAACATTAGATTTTTTGTATTTATGCATCAAATTTATGGTTTAATTTATGCATAGGCAGGTTAGACGGCTAACAGGAAGAAGCTCCGGATGTAGAGAAGTGGTTCGGAACAGTAACTGTATTTTGTATCTTAATTTCATATATTTTGCTTTTGTTTTTGTTTGATGACACATTATTATGAGATGTTAGTCGTCATTGGTAACGCTTTACTTTAGCTTGTACTGTTGTAATCCTGGTTTCATTAATTTATCATTAATGAAACGATGACAATGTCATCTTTATTCTAAAAAAAAATACATGAAAGAAGTATCTAAAGTATGTTTAAATACTAATTTTGTTAAGGCCTAAACATTTAGTAACTTTTTCAGAAAAATGTGAAGTGTAGTCGTTACGTTCATTTGTAACGTGATAACTAGTAAAGAAAATGAAACTGGTACCAAAATATAACTTACGAAGCTAAAAAATAATTGGAAAGATAAGAGCATCCACAGTCGTTTGCTATATATCCCATTTTTCCATTTTTTAGCAAACGAATAGCAAAGCTGCGCTGCAATCGTTTCTCATTTTCCCATTTTTTGGCAAGCCTTCTATTCTCATTTCTCAAATATGAGAAACGAAATGAACTTTCTCAAAATATAAAGGGGTATGATACCCCGTCTCTTCGATTTAATTATTTTTTAATCGATTCAGACGGACGATCATATACCATCTCAGTAATTTTCAATATTTTTTTTTATTTAAATGAGGTCGGACGGGGATACATACCCCGGACGGGGTATGATACCCCGTCTCTACCATTAACGAATAATTTTTTTTTTTTAAAAGTCCTCAGACGGGGAATGATACCCCGTCCGGGGTATCAAACCGCGTCCCACACAATTTAAAAGTCTTAACTTAGTATTTTTTCCATTTTTCTCCAAAGTGTGGAGAAAAGCATAACCATACACTCGCGCGATGAGGTTTAAACTAAACTCGCTATCTGAGATAGCAAGTGAGTTGTTTTGATAAATACTTTAGAAAGTAGGTTAGTTTGGTAAATTCTTTTAAAAAGTGGGCCATTTTAGTAAAAAGTTCCTGACATTACAAGGGCTAACTAAGAAAAAACAAGACAGATTGTACCGAAATAAATAAATTGATCCCAACAACCCTACAGGGTAAAGACTAAATCCATAGTATGCCGGATCTCTGTATCCTCGTCGTCATAATCTGATAACCCATAACCCAACTACAGTACAATACGCTATGAAAGTACTATAGCTGTTAATACTGTATGTCCAAAATACAGTCTTTCATATTTTGTTTCATTAACTTATACCGTATGGATGACGATCAACGAAACACGACAGGTCATCAAGGAATCATGGCTAGGCACAACCTCGCAAACTTCAGCAGTAGGAATATGGGTGGAAAAGACAAGGCGTCTAAGGAGGAGCCTTAAAGGGTGGGCTAGACGGAAGTTTGGGGATGAAGACTCAAGAAGGGTAGCACTCGACAATATGACCCATGAGTTAGAAACAATGCAAGAGGAGAGGGACCTCCCGGGCAAGAAAAGGAGGAACTGGCAAATGGGAGGCTTGAACTACAACAAATAGGAATAAGGGAGGAGATGTATTGGAAACAACGATCGAGAATACAATGGCTAAAGGAATGGGATGCTAACACAAAATTCTTTTATAAGGTGGCAAACGATAGAAGAAGACAAAATCATATAGCTGGCCTCTTAGTTGATGGAATTTGGACTGAGAACGAGGAGCTTATTAGAGAACACTTAAACAGCAAGTACCACGCACTGCTGGGCAGGGCAAGTACAGCTAGATGCAATCTTACGCTCGATATGTGGAGCTCCTCAGCAATAGATGGTTCTGAGGGAATCGAAGATAGATTTACGGAAGAGGAAGTACGTGACACAATCAAGCAACTGGGCCAGGATAAGGCACCAGGGCCCGACGGGTTCCCAATTTTCTTTTACAAATTCTATTGGCAAATTATTAAAGCGGATCTAATGAATATCTTCAAAGATCTACATAATGGATGCGCAAACCTGGGAAGACTAAACTATGCCTTGATCGTTCTCATTCCCAAGAAACGAGACGTTCTGACAGCAGAGGACTTCAGGCCATTAGCCTTCTAAATGGTTCGTTCAAAATAGTATCGAAAGTGTTGGCCCAAAGGCTGACACCTAACCTAGACGACGTGGTGGCGCCATCTCAGAGCGGGTTCATCCGTGGCAGAGATATTATGGACAGCATAGCGTCCGCCCACGAGATTGTTTTCAGGGGTAACAAAGGCAAAGCTGACGGGTTTCTTCTTAAGCTAGATTTTGAAAAGGCTTACGACTCGGTGCATTGGGAGTGTATGGATGAGGCACTTACACTCAAAGGTTTCGGAGTGGAATGGCATTCATGGATTAAGCTATGTGTGCAAGGAGGGAAATCGTCCATACTTGTAAACGGGTGGCAGGGTAAAGAAATCAGATGTAAAAGAGGGCTCAGGCAAGGGGATCTTTTATCGTCATTCCTATTTGCCATCATTGCAGATGGGCTGCCGGAAATGATAAAAAGGGCGCAGGAAAGCAGCGTCATCGAGGGAATTCAGAACAAAGGAATAGCCCAGTCAATGTCTATACTTCAGTACGCAGACGGCACACTATTGTTTGGACTGGCAAAGTGGAAGAAGTCGTACCTATCAAAGCGGCGTTGGCTTGTTTCCAAGGGTGGCCGGAATTGAGAGTTAATTTAAAGAAGAGTTGCATCATCCCTATTAGCAACCACTTATCAACATCGGTAAACACTATCGCCGCAATATTAGGATGCGAGATAGGCGAATTCCTGATCAAATATCTAGGGACACCTATTAGGTCGGGATCACTCTTAAGAGAGGACTGGATTCCACTCATTGAAAAAATAGCTAAGAAACTGGCAGGGTGGAAGAGTTGTTTCCTCTCACTAGGGAGAAGGATTATATTACTTAACTCAGTTCTTAGTACAATTTCACTTTATCTTATATCCATCTACGAACTTCCTAAGTAGGTAATTAACAAGATAGACAAGATGAGAAGACGATTTTTATGGAAGGGTGCCGACAAGGGAAATAAGGGGTTTCACCTGGTTAAGTGGGGGAGAGTCTGTAAGAGAAGAGAATTCGACCGGCTAGGAATTCAAAATTTGCATGACATGAACCGAGCACTACTTAGCAAATTGTGGTGGAAGATCAATAAACGACGAAAAGGCTGGTGGTCCGACTCGTTTGACCTGTTCCGAAAGAGAAAAAATACCGTTTTGGAGGGCGAAGTGCGTTCGGAAAAGCTTCGTTGCTATGGAAAGGGCTGGCGAAGCAGGGAGAGATCTTCAACACAAATACTAGGTGCAGGATTGGAAACGGGAAGAACACTAGATTTTAGAAGGATAAATGGTGTGGAAACAGATCGCTAAACAACTTATTCCCACAAGCAGTGGCAGTAACTGTTAATTCAGATGCACTGGTGGCAAATGTATGGAAAAATGGGAAACTGAGACTTCTTGTATTAGACCAGCCATCGCATGAGAGCATCAGCCAGTTCGAAGAGCTAAATAGGTTCATCCAAGCTGAGGGAGGACAAATGAGCAATGATAGTGATGAAAGATGGTGGAATATCGAAGAATCAAAAACGTTCTCAATGGCATCAATGTACAAATGGCTTAACAACGGGAGCCTGAGATGTAAGGTGGAGAACGTCATCTGGGGAACACAGGCGCCGCTAAAAGTCAGAGTCTTCAGCTGGTTGGTGCATAACGACGCTATTCTTACCAAAGTCAATCTTAGGAAAAGAAATATGCAAATCGACGTTAGATGCGCTAGTTGTTTAGACGCAGAGGAGGATACCACGCACTTATTTTTCAAGTGCCACAAGGCGGCTCTCTCATGGGAAATAGTTTGTAGGGGATTTGGATGTGTTCGGTGTCTTAGTTCTAGTTCAGATATTTGGGGTATTTGGAGGGAGAACCTAATTACAATAGAAGACAGGGCTTGGGAGATAGCAGTAGCGGCAACCCTGTGGGGTCTATGGCTAGACCGAAATGACTTATGCTTTCGAAATATCAATTATAGACTATCAACTTCAATGCATAAAAATTTTCTTCTAATTCATGATTGGGCAGGATATGCGGGAACAATGAAGAAGCTGAAGATGAACGAATACGAGTAAATCACCAAGCCTGCGAGGTGAGAGCACGCCTCAAGATCAACTGGGGAACGTCGTCCATTTACCGCTTTTGATTGATTGGATGTAGTAATGTGGTTACTTGATGTTGAGTTTTTGTATTGTTTTAGTTGTTGTATGTTGTATTAAGGGAGCGTTAAGCTCCCGTTTTGGATGCTAGTTTGTACTACTTTGTTTCGTTAATCATCATTAATGATTCGATGACGGAGTCTATCTCTTTATCCAAAAAAAAAAGATCTTTAAAAGTAGTAATTTACAAGTTTAAATTGATTTGCTTTTGTTGGGATTATTTTTTCTCATATTTAAAAGGTCTAAATTAACTACTTGATGTGGTATAGATGACGTGGCCCAATCAGGACCGTCGGATCTCCTCAGATTTTGCTCATCCCAGATCATCCGGTCAACGAGTCCAACGGGCCCTCTACCACTTCAGGCCCACAGGTAAACGGGTCTGACCTGACCCAGTAGGGTCAGATACCCGTTTGTTGCTGCCTATAAATACCAAGCCCCCTCCTCACTCTACCTGAACCCTAGTTGCTTAGTCTCTTTTTCAGTGACTGACTAAATCGTTGGATGACTTATCGCTGGAATTTCTCTCGGTGTTTCTAGGCCTTTTGCAGGTACCTCGGCCGTCCGAGCTCCAGCAACTCTTCCGAGCCGACTTTCAGGAACCGACCCGAGCTGAGGTCGAGATTTGTCTTTTTCACTTCACAAATTATAAGAACTCACACGTTGCTCCCCACTGAAAACAAGCAGCATCACTACTCTACTTCACGTGACATAGGGATTTGCCAAAATAATTTAGAAACAGAAGCTTAAAAAGCCTAAAATGTATTTAAAAAAGTCAAAAAGGAATTTCACATTTAAATGAGGGGCATAGAACAAATTTCCATTATTAACAAATAAGGCATTTTTCAAAGAAGAAGTAAAATAAAATAAACCAATTGTAAATAGAAAAATATATTACGGCATGGAACACGTTGATAGACACATTTCGAACATTATGTGATAATTTTCGTTGAACGAATCATAAAGCGTCTCTAGTTGTTTGACAGCTTAAGGGCCCCTCAAACTATGGAGAAAATCATCAATCTGTACTTTATTATATATCTTTATTTTAATTAAATTTTCTTTTATAAAAAATTTAGAGTGACGGGGAGTTCCTTGGCTGCGCTTGATGCTTCTCCTTCTGGGTGCGGTTGCAGTCGCGGTCTACCTGTGTGTTTGTTGCCCTTTGGATCCTGTTGTAATTTTGCTTTCCTTGCCCTGTGTATATATGCCTTGGTGTTTGTTTGGTTTTTGTTCTTTGGCTCTTCTACTTTTGCACCTTGTAAAATTTTACTTGTACTATATTATTCTTTTTATTGCCATTTTGGGCAGGAGTCTTAAGACTCTATCCCCGTTATTAAAAATATAAAAAAAATTAGAGTGGGACCCACTGGTCCATAAATAAAATTAACAAAGGAAAATAAGTCAACAAAACTTGAAAGTATGCAATACTACACCAATGAATACAAATCTCTATATCTCTCTCTCTCTCTATATATACTAGTATTTTTCACGCACATTTTGATAAAAAAAATGGAGTTAAAAGTGTGATACACGTAAGTCAACAGTAATTAGCACGTACAATGAATGCCTTAATTTTAAAAAAAAGAGCTGAACGAGCGACACGTATTTTTTAAAAATTCAGAAGAACGAAAATTTTGACGTGTACATGCGATGCACGTGTTGAAAAATATATTTGGAGTTGCACGTGCGATGTACATGTTTGTTTGGTGACAAAAGTAATGTTTCTTTTGTGACAAAAAAATATTTTAAATTATTTATTTGTGATAAACTCTTCCATTAAATAGTAAAGTAAATATATTATATTATAGATAGATGGATAGTAATTTACACATGTGGTGCATGTTTAATATATAAAAAATTTAAAAAATTTGACAGTAAGGACTTGAACCTGAGACCTCCTTCATATTAGTTATGCACGTGCGATGCACATGTTGGTAGATTGACAAATGACACTAAGGCCTTCTCCCATTATAATATTAGAGATATCAGAGATATTAGAGATATCTCTAATATTATAATGGGAGAAGGCCTTAGTGTCATTTGTCAATCTACCAACATGTGCATCGCACGTGCATAACTAATATGAAGGAGGTCTCAGGTTCGAGTTCTCACTATGTCAATTTTTTTATTTTAATTTTTTTTATATTGAACATGCATCACATGTGTAAATTAATATCCTTCTATCTATCTATAATATAATATATTTACTCAATATTTATTGGAAGAGTTTGTCACAAATAAACAATTTTAAATATTTTTTTGTCACAAAAGAAACATCACTTTTGCCACCAAACAAACAGGTGCATCGCACGTGCAACTCCAAATCTATTTTCAACACATGCATCGCACATACACATCAATGTTTTTCCTTCTTAATTTTTTAAAAATACGTTCATCTCCATTTTTTTTAATAATGACTTACGTGTATCGCACGTTTAACTCCAACTCTTTATCAAAATGTGCATTGCACGTGAAAAGTACTAGTATATATATAATAATGAGAGAGTTGGAGTTGTAATTTGTCAATATACAAACCCGTACGTTGCACGTGCAATTTCAACTCTCACATTAATTACAACAAAAAACAGAAACAAAAAAAATTCCACCTATTTAAAACGTGCAACACACGTACAAAATAAAATTTCAATAATTTTTTTTATACCAAACATACACATATGTTGCACGTACAACTCAAATTCTATTTATAAACACGTGCATTGCACGTATTAATCGTAGCTTTTTCTTTAAAAAAATTTCCCAATTACGTGCAACGCACGTCCAACTCCAAAACTATTTTTTAACACATATACTGCACGTGAAAATCCTCCAACTCTTATCAAAACGTGAATCGCACACGTGAAAAAGACTAGTAAAATCTATATAATAAAATATAAAGAAGCTATCAAGTGGCTCACATTCAATCCCCCCAAAATCAAAGGCCCATATTTAACCTCTCTCTTCCCCCCCCCCCCCCCCCCCCCCCCCCCCCCCCCAAAAAAAAACAAAAATTCAAACCCCAAAATCAAATTCCCCTCTCCCCCCCCCCCCCCCCCCCCCCCCCAAAACTAAAAAAACTCATTACTTTATTACTATCTCTTTCTTCTCTTTTCACTTTTTCATATTTCTCTCTCTCTCTCTCTCTCTCTCTCTTTCTATCCCTCTCTCTCATTCTTTCTTTATTTGCTTAGAAATTTAAATTTTAAGATTTTAGGTTTGTAAATTTTCAGAATTTTTATGTTTTTTATTGCACATTTTATATTGAAAATAGCAAATATCTCTTTAACAGTTAAATTTTATCATTTTTAACACTTAAAGTTCTAAGAAGTTAGATTTTACACCTCCATTTATAATTATTTTTCAACATAAACTAATGGAAATATAAACTTTTATTTACAACTAATTATTGTCATACCATTCAAACTTGAGCTACATAATTGTTGTTTTAATATTTACAAGGCTTTTCATGTCTTGTATCGTTCCGAAAACATGCCTACCCACGGGCAAATCTAGTAAATAAACAAAACGCATCTATATCATAAACTAAACCGGCAGTGAAACCCTTAAGAAAAGACTGATGAAGTTGAGCTTATTAAAAAGTATATGATAGGTGTTTAATTTACCAGACACGATGTTCCCCGCGGGTTAGAGCTTGGATGGAAGAAAAGGATTCAAATGGCGATAATTTGGAATGAAGGCTCTATTCTGCAATTAAGTTAGGCGAAGATTAATATAAGAAACAGGCATCAACTAACTGTGCTCCCTCATAAACTAGAATAAACCGTAGTTTACAGTCAGAAATCGGTGCTCGTACAAAGCTTTACCGAACTTAATTTGGAGCTAACAGCTATCGGATTAGCTAAATAGCCTAATACAAGATTTTCCCCTCTTTTTTGGGACAGTTTAAAATCTTTCTAGATGAACACAAGTTTATTTGAAAATATATAAAAGAATATTACATACTTTCTTTGGAACAATATAATATTTTACACTGAAGAAATAGAGGCTGATTCGACTCTCATACCGGAAGTTTCTTCTGAAATTTCTGATCTAAGTTTCATAAGCAGCCTGCCCAAATAATTGAGGCCTTCCCCTTCGCGGCCTCCACCCCAAAAGAGATCGTGAGGTGAAGCTTCGACAAGAACCGACCCTGCAGTTGAACGCAGCATGGAGTTCAAGTGAGGGTAGCTAGAGAACTTGCATTTTAGAGCCGAGTACATGACATCAATCTTCACAGATTCCCAGTCTGCACGAACCTGGATAATTTGTCCATTAGTGTTAGTGAACACAGTTTTAAGATAGTTAACAATTTACAACCTCATTTTCCTTAACTTTATTATATTGGGTTTTTAACATGTATGTCCCTAACAAATATGTGAATATCACATATACCCCTTACAAATGTGTATCCAACCTCCTAGTTACCCTTTAATTTAAAACTACTTTAAAAACATAAAAATGTATGAAATATACAGTTATGTTTAATAGATTTTTGTAAAATGACTGAAATATCATTCTTCTACTAGTTAAGCTTATTCTTATTACTTTTTATAAACTAAAACGTCTATAAAACCGATTGAAACACATCAATCATTCTCAATTTTTCTTTAGTTTTCTTAATAAATGAACAAATTTACAGTACATCTTTATAATTTCATCTTCTTCATCATGTTTTATATCCAAATTCGCCACTAATCTTATAAGTTTCAAATACACGTAGTTTGAGGTAACTTTTAGGGGTAAATAAGAAATGAGCTCATATTGTTAAGGGCATATATGAAAATATACATTTTTGAAGGGCATATATGATATTAGCATATTTGTTAGGGGTATACGTGTTAAAAACCCTATTATATTTTGTTTTTTCAACTTTTTGGCATTTGGCTGTAGCCATAACTTGGGAGACCTAATCACAAGTACGTAGCTTTAAAGGGACATGCATGAAATATTCTGAACAGCTTAATTGGCTTGAAGAAGAGTACAGTGTATGTTACCAGAGAGTTAATTTCTAATCTTAAGTTACGTAACATGGTAATTTAAACTTTAAAGCAATGACTACCCACAAACATAACAAAATATGGATGATGAAACTACATGTGCACATGTTTCAGTTGAATAAGAGCATACCAGTTCAGGGTGTTGCCTCTGCATTTTCCTACCCAATCGTGCTGCTTCCTCGGGGCTCTTGGCACATTTTATTTGTTGCAGAAATTCTATTGCAAGAGGATTGTTAACCCCCTCAAATTTGTTTGCCTTCATAATGGAAAGGAAATTTCCCCTTATTTAACAATATACACAACAATTACATAAGAAATTTCAGAAATCAAGTATATATTATTTTTGAAGGAACCTGGTAATAGTGCTCCACACTAGGCCACGTATGGTAGTCTCCATTTACATCAGGCATTTGCAAAGGATGAGGAGAAAAATTTGACAGAGCACCATATGGGTCCCACGTCTTATAAAAGAATATAATATTTGTATCGTATGGAGAGACTGTAGGATCTAGAGCTGACGTTTCATTAGCTGAGGGAATCACAGGTGAGAGGTCCGGGATGGGTTCAATAAAGCCAGTTACAAGCATATCTGGTCCAATCTGCAATCAGTATATCAGATTATAAGCATATCCCCGTGTAGGATGAATAGTAAGATGTGCATGAATAACTTTGAATGATTAAAAAGTTCATTCCTTTTGCAGTTCAAAAATGGGGCGTGCACAGGCAGGGTCTAGTAAAATTTTGAGCAAATTCGTACCTGATATGAAATTGTGGGTGGCAATGTGGGATTCTAAAAGTTTCAAAACGTGACTGTTTCATCAGGAAGATTTTGGGTTTGGCCCTTTGTTTCTTATATCGAACCGGATTGAGCAGATTAATACTAAATTCCCATTAAATGGTTTTGTTTTCTTTGTAAGAAAAACTTATTTAATTGTGTGAATTTATATTTGCAAATACGACACATTTTCTTTTAGTCTTTTTTCTACAATATGACAAATTTGTAATGAATAATCATCTTTAAGGGTTGTAGATGGTGGATAAAAACTCATTTAAGCATGTACTAAAAGTGCATTCCAGCTATTTCTCCATTCAATGATTTGTAAAGGAAGAAAGCAAGTGAGTCCAGACACTAGTCTATTCATCAATTTATCGAAGTTATTTGGGTTTAGGTTAAAGTTAAACCCAATCCAGAATACACCACTAGTTGAAAAGACAGAACAAAATGTGAATCTCCCTTGTTAATGCAATCTTTCTTCTAAGGCAGCATGACCAAATACTAAAATACAATTTTATAATCAAAGATAAACTAGAAGATAAAAGGAATATGTAGAGTTTACCTGCTTATATTCGACATCAAACAAATTAAGTGCCTGTGACATCTGAACCATCCCTAATTCACCCACTGGAGATGGAGCATTTACTCCCCCTATAATTTTAGGGGCAATAAATGCATAAACCTAAACCAACAGACAAGCTAAATTAGATTAATAGACCTTCGCAGTACATAAAAATCATACCTGCAATTGCAAAATAGAACAGTTAAGATATCTTACTTTTATAAAAATAAAAATAAAAAAGTCAGATATTAATTGATTATAGAAGTCAATGTACCAAAACAGATGTAGATACATGATTCTAGATACCCCAAATAAAGATGATAGGAAATCGTGCTAATCATTCCCCATTCCTACTCCTAAACAATATCTAGAAGAGGAAGAATTATTTACCAGTTAGCCTAAATCATTTTCAGCATCACTTGTTTGTTGGCTTTTCACAAACAAGTTACTAGACATGTACATGAGTCATGACAACTGCAAATTTCGTGGCAAACATTCAAACTAAGTTTCTATAAAAAGTACTTCATTAAATACTATTTCTTCCTCCTTTGTGGTTTTGACCCCTTTAGTACTTGTCATGCAACCTTGTACATGTTAGACCACACTCTTAGACACAGCCATGTCTTCGCAACCTAGTGTTTAATAAATTAAAAATACACAGCAAGAGGAATATGATTCACTTAGATCTTTGGCATAGTATGTACTAGATAAGCACGATAAGATGAACATAAATTTTAGAGGAGCAAGAAAACACAACACAGATAAAGTTCTGAAACAATGTAGTAGATATAGTCAATATATTATCTGCATGATATAGCATTCCAATTATCAAATAATGGAGAACTGAATGTGCACATGCATAAGGAACGAGCGGAACAAGAAGCTAGCACACAAAGGGTATGGAAGTTGAGGGGGGGGGGGGAAACTAGTGGATAAATTTCAAAAACTAATTTGTCCAAGCAATTGATGGTAGAATGGCTTAGTTACAGGGGGTGCTTATAGAAAAGATCTAAAGATCATGCATAAAATTAACCAATTATTGCACATCAGAAAACTACAAAAGTTGGAAGATCAAATTTTGAGACTAATTGTCAGTAGGACTCATCCGATGGCAAGCAGGGAAGCCAAGTACCTATCTACATTCTTGATCACAAAATATAGATATTGCCTAATGGAGAGATATTACTTTTTTTAATTTCTCTTCATCCACAAAAAGGAATAAAACAACCCTACAATGTGGAAAATAATGTAGTTTTGTAAAATGGCCTTAAAACATATAAGATTCCTGCACAAGATTCCAATATTGTGAAATTTAAGTCATACCTTATGAATCATCCCAGCTGATATAGCTGGTGCAGATAGACTCCCTCCACACTCCCATAACACCGAAAGATACCCGCGATCATAGCAATATTCCATCACATCTCGTGGGTTTAAGATGTCAAACTCCACCACTTCAACACCTTTGCTTGCAAGTCTTTCCTGCATATCCCTCCGTGCACCTCTTTGAGTTGCAACTATAGTGTATGCATCAAAAATATTCCATAGATTTGCCTCTTCAGGGAGATCAAATGTCTGGGACATTACAATCCGCACAGGCACATGGCCCCCACCATGCCTAGCAGTTAGTCGAGGATCTGAAATCATATGGTAATATCATGAGGGCGCTTAACCAAGAACCTTAGCAGTTATCATTTCACTAGATGCTTAACATGTGCAATGCACGTCTTTTTCCCTTCGTGATGCTAGTCATCAAGGGCCTCACTCATTTTCTTGATGCATAATGATTGTTATCTATTTCCAACATTGCTTAAAATTGAAATGAGAAAAAGAGATTGAAACAAAGTGTGACACATGCTAGGATCCACATGTCCACACAACCATGCACACTCCATCTGTCTAGTCATAATAGTACAGGTATTGAATGACATAATAACTACCAATTTCTATTGACCGGATGCAAATTATACCATCACGACGTACAGTATTTCCTCCGACAATAACGGCATCACTTCTGCCCCTTAACTCAAACACTTGATGTCTCGAAAGTTTGCTGCTTACCCAAGAAGCATGTCCACTACTTGCAGCAATTTTCCCTATCAATACCAGAGGCCGAGAAGTTGATAGATTAGATATAATGCTAACGATTCTTATATATAAAAAATTTGCTGAAGAATACTGGTCAAATGGATCAGAAAAATGACACCCAATAATTTGTTGAGACTCACCGTCTAAGGTCATTGCATACTTGAGGACGGAAAATGGAACGTTAAAGGCGGCTCTATAAAGCAATGGAGCATTTACATTTTTGCAAGATTTCAAAGCTTTCTGTAATATAAAAGATTACAAGTTATTTATGCAAATTCAAAAGAAATTTGTGCAGGGAATGTAAATATAAATCATTGAAATACTTATTGTCAACATTGAAATAAATGTATACTTGAAACATCAAGTACAAAGAATTAGGCTCCTAGGTAAACAATTATATAGATTTAGGTTCCTAAGTAAACAATTATACAAGAAACAGCTAGAATTAACTTGAAGAATGTTAGATTTAGGTTGACTTGGAATATCAAGTACAAAGAATTATAATTCAAACTTACATAACTAATTAGGCTCCTAAGTAAACAATTATATATGCATACCAAATACAAAATAGGTCACCATCACATATGTAACAATTAAGTATATAACTTAAGTCATGAACTTGGAAAGGAGGTGTTTTTTTTTATATTAGTTATTACTTCTCAATATTAATTTACTTTGGACAACTAAAACAAATGGATATATAATTGAAAAAACAATAATCAGGAGATGTATTCTATATTTTACTTTTAGTTTGTAATTCTAAATGCAGATATTAGATTTGGTTAGTCTAAATATGCACTTAAGTTTAAACAATATAGGAATTTTACTTTTATTTTTGGTAAGAACAATATAGGAAATCGGTCACTATTATTTAAGTGTTAGGCATTTAATTATTTTCACAATTCTCATTCATGAAAAAGTAATATGCATTGCACGTGCAGGTTCACTTCATATATAATGATAATGAGGCTGGCTTCAAACAAACCTTTTCTAGTCTAGTTACAATAGTAAAAATAGTAAAGCCTAGGAAAAATACAAACATACAAAATAAAGAAAAATGTTCTAAGTAGTTCCCTATAGGAAATCTCTCATTCCACCCTTCTTTTAGACATTTTATTGCAGACTAGCAGAATTTGGAGATACCAATTAGTCATTTAGGATCATGAAAGCCATTTTCTTCATTACGGTTCCCTCTGCCAAGAAATCGATAATAAAAAAGAAGAGGAAATAGCAAGTAACAAAATTCTGTCATCTCCTTGATGGATAGTTTGCTCCATATCCGACTCAATTTCGAACAAAAAAGATTAGATGATGATGATGATGAGTTAAATAGACTAAAATAATTAGTATTTAAAGCTATTGTAAGCTCAAATGGCTTGAACTTAGCAAAGTCCTACAAAGGTAAACACCGATGAGGATAATATTTACCAAGTCTATTAACATCATCAATATCGATCTCAACTATATAATCTAGGATTAGTCATTAGTTAGATTCAATTTTGTTATGATTGGACATCAGTAGGGTTATATTTAACTTTTCAATCCAAATCAACCTTAGGCATCACTAATAAAATAATATGTACTCTAGAAGTGTTTGTAGATCGCAGTACTGAAGCAAATCTGTAACTTCAGATGTACATAGCAATTTTTTTCCTTTTTCTGAAATAGGATATATGAGGAGATTGAACAGTGTACAGAGTGAAGAATGAAAAGGAAAGCATCTTAGTAACTGATGTTAACAAAGTAGATGACCCTCAACTGGGTTGGAGGATAAGGATTCATGTGGCCCATCCCACAAATCTAGGATAGAGGCTTCATTGCAGTTGTTCAACTGAGGTGTAAAGAATTGCTGGTGACTGAAAAAAAGGATAATTCTTCATCAATTAACAGTTTACCACGACATTTGATGTTGTCAAGGATGTAAAAATTCAAAGTTTAAAGATGTGAAACTTCTGACATTTTGTAGCATATCCCTTGAACTGCTCTCTTCTCCCCCTTTTTCTTGTTGCTTTTAGTTTATTGACAGATGAACCTGGAAGTTTGAACTTTATGGTGTTTTAAAAGACATTTTAGTGTGAAGCAGTAACTGATTATCATACTCTTTAAGTTATCAAATAGTTTAAGAGTACAAAATGTTGTCTTTTTGCTAAATAGTTTCTTCAAATAAGAGTTTAATGATGTTGACCCAGCTGCAACACTCTGGACACAAAATTATATAGATCTTGAGTCCACAAAAGATATACTGTTATTGATTTAGGAAAAACAATCATATGCCTAAATGGCAGTCAATGACTTTGATTTGCCTCAAAACCGTGCCCTTACATCCCCCCCGAAAATTGGGGAATCATGTAGGGAGCAGGCAAATTCAAAGGCTCTTGCCTTTTGCCATAGGATTTCTATGCCAATTGGATTCTTATTATACTAACTCATGAGGACATCGGTTCGAGACGATTCGGGCGCTTCTATCAGCGCAGACATCGTCCAGGATGACTATTAGCCTAGTATTTTTATTTCAGTATTCATATTTGTTTTTTGGCAATTATAGTCATATATAGTAGTTTTGCGATTTGCACCTTTTATTTTATGCATTAGGATATTCTGGAGATTTGTATTGAGATTTATTTTGAGCTTATATATAAGCCTCTAGATTAATGAAAACATAATGCTTTTGATTGATTAAAAATAATTGTGATTGAGTTCTGCTCTTCGTTCATCTTTTTGTGAGACATTGAGATAATTTTTAGGGTTTGTGAGAAATTTTAAACTACACCCCAAATCCCCAAAAATATTTATCCAAAACCTCAACACAGCCGCCAACCCCCCCCCCCCCTCCCCTCCCCTTTTTTTCTCTCTTCTTCTTCTTCTTCCTCTCTCCCCTTTCTTCACCGAAACCCATCCTCCACTTCTTCTTGAACCCATCAGCCGCACTTGCAGCCTCTTCTCCTCCACCTGACGCCAGACCCGCTCCTCCCGAACACCCTCGACACCCCCCTGAACGCCCTCACACCTCCGACCATCTTCGCCACCTTTCCCTCACCACCCGACCAACTCCTTCAACCCCTTCATCACCTTTGAAGCCTCCCCCATACTCCAAATTTCCAAATCCCTTCAAACCTGAAACCCTATTCTCCAAGCCCCTTCAAATCCGAACCCTCTCCACCTGTAATACCCCGTACTTAAGAGTATATATATAGTATTATATTGAAAATATATAATACATGGATTAAAGTAGTGGGCCTATAGTTGTAGATTATGGACTTTAATGTGTAGAATAAATGATTTCAATGGGCGATGTGAATTAATTAAAAGATGGAGATGTTGGTTGTTGCTTGTGGTAGCCCGTGCTGAACAGTGAACATGGCATGAGGCATGCCATGCACGTGAGTCCAAGGGAAATGTGAAGTTGGTTTGAATTCTGTCCCATATCGGCCAGTGTGTGGGGTTGTATGAGTTTAAATAATAAGTGCCAATGAACATAAGGTACCTACAAGCTATAGCACATTTTTTAGACAAGCCTGTGGTGGACCGTTGTTAGGATATGTTTTGTTCATGTGTGCGCGGACGTGTAGTCGCGTGTAATCGCGTGTGCGCGCACGTGTAGTCACATGCGCAGCTGAGCGAGGCTCGGGGCGTTACACCACCTCGTGATGCCGATCTCCATGTCCGACGACCCACTGCAGCCACCTTCGACGACCTCCTGAACAACAAGTTCACATCGCTACTACATAGCAACCCGAAGCTCCATCAAACGCTGACCGCTGCCTATCCCCGATTCCTCTCACAACTGACAGCAACACGTTCTTCGAACTCCCGGTGATCTATTTCCACTTTTCAATTAATTGTGATACTGCTTTATCGTCTCTAGATTATTATCTGAATTTTTTGTCGTCCACAAATATTGAGTGTGTGCTTCTACTTTCGAATTAGAGTACAAATCATTATTGCATATTTTACTTGCTAAGAACGCTTAGGTATATAATTGTTGATTGTTACGATTGAATCTTTAATTGAACTTATTAAACTTATTTCATCTCTTGAAAATCCATCAAACCTAATACTAGTTTTAATTTCTAACTAATCGGAATTACATGTTATCTTTTAATATTCTTGGAAAACTCTCTACTTAGGGTTAAGTTTAAATCACTAACTTTTGCCTCTACATCGAACGGAATGTACTTTCTCTTCCTCTGCTCACGATGACATGTCCCAACTAGGCTTATATTGTATATGCCCTTGATCTACTGTTAAATATTGTAGAGATAATGGAAATGCCATAACAACAGCTACAGATATGATAATGTCTGAAATGAAAATTCATCAATAAACTTCCAGAAAAAAATCATGGAGTATTATTTAGGACCATTTTAGCTTCGTCGAAAAAAGCTACAGCCTTTGCATGTATGTGACAAAAACGCCGTGAAGGGAAAAAATTGAAAGGCGAAAAATCTTTCATGTGATTAGCCTTATCAGGGTCAGAGGAACCAAACATGTACCCTCCTTCTGTATCAGTGACAGAATTATATGAAATCAAAGGACGAAGTAAAATTTAAAATTTAAGTCACCTCAAATGTGTTACTCTGCAAATTTTCCCCAAGGACATCAACCTGAACACCTTCACTTCTTAGTGATTGTATTGCCCTCCCTCGATGATGCTGCAGCGGATGTCTGATGCCCACTACAACTCTTGAAATCCCTGCCTAATTGGAAAAATATCACCAAACACTAAATTGAGGAGATGAACAAGTTCTGCATCTAATCAGATAAGTATCATCCTCCATATTTTAAGACTCCAAAGAGTAATTAAGACAACAAAATAATTGAAGAATTTCAATAAAATAAACTTCATAAATATTGGTCAGAGATATCTTTTCTCTCGTCCTATTCAATCATCTCTACAATCTCCACTGTCATTAGTCATTAGTCCTTGCATTCAATACCATCTCCTATAGTCCTATATGCTCCAGTTAACACACTTAACATATACCGATATGGTACCAATAATCTGTCTCAAGAAGGACCAGGTGTATGAAACTGACTTATTGAGGGTGGTATTGGACTCAAGGATTCTTCTTTCAAGAAGAAGCTAAAGATTCACATGCACAACTACCTAATGTAGGTAAGATTGTTGAGATGAGCATCCACATCACTTATAAAATATCATAATTGATGGACCTTGTGTAATATCCCCCAAATATTCAATAATAATTAAGATAGATGTTTATGCAATATATATATTAAGAAAGGGCTATTTTGTAAAGTGGTTAAAAATGGGTTTTTTAAATATATGCCCCATGCTCTCTCTCTCTCTCTCTCTCTCTCTCTCTCTCTCTCCGAAAATTTTTCTTCTCTTTCTTTTCCTTTCCTCGGGGCCGCCGCCACCATCAGGGACAGAGCCAAGCCTTTATAGGGGGACTAATGCACCCCCCGACTTATTCAAAACCCCTTATATTTTCTAAAATTTACCCTTTAGCCACCCCCACAATTTATTAAAAACCCCTTATATAGATATGTTTTATCCACAGTTCCCCCAAAAAAATATTCTAGCTTCATCCTTGGCCACCATTAAAAAAAACGAAAAGAAAAGGAAGAACAGTGGAAGGGGAGGTATCATCTTTCTATTATTAAATAGATTAAAAATCTCATTATCCTATTTAATATTCTTATTAAATCATGGACTTATAGAAGAGATCTATAATTAATCTATACTGGTATTATTGTTATGTACTGGGATAAAGAGTAGCTTAATGTGTATACATATATCTTTGAGATTTTGAGTATTTGACAATGTAAATTATGTTATAATTATTTTCTAATAGGAGAATTGGATTTGAGGAATCATTTGGAGAATCCGTAGCCAATTCGTTATTTCGCCAACAACTGTAAGTAATTGAATATCTATACCCTGTAGAATGTAATTTTATGAAATGCTTAATGTTTGTAGTGTTATGATATTGTGAGTTGCGTTTGTGATTATTTTATGTGATGTGGTGTGATGATGTGCAATTATGAGATTAATATATTATTGGCGTGTTGGCATAAATATTGAATTAATTATATGCAAGTGTTATTATATGCATATTAATAATATTCGTGATGGTCAACTTAGTTCATATCATGATGCATCATCTTATATAGTTTAGGTAGAGTTGCATGTGATGTATATGAGTGGTCTAAGGCGTTTGGTATATCAAGATGACTATACAAGTTAATATCATATTTATAATTTTATCCCTCATGTGTCATGCATCCATGTTTGTATACCGGTATATGAGTCAGAATTTTAAGTAACCCCTTATGGACTCTCATGTGTCCACTCTATGAGTGTTAAAAATTGCGCAAAAAATTGTCCTTACCACGAATTGTAGTAGTGTTCCCTTGTCAAACGGGCTAGTAAGTGTTGATCGTTCCTACCATGGACTGTAGTGGTGTTCCCTTGTCAACCAGGCTAGTTGAAGTTGACCGCATGAGAGGGAGGGGGGGGGGGGGGGTTAAAGAATGGCAGCATAGCTTAGGCTGCATGTTCTAGAGTTATTATTTATTAAGGAGATATACTAGATATTGTGGGGTTTATAATCATATTAGGATATATAATATTAAGTATATATAGTGAATTGATTGGCTTGATTATTCTTGATTAATTGTGATTGTCATATGTATCGTGATTATTAAATATTTCTGAAGAATGCCTTTATTTGGCAATGTTAGGTTCCAATGGCTCGGAGTGTTAGGGGAGCTAGAACACTTGAGAGGCGCCATGCTGCTAGACCTAATACTGGTGTAATGGGCATTCAACAAGAAACTGGAGCCACTAAAGGTCGAGGGCTCAGAACTATAGGTGGAAGATCCAATGGTGTCAGAACTAGGGGAGGCCTAACGGGTGCTAATAACCTGTCCCCAGTGGATCTAGTGGCAGATATTACAGGGCATATGGGGTGGCAGACAACCAAGCCTAGAACTGGGATTGAGAGCCCCACTCCAAATGCATAAATCGGTAGAAATAAATTGGGAGTTGAGGGCTGAAACTATTTCTTGGAGATGCAGGCAGGATTCATGGATAGACAAGCTGACTTGGCTAAGAAATAGGCAAAGGTGACTTAGGAGCTAGCACAAACACTTTTGCACAAGAAAGGTACTAAAGGTGAAGGGTGTGACTGGGATAAATTTAAGAAAATGTCTCCACCTTTTGAGGGAGACTCTGATCCAACAGTTGCTAAAAAATGGTTGAAACAAATCGAGAAATACTTTAAGGCTCAGAAGCATACAAAGGAAGAGAAACTAATTTATGCGACCATCATGCTTGAAGGGGAAGCTGAATCGTGGTGGGAGGCCAAGGAGTGTTATTGATGCGAAGAAAGTAGTCACAAGGAAGATGTTCAAAAGCTTATTTAAGAAACAATACTTTCCTCTACAGGTCCGCCTAAGTAAGAAAAGGGAGTTCATTAATCTAAAGCAGAATGACATGACAGTATCTGATTATGTTGCTAAAGTTCAATGAGCTGTCACGATATGCTCCTCAGGTGATAGCAGAAGAGCACGCTAAGGTAGAGATATTTGAAAGTGGCTAAAGCCTGATATTTACAAGCTGGATATAATGACGTTGTCTAAAACTTTTGAGAAGGTGCTTGAGAAGGTGCTTGAGAAGGCACGGAGAGTAGAAAAGCTAACTAGTATGTCATCACAGGATACAGAGCAGAAAAAGAGACAGAGGTTTGATGATGCAGTGAGTGAGAAACTGACTTAGCATTTTCCAAGGAATCGGGGACAACTCAAGGGACTCAAAAGCCAGTGTTTCAGCAGCAGAGGACAGAACAGTTTGCACTGAGGTTAGGTCCCCCAATTCAGAGGCATGATGGATTGTGCTACAAGTGTGGTCGTTCACACAAAGGTCGCATTTGTAGGACGTTTCGCGGTTGCCAAAGCTGTGGTGAGTATGGTCAATTGGCTAAGGAATGTCCTAAGAAGAGTATTTCCAAATTTGAATAACAGAAAGAACTTACCAAACCGGATGACATTCAGAAGCTCACAGCTCAGGGGAGAGTGTTTGCACTTTGCACTTACCAATTCAGATGAACCAGAAATCAAACTCAGGTATATTTTAAGTTTTGAGGACAAAACTTTAAGGAGGGTAGAATGTAATATCCCCAAAATATTCAATAATAATTGAGATAGATGTTTATGCAATATATACATTAGAAAATGGCTATTTTGTAAAGTGGTTAAACCCCATGCTCTCCTTCTCTCCGTAAATCTTTCTTCTCTTTCTTTTCCTTTCCTCCGGGCCACCACCACCATTAAAAAACGAAAAAAAAAGGAAGAACAGTGGAAGGGAAGGTATCATCGTTCTATTATTAAATAGATTAAACATCTCATTATCCTATTTAATATTCTTATTAAATCATGGACTTATAGAAAAGATCTATAATTAATCTATACTTGTATAATTGTTATGTATTGGGATAACTCAAGGGACTCAAAAGCCAGTGTTTCAGCAGCAGAGGACAGAACAGTTTGCACTGAGGTTAGGTCCCCCAATTCAGAGGCATGATGGATTGTGCTACAAGTGTGGTCGTTCACACAAAGGTCGCATTTGTAGGACGTTTCGCAGTTGCCACAGCTGTGGTGAGTATGGTCATTTGGCTAAGGAATGTCCTAAGAAGAGTATTTCCAAATTTGAATAACAGAAAGAACTTACCAAACCGGATGACATTCAGAAGTTCACAGCTCAGGGGAGAGTGTTTGCACTTTGCACTTACCAATTTAGATGAACAAGAAATCAAACTCAGGTATATTTTAAGTTTTGAGGACAAAACTTTAAGGAGGGTAGAATGTAATATCGCCAAAATATTCAATAATAATTGAGATAGATGTTTATGCAATATATACATTAGAAAATGGCTATTTTGTAAAGTGGTTAAACCCCATGCTCTCCCTCTCTCCGTAAATCTTTCTTCTCTTTCTTTTCCTTTCCTCCAGGCCACCGCCACTATTAAAAAAACGAAAAGAAAAGGAAGAACAGTGGAAGGGAAGGTATCATCTTTCTATTATTAAATAGATTAAACATCTCATTATCCTATTTAATATTCTTATTAAATCATGGACTTATAGAAAAGATCTATAATTAATCTATACTTGTATAATTGTTATGTATTGGGATAAAGAGTAGATTAACGTGTATACATATATCTTTGAAATTTTGAGTGTTTGACATTGTCAATTATGTTATAATTGTTTTCTATTAAGAGAAGTTGATTTGAGGAATCATTTGGAGAATCTGTAGTGAATTCGTTATTTTGCCAACCACTGCAAGTAATTGAATATCTATACCTTATAGAATGTAATTTTATGAAATACTTATTGTTTGTAGTGTTGTGATATTATGAGTATCGTCTGTGATTATTTTATGTGATGTGGTGTGATGATGTGCAATTATTATATTGAGATTAATATATTATTGGTGTGTTAGCATAAATACTGGATTATTATATGTGATTGTTATTATATGGATGCTAATGATATTCGTGATGGTCAACTTAGTTCATATCATGATGCATCATCTTATATATTTTAGGTAGAGTTGCATGTGAGTGGTCTATGGCATTTGGTATATCGAGATGATTATACAAGTTATTATCATATTTATAATTTTATCTCTCATGTGTCATGCATCCATGTCTATATACCGGTATATGAGTGAGGATTTTAAGTAACCCCTTATGAACTCTCATGTGTCCACTATATTAGTGTTGAAAATTGAACAATAAATTGTCCATACCACGGACCGTAGTGGTGTTTCCTTATCAACTGGGCTAGTAAGTGTTAACCGTCCCTACCACGGACTGTAGTGGTCTCTTGTCAACCAGGCTAGAAAGTGTTAACCGCGTGAGGGGATGGGAGGGGGGAGGGGGGGGAATGCCTAAATTCCTTGCATTCTAAATATTTTTTTCTACTATTTGCAATGGTATATGTTTGTGCATTAATATGTTTAATTATTAATGCAGTATTTTATAATTGCCGACTACTTGTTATATTTATTCAATTACTTCTGGGCGTCAGCTCATTTTGTTGTTCATACATTTTTTCAGATTAGTGCATCAATACCGGGTGGTTGAAGAAAATAAAGGAGCTGGAAGCTTACATCTTTTGGGAATAACTGTCGTAGAGAATGTTAAGCTAATAATTGGATTTTGAACCTTGTTTGAAAGTTATTTTTGTGTTGGAGTTGTAATGAAACTTCTTGCTTGAAAGGTTTAGTCATTTCTTGTAATGAATTATGTATTTTGTTAGCTATATGAGATAGCTTTTTATTGATGGAATTTATTGTCATGAGATTGTATAATTATTATGTTATTGAAATTGTTGATATTGGTTTGGAGGCATTACTACTTGAGACTCGTAGGAGATAGGTGACACATAGAGTGATTGAGCAGAGTCAAGAGGGCTAGGTGACATTTGACTATCTATTGGTTAGAATTGTTTATAATCATTATGGAGCACTAACCTTGAAGGTGATGAACTCTTCCCCTGGATGGTTTTGCAATTAGCATAGTGCAAACAATACAATGCTCATGTTAGCACTAACAATGAAGTTGGAGTGAAGCGTTCAATCGTGCATCCGACCAACTGGTCCGAATCAAAGCATGACCAGGGTCCAGCATGGAGTTGGTCGATGACTAGGAGACAATGAACCCAATTCAAGAAGAATGCTTACCGTAATATTTAGGGTATTTTCGACAATTTATTGGGGATATATCCTGGATATCAGTTTTTTGGGGGTGTGGTTCGTTGTAATTGCAAATTGCAATTGCAGTTACCGCCGAAACTTCTTGCCTCAATTACCAAAATATCCATACTTTTCAATATTAACCACTATTTTACATATTACAATCATCATTTCCTTCCAAAACTTAAGAGGATATTTGGGTAATGTAGTTTAAAAGATTTGGAGGGAAATTCTAAGTTTTCACCTGCAATTGGCAACTACAAATGCAATTTACACATGCACGGAACCACACACCTCCAAGTCTAATTGTACTAGATAATATCACGGACTTCCGTTAACTCTCATTATTAACCTCAGCTTAGACAACTGGCCCTACATTCTTCTTTGATATTCAACTTGGGGCAGTTTGGTTCCACGTAAAATGGGTGAAAAGTTGTAATACACAATCCTAAAGCAAATTCTTGTTGGCAGTAATAGGTAAGCATTGGTTGACAGAGTTTGGCACTTGGCCCATATAGTGCCATAAATATTCTAGGTCCAAAATTCTTCATCACCACCACTTATAAAAATTCTTCATCACCACCACTTATACAAAGAGTATCATATCTTCCAGACCTCTAGGAGAGTTCACGCCACACAAGCTACGTTCTCTGTTCGGTAAACAAGAAACCACAAGACTTCAGAGAAATGATAATGTCACTCCCCATATGCAACTCTCACATGATTGGTCCACTTACAGAAAGTAAGTGGTCCCAACCAACTACAATTTTATTTTAATGTTTTTAAACTTATTGCTTGAACCAATCATGTGAGAGTTGCGAAAGGAGTTGCGTATCAGGAGTGGGATTGTAACACCCCGCAAAATTAAACTATGACAATTTTGCCCCGCACGTGGTATACACGTGTATTTTGTACCGTTACGGATAATATCCGTAATATTATATTTTTTGTATTTTGTATTTCAATTTTATAAATATCTTTCCGATCTTTCGAATTCACTTTGATCTTTTATTTGAACCCAATCCAAATATTTTCTGATCCATTCAAAATTTTCCGATTTAATCGATTCAGTCTCCTTATCATACCGTATTTTTGATTCAGCATAAGACCGTTGATTTATCGTATTATCAAATATTCAACTTTGCTATCTCTAAATTTCTTGACCTTGCACTGAGAATTGACCTAGTTCTCTTCATTGAAATTGAGAAACTTTATACATGAAAATCGTATTCCATCGAGTCTAAAATCCAGAACATCTTGCAGTTTCTCAATCCAATTTATAGGTTGTAAGTTATTTTTAATCCAAGATTGTTCCTTAATCCTAACTCTTAATCCTAATTAAATCCTCTAATCCTAATCCAACAGCCAACCCTCATCTCCCCAACTACTTTTTACAGCATTAATATCCCACCTCCTCCTATACCCCTAAAGTCCACTACTCTACTGCCTCCACCTACTCCTACCATCATCACCAGTCGTCTTTTTCCATCTCTTTTCTCCCTCCCTATATGATTCTATACTCTATGGCTAAATCCTCACATGCGCATGCAGCACTCCCTCACCCCCTATATATACGTGTACACATTTTAACTCACACACTGCCTACCTTCTCTCTATCTCTCTATCTCAGACTCTCTCGCTCTCTCTTACTATCTCTCTCTATTATATATATTTATATATATAATATATATATACCTACAGTACTCATCCCCAACCTTCTCACTTCTCCTTCTTCGTTTCGTTCTTCACCGAAACCCAAGCCGAAGCACCTCGCCGTCGCCGTGCTCACCTCCACCTCACCAAGCTCCACCTCTGAAACCACCACCACAACCCCCGACCACCTTCGAAACAGCAAAGCTCCTTGCCATCGTCGTTGCCATCGCCAACTCCACCAAGCTCCCTCCAAGCTCTCGATCGCCACTCCGTCGCCATTGCTGCTCAATCCCAAAGCTCCTCCATTA
Source organism: Hemerocallis citrina (assembly GCA_017893485.1). Taxonomy (NCBI): domain Eukaryota; kingdom Viridiplantae; phylum Streptophyta; class Magnoliopsida; order Asparagales; family Asphodelaceae; genus Hemerocallis; species Hemerocallis citrina. The sequence goes on along the minus strand of JACEHZ010000499.1, from coordinate 1,287,391 downwards.
CCGTCGCAATCGGCCATCGCTACCCCATCACCACTACCATCGAACCTCCACCCTCACCCTCTGCCTCCCGCTTACCGTGCTCAACCACCGAACCCATCTTCGACCACCTACACCATCGCCTCGAAGCTCCTCTCGCTATCGCCAACCACCATCGTCGTCACACCCGAGCACTGTCGCCATCTCCGACGACCACCGATCACCTCTCACCTGCATCTCCTTCACCGCCCAACCTCGCCATCGCCAGCACTGCCACTCAACCACCACCTCAGTATTCCCCGCAGTCCACCGCGACTTCGCTCGACGCCAGCCTTCGCCAGCCACCACAGTCGAGCCTCGCCACCTGAGCGACTTCTCCCTACCCTCATCTTCGACCTTCAGTCGCTGCCCTCCGCTCTCGTCCTCGTCACTGCCTCCAACCACCTCCACCACCTCCGAAGCTCCTCTCCTACTCACTGCCGTCAGCTCCCTCCGAGCTCCTCATCAATCTCCCGAAGCTCCTCCACCATCACTGTCCCTTCCCCGAGCTCCATCGCCATCTCAAAACTTTGAGCTCCTCCACTGCCTTCCATCGTTGCAGCCACACCGTCAACCACCCCAAAGCCCCTCCGCCGCTACCGCCAACCTCCACCTCGCCATCGTCAACCCCCCCCCCGAGCCTCTCACAGTAAGTCTCCGTCTCTCTCAGTCTCTCTCTCCTTGTTTTTCTCTCAGTCTATCTCTCTCAGTTTTTCTCTCCCTAGCTCTTTTTCTCTCGCTGTGAATATATATATATACACTTATAAGTACAATTTATTACTTTCTCAAATTCGACGAACGGTTGCGGCCAGTAGAGCCATTGTCGTTGTTCGTGTTGCTATCGTCTTCAAATTGACCGTAGAATTGATCAAATCCAAAAACGATAAAAAGTGGATAACAACTTTAACCAACTCTATTTTTATTGAAGAATGTGTGCATGCTAGATAATTTAATAAATTGAGTAATTGTGCTTAGATTGTGTATGAATGATGTTTGATTATGAGTGTTAATTCCTGTTAATTAATTGGTGAGATTATGATACAATTATCTTGGAAACATTATTATAATTCTGTTCGGAATTTGATCTCACTTAAGAAAAAATCGTTTCTATTTAAATACATGGATTATGATACTAAAACTTTTGTATGTGTATCATGTATGTGTGTACAACATTCCCTCAAAATTTCATAATTTTTGGATGTCGTTTGGTATTTTTATAAAATCTGAATACATTACTGATTTAGAAATGAAATAGAATTTACTTCATAAATTCTGGTTGAATATCATACTTATTTTCTAAAAAAATCCAATTTCCAAGAAGTATGAGATTTTCTGTGATTTTTAAAAGTAGCAAGAGCTGCGAATTCTGGATTCTGAACCTACTGTCTTACAAATAATTTTAGACATATTTAATTGGGTTGAAACTAGAGGTTCTTAGCTACAATGTTGTAGTAGACTCATTGAAGTTTCATATGAAACTAAGAAATCAATTTTCCTAACAAGTATTGGAATTTTTATAATTATTGGAAGTTGTATTCACCTATCAAGGGGACACATGCGGCATTATCTCGACTGTTAATTTCTGAGATCTAGTGTTAAGAATCCTGTCGGAACTTAGGGGATGGACCGATAAGTATCCGTTAATGTTCTATGTTATCGAATACGAATGAGGCGGAGCAGGTAACGCATGCCGGGCGTCTTATACTCGTGATAACTTTTAGTGAGGTCCGGAAGCGGAGAAAGACCGATGGGGTTCGGACGGGGTGGAATATTTAAGGTCGGGAGTGGCGAAGGACCACCGGGGTTGTGCATCATTAATTCATTATAGATGCTCAGGAGTTGAGAAATACCACAGAGTTCCGGCATGACCATTATCGCCTGTAGTAACGGGATTGGACATAACAACTGAAACCTTACTAGTCACTAGATAAATGTCAGAAACAGTGTAGAATACATGAGTATGTATTGCATAACGAGGAATTGAACCATGTAATGAGAAGGGACGCTAGTAGCTTGCATTCGGAAAATATGTTGTATGGGCGGCATATCGTTCCAAACAAGTGTGCATTAAAAAGAGCATATTTGGATTGTGCATATTTTCATGATAAATATACGTTTAATGTTTTAATAAATTGTTTCTACACACTCTTATGACATCGTATATTTGACTATTTCCTGTTTACATTTATTGATTCCAATTTTATTTCTATTATGCCATGTATGTTATGTTATTTTTGGAGTTAATTAAAGCTGTTGTGATTCTTACCGTCAGCCTCACACGCTGACGAACCCACAGATTGTGTTGTGCAGGTAAGAGTACCTGGAGTTTAAGCATGGAGTTGTGACATCAAGTGCCCATCATCTTATCAATCCAAGAGGTTTGAATTTATATTAAGATTTCCGCATTTTCCTATATTATATTATGTTTATGTACTCAATTGAAGGAAAAGATTTCTGGGTGTGCTACGATTTTCCTGTGTATGGAAGTCGGGGCGTTACAGGGATACCCTCACTTCTCCAAGAGAGACTTGCTTTAAACAAAACAACACCATTGTTTTACCAATTAAGCCTCTCTTTGGTATTGCTATGAATGAAAAATACTTTTGTAAGAAAAAAGTATATTAAAAATTTTAGTAGGTAAAAGCACTTTTTGTAACGCCCCCAAACCGAGGACAACAAAATACCTATCAAAACTCATGACGATAAAATATATCAATAAAGAGCAGCTAAAGTGGCTAAAAAAATTATATAATTTATTATAATAAAAAAATAAAATTCTTTAAGCAATAAGTCTCGTTACAATTTCAATAAAACAGTTTACACAAACTTCCAAATCCGATTAATAGTCTTAACAGCTCTCTAGGACAATTTATTCCCAAAAAAATTAAGCTTGCAGATCTTTTATTCTCTTCAAGCACCCAATCTTAATGCACTAATCTGAAAAAGTGTATTAACAAAATGAGCCGACGCCCAGAAGTAATTGAATAAATATTAGTTGGCAATTCATAAAATACCGCATTAACAATTAAACATGTTAATACACAATCATATAACAATGCAAGTATTATAACAAGAATATCTAGATTATAACTAAAGCTCTTATTACATATAAATGCAACAATAATTAATGTGATCACAGAAGCAAATAATACAGGATGCCTAGTGCAGTACTTGCCTAATAATTTACGCATCTCATACTACGTAAATAAATAAATACAAGTATTCTAGAATGCAAGAAAATTTAGGTACGCCCATCTCTCAATACAGTCAACGCTTATAGTCCAGTGACAAGGTAAACGTCACTACAGTCCCAGTCCGTGACAGGAACAAACAAATTGCACAATTAAAATGTCACTACGCTATGTGGTCGGGACAAATAAAACGTGCAATTTGGTCAACACTTACAGTCCGGTTGACAAGGTAAACGTCACTACAGTCCGTGGTAGGAACAAACAACACTTATAAAGTTGACACATTAAGAACCAAATGGGTTACTTAGATTCTCGACTCGTATAATAGTATACAATCATAGATGCTGACACATGAGTAACATAACGATAAATATGGTAATAACTTCAAATAGCAATCTCAATATTCACAACATCATAAGGTCACTCATGTACATACATCTCCACTCAAACTACGGGAAAAAATGCCGAACGATATAGTTTAAATCGACAATCCACAAATATTCCTAACAACAATATAAATCAAATATGGATGACAACACCCACATATCACAATTACATATTCATGCAAACACACCAATCAATATATTAATCTCAATCCAATAGTCACACATCATCGCAGCACGTCACATAAAATAATCGTAAAAATACGCACAATATAACAGCACTACAAAACAATAAGCATTTCATAAAATTACATTCTACATGGTATAGATATCCAATTAGTTACAGTGGCTGGCGAAACAATGAATTGACTATAGATTCCCCAAATGATTCCTCAAATCCAATTCTTCTATTAGAAAATAATTATAACATGATTAACAATGTCAAATACTCATAATCTCAAAGCTATATGTATACATGTTAATCTACTCTTTATCCCAATACAGAACAATAGTACAAGTATAGATTAATTATAGATCTCTTTTATAAGTCCATGGTTTAATAAGAATATTAAATAGGATAATGAGATGTTTAATCTATTTAATAATTAAAAATAATAATACTTGCACTTCCACTGTTCTCCTTCCCTTCCACTATTATCCTTCCCTTCCACTGTTCTTCCTTTTCTTTTCGTTTTTTTTAATAATGGTGGCGACGGACCCGAGGAAAGGAAAAGAAAAAGAAGAAAAGATTTACGGAGAAAAAGAGAGAGATCATGGGCATATTTTCAAAAATATCAATTTTTTAGCCACCTTACAAAAGAGCCCTTTACTAATATATATATTGCACAAATACCTATCTTAATTATTATTAAATATTTTGGGGCATTACACTTTTATGATAAGCTAAAAGCATCTAAAGTGCAGGGAGAATAAAGCTTTGTTTGCATTGCTTTTGGATAGTGCTTTTGGGTCTAAAAACTCTTCTGGACTCAAAATAAGTATTTGGCAAACATAATAAAGGTGTGTTTAACCAAAAGCTTTTTTTCTAAACCACTTTTTCTAGCATTTTTCTCAAGTGGTGCTTTTAGCTGTTCAGAAAGTGTTTTTACTTACAAAAAAATTTTAAGTTAAACATAATGTTTTCTAATAGTACTTTTGGTACCAGCACTTTTCAGCATACTAAACAGAGCCTCTCAGTATGCCAAAAAACAGTTTTCTGAAAACTGCATTTGCCTAATCCCACTTTTAATACGACGACTTTGCTAAAATCAACTATACAAATGAAGAACCTAAAATATAAAAAAGTCAAACCTGAAGAAGGGAAGAGACGGGGGTGCGATCAGCGTAGCAGTCGCCGGGCTCCATATTCAAGTACGCCGTTCCGCCGCGGGCCAGCTCTCCGGCGGCCTCCACCGCCTGCAGCTCGGCGCACTTGGTGCCCTGCGCGTAGAGGAACCCCTCTCCGACGACGGCGCCGGTGGGTTTGGCGGCGATGACGCAGCCGAAGTTGGGGTGGGGGGAGGTGAGGCCGGCGGAGCGGTCGGCGGCGTCAGCAGCGCGAAGGAGCAGATCCGCGTCCTGCACGTGGTTTGGGTTGGCGGAGATGCGGTGGTGGCGGGGTGGGGGGAGGAGGAATGTGGGGCCCACCGTGAGGGGGAATGGCGATGGCATCTTTTGGTTGGGGTTTCTTGGATTTGGAAGGGCTTTTTGGGTTTGTAAAAATTTATAAGATGATAGATTTTAATTGGTCGGTTTATATAATATCAAGAAAACTAGGAAAGGAAAATGCTAAAGTGTGTCACTAGAAATACCAATCTACTACCTTTCCCGTTACAATCTTAGGTGGCACACTATTATCAGATTAATAATATTTGTACCAACTCCTTTACAATAACTTCCACTAATACTATGCCATCTAAGATTGTAAAGGAAAAGTAGTAAATTTGATAGTAGGTGTAGCATTACCCCACTAGAAAAACACTATGGGTGCTTCGATTAATTGTAAAGTGTATCAAATCTATAATATTACTGCTTAGAAAAAAAAATTTTAAAATAAGTTCTAAAAAACGATTTATTTGTGGTTTTACTATACTGTATGATAAAGAGGATAGAGAATTTTTTTTTAAAAAAATAATAAAAAATTAATCTCTAATAATACTATAATGGAAGAAGGCGTTAGTGTCATTTTGTAAATCTACCAACATGTGCAACACATGTACATAACTAATATAAAGAACGTTTCAGGTTCAAACTCATACTACATCTGAATTTTTGCTTTTAAAAAATTAAATTTACTAGTAATATACACATGCAATGCACGTATTAATTTAAAAAATAAAAGTAAGAACTCTAATTTACACGTGCGATGCATGGTTTAATAAATAGAATTATATATTTTTAAAAGTAAATGTGAAGACTATAATGATAGAGTTGGAGTTGCACGTGTGTTACATTTAAGTTGGTAGATTTATAACTCTGATTCTTCCATTATAATAGTTATTATATATATTAGATTATAGATAGATAAATAGATAGTAATTTATACGTGTTATGCACATTTAATATATTTTTAAAATTAAGGTAAAAATTATGACGTAGTGAGGACTCGAACCTGAGACCTCCTTTCTATTAGCTATGCACGTGCAATACACGTGTTGATAGATTTACAAATTTACAAATGACACTAAGGCCTTCTCCCATTATAATATTAGAGATTAGAGATTAAGACGTGAGAAGGCTTTAGTGTCATTTGTAAAGCAAAAAATCTCAAAAATCCTTGATCGTGAGTACAAACACGTGCATTGCACGTGCATAACTAATATGAAAGGGGTCTCAGGTTTGAGTCCTCACAGTTTTTTTGCTTCAATATTTTTTGATGTATTAAATGTGCATCACACGTGTAAATTATTATTTATCTATATATCCATCTATCTATAATATAATATATAATAACTATTATAATGGAAGAGTTGGAGTTGTATATCTACCTACTTACATACAACGCACCTGCAACTCCAACTCTCCCATTATAGTCTTCACAATTACTTTTAAAAATATATAATCCAATTTATTAAAACATGCATCGCACGTCTAAATCGGAATTTTTCTTTAAATTTTTTTAACATTTAATACGTGCATCGCACGTGTATATTACTAGCGTAGATGAATAGGAGAAAATATTTTATTGGATAATGTTAAGTGAGAGGACACAAAGTATCTATCTATATAATAAAACACAAAGAAAGCTATCAAGTGGCTCTCCTTCAATCCCCCAAAAATCAAAGGCCCAGATCTAACTTTACAAAACATATTTTCCCTCCCAAAAGTTTCCCCCCAAAACTCAAATTCAAATCTCCCACCCAAAACAACTTCCATATTTATTTTTTTTATAAAAATTATCTCTCTCTCTCCCTCCCTCTTCCATTCAAAAAATTAAGAAAATAAACATTTTTAAAAATTTTAAATAAAAAAATTTTAAAAACAAAAAAAAATTAAAAATTAAAAATTTTAAAAATAATACAAAAATAATATGTTTTTTGCTCAATGTTTGCTGGTGTTAATTTGCTGGACCTCAAAAATTATTTTATATGATAAAACAAGGTGTACCATTCCGAAAACGTGCCGTAGGCACGTGTCAACGGGCAAACCTAGTATCTATATAATAAAACACAAAGAAAGCTATCAAGTGGCTCTCCTTCAATTTCCCCAAAAATTAAAGGCCCAGACACAAAACATATTTTTCCCTTCCAAAAGTTTCCCTCCAAAACTTAAATTCAAATCCTCCATCCAAAACAACTCCTATATTCATTTAATTATTATATTTCCTCTCTCTCTCTCCCTTCCTATTCTATTCAAAAAATTAAGAAAATAAAAATTTTAAAAATTTTTAAAAAATTAAAAATTAAAAACCTCAAAAAACAAAAACTTTAAAAACTTTAAAAAAAATTCAAAAAAAAACAAAAAAAAACCATATAATATGTTTTTTGCCGGATCCCCAAAAGTTTCTCATCTAATATGTTTGCTACTTCAATTAATTTGCTGGACCTCTAAAACTATTTTATATGATCAAATAAAGTGCACCGTTTCGAAGACGTGCCGTAGGCACGTGTCAACGGGCAAACCTAGTAAAAATATAAATAATAAAAGAAATGAACATTGCTCCTCTGTTTTCCTCTCTTTTTGGCTGTAAATCAAATGGGCTCGAAATAGCTACAGTGGTGCAGCAGAGAAAAGTTCTACAACTCTCTTCTACATTCAAACAACACTATGAACAGTGATGCTACTCTTGAAATGGTTTCCAATAGTGCTCACCGCTAGATGAAAATGCTAAAGTGTGTCACAGTATAAAAGCACTAGATTGTACTACTTTGACACTAGTTACAACACTAGACATAAAAATATAGAGTCAAGGTCTACTGTTAACCAGCAGGCCTTTGCTAGGGAGCAGGAGGTTAGTTTCAGCTGTTTGAATTTTTTTGGTAAAAAATATGACATCCTAATTGTTTCATTAATGAAAAATTAACAAAATAAAATAGTGCATAGTACAAATTACATATCTAAAAGTCTAGATCCATACGGAAATCAAAGCAACAAATACAAAATATATTCTCTAGTGCATAAATGAAGATACATATACAATGTATGCAGTGGCAACCCACGAGAACGGACTCCCGAGTATCCTGATCTTAACTACTCCTCCTCTATGCGAAGCTTCTTCTTTGCACCTGTCTGACCTGCCCACATGTGAATAAAGAAAAAAAAAAATTCTATTATTGGTATTGTGAAAACATAAGTCGTTACTGTCTAGCCGCAAACCTCACATCGTAGCCGCCATAGAAATATCCCACGTGATTTATCCTCGTTTCTTACTCTATCTACTCTCCAGTGACCCCAAACATCCCAAACATCAGAACTCGATCTAGGACAATCTAAGCTCACAAACCCTAGACACACAACCTCCAAAGCTAAACTCGGTACTCAGTAGTATTCCGTCATCTCTGATGTCTATTTACGAATTTCCGAGATGGGTTATCAACAAAATAGACAAGTGCAGAAGAAGATTTTTGTGGAAAGAAGCGGATGAGTCTAACAAAGGGTTTCACTTAGTAAAATGGGGAGGGTTTGTAAGAGGAAAGAATACAGGTGACTTGGTATTCTATATCTACGAGTTATGAACAAAGCATTGTTGAGTAAGTAGTGGTGAAAGATGAAAAAGAGACGCAACAATTGGCGGTGTAAATCCGTTGTGCCTTATCGATTAAGGAAGAAATTTAAACATGGGGGAAAAAACAATCATGGTAAGACATCTTATCTCTGGAAAGGTGTGGCGAGAGTGGAAGAGATTTACCACACTAACACAAGATATAGGATTGAGAACAGAAAGGATACCAGATTTTGAAAGGACAAATGGTACAGAAGCATTAATACTCTTCTTTGTCTGTTTCCGGCTGTTTGAATTTTTGAATTCTGCTTGCACTAGTTTTTAATTATGAGGTGAGACTAAATATAGATTTTGTACAATCGGTATGTATCGTTCTATTTCAAACCTATTTGGGGGAGGAAAAAACAAAGAGTACTGCACTTCGAGATGTTTTGCCAACCTTCAAAGGGGTGTTTGGTAAAAGGGTAATGCTACACCTGTTGGATGTATAAGTATATTCTCAGTATAATAGGATAATATTGTGTATATTATTCTATGGGACAACACGGGTTTACACGTGTTATGTATTAATTATTGGAACGGGTTGAGTGGGCTAAAAGCCCTACCCTAAACCCAGTCTAATCTCTTTATAAGCTGGTCTACAGATAGTGCTCTGTGATATTCCAATACTGATAAGCAGGGTATAATATCTTAAGCGGCTAGGGATTAACCCTAACCCTAATTTCCCCAAATCAGTATTAACAACACCTACTATCAAATCTACAACATTTTCCTTTACAACCTTAAGTGGCACATTACTATTGAATGTTTCTACCACCTACTCTACAATAAACTCTACTAATAATATGCCACATAAGATTGTAAAGAGAAATGTTGTAGATTTTGATAGTAGGTGTAGCATTACCCTAAAACTTGCCCTAAAACTTGGTAAAATGTGGTTGGCTTGCAATTTGCATTTGGATACAGTTGTTTTTAGATTTGCACGATTGCTCTTATTTCCAACACAAGTGAAAAGTGAAGTCAGTTAAACTCTATAATAAGAGAAGACAAATTGCAAGGTATAAGTTTCAATCTTTCGGATGTCGACTGTTAACGCAGTCTGTGAACTTGTATGTGACCACGATACAACAACTATACAACCGCAATACATGAAGCTCAGGAAAATCAGTTATGATCAACAAATTGAACCATCAATTTCCCAATATCAGCAAAATGTTCATCATGAGAATCGCAGTCCGAGTTATACACTCATTTGGGCAAGCACTTCATAAATGGTTGGAAACAAGATAATTACAACTTTTTATAACCATGACGAACATTTTTTTTATTTTTTTTTTGAAGAAAAGGTGGGATAATGCCACCCTGTTTCATTAATAAGTGATTAATAAACAACCCCGAAGTCTCGGGACAACAAAAGAGCAGTACAGGAAATAAAACATAGCCCCCAACAACACCCTGGGGGATGGGTTACATTATCCAGCCTAACGGCTCCCAAAACACAACTACAAACAACACGGCCTGTTACAAAGTAAGACAAAATGAGGCGGCTGTCCAATCCTCAGTCCAGAGTGGGCCCGATCTCTATCTCCTCGTCGTCGTACTCGTCCACCTGGAACACCCTTGCAATTCTCCCTCTGGCTCCTGACGCAGCAGTTGTAGCCCAAAAGGAAATAAGATGCATGATATGAGTAAGATTACTAGAAATTGAATTACATGAAGCACGGAAATAAAAATTATTCCTATCTAGCCATAACACCCATGTGGTTGCCGCAATGGCAATAAACCATGCATCTTTCATATCGTGACGGGATGAGGCAAATCTGGAGCCAACCATGACGAACATTTTGCTGATACTAATATATTGATAGAGTTGTTCTCCTATGAAAACGTCTTCTAGTTTCAAATTCTACGTACTAAATGCTGCTCTTCTACTGTCAACCATATTTTCTATCCCAGTACACACACATAAAGCATACCTCTACAAAATTCGTGCTAAAGATTACAACTAGCTATCCTCTCCGTAGTTTACATAATTGGCCACCAACTGGGCATGGCTTCCTTTGCTGCTTGAAAAGAAAACCCCAGTTCATCCCCATTGTCTTGAAAAGAGCATGAGCAGGTTGAGTTGTAGAACAAATTGCTCGCCTTATTTTTAAAAAATGTTCAATTCCATAATTTACAACAAACCTGTGTATTACATGAATTACAATGGGAGAATCCCAAGCCATGTAATCAGGAGCCCAACTACTATCATCCAGCTCAGTTTAGCAACCTAAATCTAAATCTATCAGACTGCTGACTGCAAAGGAAATAACAAAGAATAACCTGCGTTAGAGCTACCTGCGTTAGAGCTTCAGATGTCATGTAGCACTTGCTGAGTAGTTCAAAGCATGAAAAAAACTATACTATCTGTGGCAAAAGCATCCTTCTAAACTAATGACCAAGCTAGAAATAATTTTGTCAGTCATTTTTATGTCGATAGGAACCGGTTTATGCAAAAGGTTCATGCTAATCATGAATAATGAATAAAATCATCATGAGCTTATTTTTGTTTCATATTTTTTCTCTTTTTCTCTAGTTGACTGTTTCCCCGGACATAAAGGTAAAGAAGTACTGGATAGGTTTTGTATCCAAATCCATTACCTATAACAGATTCAGGTCCAGGTCTGAGTCTAGTTAAACCACCCACTGTTGTACAAGAAGGTAATGTAGGCTGGTTACAGATCCAAACCCTCTCGGAACTGCGTCCAGGTCTAGTAGGATGTGTACCTGTCCTGTCTGATAACATTAGAAATGGTGCTGAACCTCTCTTAATTAGGGCCAAAGTCCTGATCAAGAATGTTGACTATTGAGGTTGTGGCTCGGAAAAATAGTCTTCGATGGAAAAATCAAAGAGATTGATATAGATGGTTAAATTAGTTTGATCCCAAGACTCAAGTAGGGGTTTCCCCTTCTGGGTATAGTGGACCAAAGAGTTACGCCTTTTAGCCATTACAAAGGAAACTGCTGAAAATCCAAGAACTTGCAACTATCCCAAATGACCAATACACACAAAAATAATAATAATAACAATAATAACGATTATTATAATAACAACAACAACAATAATAATAAATAAACTTAAATAAATAAATATCATTATGTCAATTGATAATACAATACCTTCTTTAGGGTAAGCCTCTTATTGTTGCAAGGTCTCGAGTGCCCCACAAAAGATCTCGTTATCAGGCAAAGGGAGCTCGGTCTTGTTGTTAACCTCTGGCTTCACAATGCTCACATAAACTTCCTGCCCCAGGTACCAAGTGTTCAAATTCTTGGCATGCAAATCCCATGTCCCCACATTGTCAAGATAAACAAGGATGGCTGTCAATGCCCCAGGGAACGCCTGCACAGCAAAGTTCACTTCAAACTTTTTTCCCTTCTTCAACAAAATTACGAGGAAGACATCATCCATCTCCCAAGTCCAGATCTATCCAAGAATTATTAGAATTTAAATTTGTAACTGGGAACAAGAGAAGAGTATGTACCGATGAGAAGTGAAGGTACTATAAACAATACGGACAAGGAAATGCAATAGATGTCAGATTTTGACATCATAACTATTGAAATTAAACTTGATTTTGAGTTAAACTTAATTATGGGTTCATAATCCAAACCCAAAATTAAGTCCAAGTTCTAGGGATTCTCTAGAAACATCATAAAACATTATCACCTCCTCTAGATGTTCTAGAGAATTCTATAAAATAATTATCTAAAGATTGTGTAGAAAATTCTAGGAATTGTAAGACATAAAATCTAGATATTATGGTAGAGAGTTCTAGAAAGATATTTTGTACTCTTGGAGCCTATAAATAGCTCCTTCCTCTCCCATTTGTAAACAAGTTGAACAAATAAATAAAAAGCAAGTTAAAGAAAGAGTGTTCTTCATAAGTTCTCTAATTCTCTCTTTTCTAAGTATTCTTCCATATCATTCTTCATACTTAGAGGATTTCTTCTCTTGGTTTTACTCGGGTTTCTCGGGTATTACGGTCTTGGGCTAGTGCTAAGCACTATCGGAGTTTCTCTACATGGTATCAGAGCCATTCTAATTTTGTGCTCATCAAGATCGGGGTTTAAGAGAGCTCGGTTTATTCTAAGTATGGAATCAATGGGTCGTGTCGTTGGATTGGGAATGGAGATCTTAAACCAATCTAACTACCGGTTATGGAAGTCGTGTATGGAGTCATACTTGGTTAGTGAGGACTTATGGGATGTCGTCGGCGGTAGTAGCACAACACCACCAAGGGGAGATGCTGCAACAGCGGAAGCGACAAAGGAGTGGACACGGAAGAATGCCAAGGCGGAGTTTGCTTTGAAGAGGTCAATATCCTCGGGAGTATTTGAGCATGTCTCAAGGTGCACATCCGCAAGTTCCATATGGAAGGCGCTAGATCAATTGTTCAACAAGAAGAATGAGGCTCGGTTACAACTATTAGAGAATGAGCTGGCGAATGCGAAGCAGGGGGAGTCTTCAATCTCAGAGTTCTTTATCAAGGTAAAAAACCTTTGCTCAGAGATTAATACTCTTAATCCGGAGGAGTCGATTTCAGAAGCTCGGATGAAGCGGTCTATTATTCGTGGTTTACGACCCGAATATACACCGTTTGTTACTTCAGTTCAAGGATGGGCTACACAACCTTCCATGGAGGAGTTCGAAAATCTACTAGCTTCGCAAGAATCACTAGCCATGCAAATGGCGGGAGTTAAAGTCAATGATGACTCGGGGAGCGCGTTTGTAGCTCGGAGGCAACAAAGTTTTAGAGCCAAGTTCAAGGATAGTGATACAAAAAATAATGATGAACGAGAAAGATCTTCTATGGGAGACAAGAAGCGATTCAAGTGCTACCGGTGTGGGAAACTTGGGCACTTCAAAAAGGATTGCCGAGTGAAGTTGAAAGAAACAAATATGGCGGAATCAAAGGGTCACACTGAAGACGAAGCATGGGGAAAATGTTTCACGGTGGAGGCTGCATCTTCAGGTACCACTACAACCAAAAATCTAGAAAATGATTGGATTGTAGATTCTGGTTGTAGTCATCATATTACCGGAGACGAGAAGTTATTTTCCAGTCTTCAGCGCCATGACGGAAAAGAAGCCATCATTACCGCAGATAATTCAATCCACCGCGTTGAGAAGGAAGGAACTGTTGTCATTAAAGGAGATGATGGAAGCCCAATAACTCTCAAGAATGTATATCATGTTCCTGGAGTAAGGAAGAATCTTCTCTCTGTGGTAAATGCGGTGGACTCAGGTAACTACGTTTTATTTGGCCCAAGTGACGTCAAATTCTTAAAGAATATTAAAGAGTTAAAGGCGGATGTGGTTCACACCGGAGCACGAGTTAAAGATCTATATGTTTTATCGGCCTCCAACTCATATGTTGAGAAGATGAGCACCAATGATAATGTCTTTATATGGCATGCTAGACTTGGTCATATAAATATGACTAAACTCAAAGTTATGGTAAACAAGGATTTGGTTAATGGGCTCCCAAGGTTGAAGATTCAAGATGAAGGAAGACTTTGTGAAGGTTGTCAATATGGAAAATCACATAGGCTTCCATTTGACAACTCCACTTCACGATGCAGCGCTCCGTTGGAGAGGATCCATAGCGATTTGATGGGTCCAACAAGAACACCCTCCTATTCCGGGTTTCGTTACATGTTGTTGTTCGTTGATGATTTCTCACGGTACACCTGGGTATACTTTGTGAAGGAAAAATCAGAAGCATTTTCAAGATTTCAAGAATTCAAGGTTACCGTGGAAGGCGAGTTATGTCGGAAGATCAAGACCCTAAGGACGGACAATGGAGGAGAGTTTATGTCAAAGGAGTTCCTCTCTTTTTGTCAAGAGCATGGTATCAAGAGGAAATTTACATGCCCATATACACCTCAACAAAATGGAGTAGCAGAAAGGAAGATCCGACATCTAAGCGAAACGTGTAGAAGCTGGCTACAGGACAAGAATTTGCCTAAAGCCTTATGGGCGGAAGGCATGAGATGTGCAGCATATGTCATCAATCGAATGCCACTAAGTCCGAACAACATGAAGTCTCCTTATGAGATGGTTCATGGGAAGAAGCCAACGGTGAAACATCTCAGGATATTTGGATCAATCTGCTACGTCCATGTGTTCGACTCTCAGAGAACAAAGTTGGAGGCAAAGGCGAAGAAATGCATATTTGTCGGTTATGATGAACAAAGAAAAGGGTGGAGGTGCATGGATCCTGAGACACATAGGTACGTCGTGTCTCGTGATGTTGTCTTTGACGAAGTTTCCTCATATTATGGACAACCTCAAGTCTTGGTCGAACAAGAAGGTGGAGATTCCTTCAAGGTTGATGAACCAGTTCCTCAAATGCCAAGTGTGAGCGGAAGTCTTGAAAAAGAGACGCAAGGTGAAAGGGGGAGCACTAATCAAGAGGAAGATGATGATGAAGATCATGGTTCCATGGCTAATCAAAGGCCTAAAAGGAACATTGTTAAGCCTGCCCGGTTCAGAGATGAAAGATTTGTCACTACTTACTCATGTTATTTTGCCGCTCCATTAGATGAAGAAGAGCCATCATCTTATGATGAAGCTAAAGGTGTTCAAGAGTGGGAGACCGCAATGGAAGAGGAGATGAATGCCCTTATAAAGAATGAAACTTGGGATTTGGTTCCGAAAACCAAGGATGTTCAACCCGTTTCATGTAAATGGGTGTATCGAATTAAGCGGAAAGCGGATGGAAGCATTGATAGATTTAAAGCAAGGTTGGTTGCTCGGGGGTTCTCTCAGAAGTATGGAGAAGATTATGATGAGACTTTCAGTCCTGTGGCTAAGATGACTACGGTACGTTTACTTCTATCTTTAGCCGCAAGCTTTGGTTGGAAGTTATGGCAACAAGATGTGAAAAATGCGTTTCTATACGGTGAGCTTGATAAGAGTATCTTCATGGAGCAACCACTTGGTTTCAAATCACGAGAGCATCCTGATTATGTGTGTAAGCTTAAGAAGGCCTTGTACGGGTTAAAACAAGCTCCTCGAGCATGGTATGGAAAACTTGCTCAATTCCTTCAGTTTTGCGGTTATGTACCATCAAATTCGGATCCAAGTCTATTCTTCAAGAAGAATGGAGGAGTCCACGTGGTAGTTCTTCTTTACGTGGATGATATGATAATCACCGGGAACGATGATGCTGAAATTGCTCGTCTACAAGAGGATATGTCGGTGAGGTTTGAGATGAAGAAGTTAGGTGAGTTGAATAACTTTCTTGGTTTGGAGGTTGAAAGGGTAAAGGATGGAATCTTCATCGGTCAACAAAGCTATGCAAGAAGGATTGTTGAGAAGTTCAGGGTACACGAAGGAAAGACACGTACTACTCCGATGGATGTGAACATAAGGCTTAAGCGTGATGAAGGATCCTTGCTACCTGATCCTCGACCTTATCGCTCTCTTGTGGGAAGTCTTCTATATTTAACCATTACAAGACCTGACATTGCCTTCGCGGTAGGTCTCATAAGCCGTTTTATGCAAGAACCAAGGAAACCACATTTAGAAGCGGCAAAGAAGATCTTGAAGTATGGCATGGGTTTGGTGTATAAGTACAATGCCAAGACCTCTCTTCATGGCTTCACAGATGCTGACTTTGGTGGAGATCTTGATGATCGAAGATCAACTTCAGGCTATGTGTTCTTATGTGGAGACACAAGTGTTTCATGGTGCAGCAAGAAGCAAGCAACGGTGTCATTGTCTACCACTGAAGCAGAGTATAAAGCGTCAACACTCGCAGCTCAAGAGTGTACATGGCTTCGAAGACTCCTTGAAGATTTGTTCGAGCCAATCAATAAGTCGGTTGCAATTTATGGAGATAATCAAAGTGCTATCAAGTTGGCTTTCCGGTGTTTCATGCAAGGACGAAACATATCGAGTTAGAGCATCACTTCATAAGGGAGAAGGTGCTTGATGGAACAATTGAAGCTTTGGAAGTTCGAAGCGATGACAACGTTGCAGATATCTTTACAAAGTCATTACCAAAAGGTAAATTCGAGTTACTTCGCTCGAAGCTCGGTATGGTTGACAAAATCAAGTTTAAGGGGGAGTATTGAAATTAAACTTGATTTTGAGTTAAACTTAATTATGGGTTCATAATCCAAACCCAAAATTAAGTCCAAGTTCTAGGGATTCTCTAGAAACATCATAAAACATTATCACCTCCTCTAGATGTTCTAGAGAATTCTATAAAATAATTATCTAAAGATTGTGTAGAAAATTCTAGGAATTGTAAGACATAAAATCTAGATATTATGGTAGAGAGTTCTAGAAAGATATTTTGTACTCTTGGAGCCTATAAATAGCTCCTTCCTCTCCCATTTGTAAACAAGTTGAACAAATAAATAAAAAGCAAGTTAAAGAAAGAGTGTTCTTCATAAGTTCTCTAATTCTCTCTTTTCTAAGTATTCTTCCATATCATTCTTCATACTTAGAGGATTTCTTCTCTTGGTTTCACTCGGGTTTCTCGGGTATTACGGTCTTGGGCTAGTGCTAAGCACTATCGGAGTTTCTCTACAATAACTTTCAGCAGCATTATATATGTATGTCATACCATATTCGGACAGCAATATCTGGATTTGATGAGGGTTGAAATTAAAGTTGGTTCAAAAAAAGCTATAATACCGGACTAGTGAAGGTTGCCATTAGTAAGCAATAGCTAAATATTGATCCCTACATAAGGGAGTAGTGACTTGCTAGCCAATATTGATCCCCACACAAAGAAATCAAATATCGAGTATAGGAAAAGAAGAGCATAAGAATGACTGTTGAACAAAGTAAGTGTTTTTTCACAGCTATAGTCAAACTTGAATCCTAGTCAAAAGAGAATAGCTCTAAAATGAAGTATTATTGTCAAAAACAACTTCACGCAATAGCCAAAGTTGATGGGTCACCAGCAGTGTAATCAAGCATCTTTTTTTTTATCATAAAAGGTTGGCCGTAGCCCCCCCTTCTGTTTCATTAAAAAGCTTTTAATAAAACAATAATCGAAACTCAGACAATGATGTTCATGCCACCCACATGCGGGTCATGATGTAATCAAGCATCTTTATACCATAGATTACGTATTTTAGAAGTTTATCCCCAAAAAAAACGGTAGGATGGTAGGCATTGTAGATTGTGGACTCATTGCTGGATAAGTTAATGTACTTCAGCAGTAGCTTATTCTGCATATCTTGATTTATCAGTTGTACCTGATGCTATAGCAACTTCTTTTTACAATGATACTAATAGTGGTAAAGTGTGGGTTTCAATTTATGAAGAAATAAGATCATGTTGCAAGAATGAACAGTCTTTATAAGTCATAGGTTACACATGTGCTTAAGCAAAACGATTTGATCTCTCAAACCTAAAACAAAAGCCTTAGCTGTCCAACAACTTTAACATCCACCCTTTTACTGTTTTGTAGAGATTATGGTTTTCTTAATTGACAAACAAGTATTTTTCAAATGTGCACATTTATGCCGAACTCTCCTCCAATGCTGTAGATGGACTTCAAGTACTTATATACATTACTACATTGAACTAGTAAGCACAAAAGTATGCAGTGTTCATAGCATAGTTGAATCATGAAATATATATATCATGCACTGACACCTCCTCTTCTTCGTCAATAAATCCCGCCAAATGAAAATATCATGATTGAAATGAACGACTTCAAAATAAATAGAAATTTCGCGGTGGATATTATGTCAGAGAATAGAATTGATTTTTGATAGAAATATTAATACAAGTACCAAGGAAGAAGTGCCAAGGAAAATGGGAGAAAAGAAAGGGAGAACTAATTTACGACACATCAATATGAAGGAAATCCAAGGATTTTTAAAGAGTGAGCTAATTAATAACATATGGGATAATGTTGGTAAGTAACATAGAATAAACCAAGGAAAGTGTTTGCGAAGTGAGCGAGTACTTAAATTAACGAAATAACTTAAGATACCTCTACTGTGAAGCCAAAGCTAACTTCAAACAAACCTAAAGCTATTCTTTAGATGAAGGTACCATATGCATATATACATACCTCCACTTATAAATCACATATACCATACTTTAAAAAACATACAATAATATAGCTGAACCTTGGGCTCTTCTCTGTGACTGATTGCCAACTCAAAAAGCTCCCTGCTCCCCTTCCTTTTTTCCGGCCCCCACCATTATCTAGTTCTCCCAACTCTCAAATATTAAGTCGAAAAAAACACACAAACAAACGGCATTATGCCCTAACATAAATAATTGCATTTCTACTATGATGATTCCAAAATTCATTTTAGACAAATGGGTCTTTACACAACTTAAAACTAACAAGATTCAAAGTCTATACACTCGATCACAATAACTCTTCAAAGATCAACCGTTGTATTAGAACGACGGTGTTTTGTTGTAATGAGCTGTACTCTTTGTTTCGTTAATCAATCATTAATGAAACCGGTGGCATAAGGCCATCTTTATTTCCAAAAAAAAAAAAAAAATAACTCTTCAAGGAACAAGTATAAATGCACTTGCTAATTATCTTAAACAAGCAAAATGCAAAATGCAAAATCTAGTAGGCACGTGCCATAGGCACGTGTCCACGGGCAAATCTAGTATATATATATATATATACAAAAATGATACTATATTTTCCTAATTAAGAACCATAATATATAAGTACTCGATCGATTTGTATATATACATGCATGAATGATAAACATATTAGGAGCTCCATCGAACTTTCATTGACCGATCGACCACTACGCTCCCTAAAATAATTGTGTGCAATTCAGCCACTGCGCTCCATTGACCGATCGACCACTGCGCTCCATGGCCGAGTAAATTGATGCGGCACCTCCCATTTGACTTGAGAAAAGGAGAAGGAGAAGGAGGAGAAGGTGGTGCTCTGCTCGATCGACATTCATGCAGGTCTACAGCATGCTCTCTCTATATATAGGTAGTCGGCGCCACCATTTTAGTTAGCCTTTATTTTTTAGTTTAAATACTCAGCGACCTCAACCTGATCAAGTCACAAGTTAGTAGAGTAGTATATTATCTGCGTACTTAATTAGTTCCATTTGGATTTTGATTTATAGTAGTAATTAAACCAGAGAGGTAATCTAGCTAGCTAATTACTAATTGCATGCTAAAGATTTCTTCTCTCTCTCTTTTTTTAATTAATAAAATGTTAATGAAATAAAATAGTAATGATTAGTGTACAGAGGCCAAAGTGACGCACAACAAAATATCTGCCCATACAGTACAGAAAATCCAAATACAACATCTGAGGACTACAAATCAATCAAAATATTATAGTCACCGAAGTTGTATGCTCCCCACATGTGGACGACTACTCGTCCATATGGAGCCTCCTGTCCACTTAAATTTAGTTTGGTCTTTAAAAAAACTAAATGAATTGAGGAGTTGTTAGAACACACTGCACAACACAAAAACTAAATGAATTGAGTACCTGGAAAGCATGCAGAGGACAGAGATCTTCAAGATTCCGAGAAAGATGAGCTCGCCAACCATAGACTAGAATTACAGAATATAGGGAAAATGGAGGAGTTATATTGGCAACAGAGAGTAAGGATTCAATGGCTTAGAGAGGGAGATGCTAACATAAAATACTTTCACAAGATCGCAAATGGAAGGAAAAGACAGAACCACATCACAGGTCTCTCAGTTAACGGGGATTGGACGGAAAATGAAGATTTAATCAAAGCACATATCGATAGCCATTTCCACGATCTTATAGGCGGGAACACCACCAGAAGATGTGTGATGGCCCAGGATATGTGGAGTGAATCCAGACTGGACGGAAGCGAGGGAATCGAATCAAGATTTACAGAAGCTGAGGTGTTTGGAGCCATTAAGATGCTCGGACAGGACAAAGCGCCAGGGCCTGACGGGTTACCAATCTTTTTCTTCAAAATTTACTGGGAGATTATTAAAGATGACCTCTTGAACATCTTCCACGAGTTATTGTTGTGCGCGATACAAACTAATCAACAAGAATCAATGCGGAATACAAAGAGAGAACCAGCGAGAAAACACAAAATCAAACCAACACAAAAGGACGCACAGATTTAATGTGGTTCGGCAAAATACATGCCTACATCCACGGGGCGGTTGGGGTTTCTTCTTCTTCAAATTATCACCAATGGGCGAAAACAAACCCTTACAAATAATGACGGCTGCAAAACCGAAATAGGGATCTCTAATTTTCGTCACCAATTACAAAACCCTAACAAGTGTATTTATAGGGAAACTATTGGGCCTTTTCGAATTGGGCCTGATCCAGTTCAAAATACCGTCGTCAGTCGACTGGTCGACTTACCAGTCGACTGGTCTTGTGCAGGACAGTCGACTGGCCAGTCGACTGCTGCTCTGCTGCTGCTTGTATCTTTAGCCTTCGAAAACTCTCTGGACAGTCGCCTGATCCTTCTATCAGTAGACTGATATGCTGTGACTTTCTTTAGCTGCAGATACTCCAAAACAATCTGAACCAGAATCGAGCCATTATCCTACAATCTCCACCTTGGCGAGATCTTCCACCAAGTATCCAACAATCTCCACCTTGGGGAAATCTTCCAAATAGCCCAAGCAATCTCCACAAATACTCCAAATGCTCATCATCAAATGTAACAACAAATCCAAACTCCACCTTAGTATGATATCACATACTAGGCGAACAAATAGCGAAGCACTATTCCAACCCCCATTCCAAATCATCAAACATGCAAAATATTAGCCAGGTTCATGCAATGCTTGAACTTGGCTGCTCCAACAACTTTGGTTAACATATCAGCAGGATTATCAGCTGTCCCAATCTTCACCAAATGAATATCACCATCCTTTATCAAATCACGCACAAAATGATAACGGACATCAATATGTTTGGTCCTCGAATGATGAACTTGGTTCTTCGCTAAATGAATAGCACTCTGACTGTCACAGTGTACCACCACCTTCTCCCGATGAATCCCCAAGCTCTTCAAAAGTCCATGTATCCAAATGGCTTCCTTCATGGCCTCAGCAACCGCCATGTATTCAGCCTCAGTAGTAGACAACGCTACAGTGGACTGCAAATTTGACCTCCAACTTATAGGTGCTCTAGTCATCGTAAACAAATAGCCTGTAGTAGACCGCCTCTTATCTAGATCACCTGCATAGTCAGAATCAACATATCCAACCAATAACCTGCTAATATTGTCATCCCTTTCAAATTTCAAACCCACATCTGTGGTGCCACTTATGTACCTTAGAATCCATTTAGCTGCTTGCCAATGCTCTTTGCCTGGATCATGCATATATCGACTAACCATACTCACCGCCTGAGAGATGTCTGGTCGAGTACAAACCATGGCATACATCAAACTGCCAACCACACTAGTGTAAGGTACATTTGCCATATACTGTCTCTCTTCATCTGTACTTGGAGACTGAGAAGCACTAATTCTGAAATGACTGGCTAAGGGTGTACTTACTGGTTTAGTCTTCTCATCTATACCGAACCGTTTCAGCACCTTCAAAAGATATTGCTTCTGTGTCAAACTCACTGTGCCCTTTGCCCTGTCTCTAGCTATCTCCATCCCAAGTATCTTCTTGGCTTCACCAAGATCCTTCATCTCGAATTCAGAACTCAACTGATTCTTCAAATTTTGAATCTCCTTAGCATTCTTAGAGGCAATCAACATGTCATCCACATATAGTAACAGATATATGAAAGAGCCATCCTGCAACTTCCTGAAGTAAACACAATGATCAAACTCACTTCTGGAATATCTCTGCACCTTCATAAACTGATCAAACCTCAAATACCACTGCCTTGGAGATTGCTTCAACCCATAGAGAGACTTCTTCAACCTACAAACACAATTTTCCTTCCCAGCTGTCTTGAACCCATCTGGCTGTAACATATAAATTTCTTCGTCTAAATCCCCATGTAAGAATGCAGTCTTCACATCCATCTGTGTCAACTCAAGGTCAAACTGTGCTACCAATGCCAACAAAATCCGAATAGAAGGATGCTTCACAACTGGAGAGAACACTTCATTATAGTCAATTCCTTCCTGTTGAGCATACCCCTTTGCAACTAGTCTAGCCTTGAACCGAACACTGCCTTTTGGACTTTCTTTCTTCGTATACACCCACTTGCAACCGATTGCTTTCTTCCCCTTTGGTAGTTGCACTAGATCCCAAGTCTTATTCTTATGAAGAGAGTTCATCTCTTCATCCATAGCAACTTTCCAATCTGCATTTTCTAAACTTCTAGTGGCTTCTTTGAAGTTGGAGGGAACTTCATCATCCACAATGGGAAGAGCAAATGCAACTGTATCTGTAAAACGAGACGGTCGTTTGATATCTCTTCTTTTCCTTCTTACTGCAATTGATTCTTCCTGCTGGATAGGAACTTCTTCATCATTCTCAGTATCAACCACATCATCTTCATCTTGGACAGGAACAGGATTCTCAACTGACAACTTTTCTAACTCCACCTGTTGGAAAACTCTCCTACCAGTCGACTGGTTATTGCCACCAGTCGACTGTCCCGAGCTCCCACAATTCTGCTGTTCTGGACCATCAGTCGACTGCTCCTGTTCATCAGTCGACTGTCCCGAACTTCTTCTACTCACCTGTTGAAGAACTGTCCCACTCTTCTGCTGCTCACCAGTCGACTGTCCTATACCACCAGTCGACTGTCCCGAGCTGATCATGCTGGTCTCATCAAAAGTGACATCTCTGCTGATTACTAACTTCTTCTGTTCTGGACACCACAACCTGTAACCTTTGACACCAGTACTAAAACCAACAAATATAGCCTTCTTGGCTCTTGCATCAAGTTTAGTTTCAGTTACATGAAAATAAGCAGGACAACCAAATATATGCAAAAAACTATAATCAGAAGCAGGTTTACCACTCCATACCTCAATAGGCGTTTTGCCTTCAAGTGCTGCTGATGGTAAACGGTTGACGATGTGGCTTGCATATATAACAGCTTCTGCCCAAAATGTCTTCTTCAACCCAGACTGTGCTAACATACATCTCACCTTCTCAAGTAAGGTTCTGTTCATCCTTTCTGCAACCCCATTTTGCTGTGGAGTCTTCCTAACTGTGAAGTGCCTCTGGATCCCTTCATCTTCACACAACTTCAGAAACGGATCATTCTTGTATTCCCCTCCATTATCTGACCTCAGAACCTTAATTTTCCTACCAGTCTGATTTTCAACTTTCTTCTTCCAACTTATGAACAATGTCAAAACTTCATCTTTGTGCTTCATGGTATATACCCAAACTCGCCTGGAGTAATCATCAACAAAAGTAACAAACCAGTGTCTACCACTCATAGAAGGTGTCTGAGTAGGGCCCCAAACATCTGTGTGCACATAATCGAGGATACCCTTTGTCTGATGTACAGCTGTACCAAATTTCACCCTAGTTTGCTTACCCAAAACACAATGTTCACAAAATTCCAACTTGCACCCTTTAGCATCTTTAAGCAACCCTTGCTTCACAAGCCCCTGCAAGGCCTTTTTTCCTGCGTGCCCGAGTCGCATATGCCACAACCTAGTAGAGTCGGGAACAACCTGTTTAGGCTTCTCAGTTACACTGGCAGCCTGACCCAAATATGTTTTTCCCTGCAAGAAAAATAAGTTCCTCTTTCTTTGCCCTTTCATCACCACGAGTGATCCGCTAGTCACCTTCAGAATGCCACCTTCACTAGCAAATTTCAAACCACTGGCCTCCAAAGCACCTAGTGAAATCAGATTCTTTTTCAAATCTGGAACATACCATACATCTGAAAGCTCCCTAATAAGACCATCGTGCATTAGCAATTCAATCTTCCCGATTCCTACCTTCTTACAAGGTGCATCATTTCCCATCAAAACTACACCACCATCCATATACTCCAAAGAAGTAAACCACTCCTTTTTCCAAGACATATGATAGGAGGCTGCTGTATCAAGAAACCATACTTCTTGATAAAGTGAGGGACTAGAAGCAAGTGCAAAAGAAAAATCCTCGCCACTTTCTAAATTATCAACAGTCACATTTGCAGTCGAATTTCCTTTATTTCGTAGCTTTGGACAATCCTTTTTCCAATGCCCCCTTTCATGACAGAAAGCACATTCATCTTTGGCCGGTATTTTCCTGTCCTTCGAAACTCCTCTCGATTTGGAACGAGATTTGTTTCCCTTCTTTCCAGATTTGGACTCAGATCTAGTCTCAGTCCTGCCCCTTACAATCAACGCTTCAGAAGTTTCTCTATCAACCATTTTATCCCTTCTCCTAGTTTCATTATTCAACAAAGTATTTGCAACATCTTCATATTTTACAGTATCTTTTCCATATAATAAAGTAGTTGCTAAATGATCATAACTTTCAGGTAATGAATTCAACAGAATTAGGGCTTTATCCTCATCCTTAATTTGCTCATCCAAATTTAACAAATCAGCCAACAATTTATTAAATGATTCCACATGAGCATTCATAGACATACCTTCCGTATAGGTGAAGCGAAAAAGTCTCTTCTTCAAATACAGCCGATTCTCCAAACTTTTCCTCATGTATTTGTCTTCGAGCTTCTTCCACAACACCGCAGCAACGGTATCCCTCATCAAATCGTACTTCTGAGCCTTCTCAATAAAGAGCCGAATAGTCCCACACGCAACTCGATTCAACTTCTTCCAATCTGCTTCGAACATATCCTTAGGTTTTTCAACTTCCAAAGCAACATCTTGTTCTTGTTGAACAAGAACATCCAAAACCTCACATTGCCACATCCCGAAATTGTTTGTCCCATCAAATTTTTCAACTTCAAATTTTGCGTTGTGAATCGTTGTTCTTGATGAACTTGATCCCACAACTTCCTTGGTTGCATCTGCATCACCCGCCATCTCCCTCTAGATCGAACCAACAGCTCTGATACCACTTGTTGTGCGCGATACAAACTAATCAACAAGAATCAATGCAGAATACAAAGAGAGAACCAGCGAAAAAACATAAAATCAAACCAACACAAAAGGACGCACAGATTTAATGTGGTTCGGCAAAATACATGCCTACATCCACGGGGCGGTTGGGGTTTCTTCTTCTTCAAATTATCACCAATGGGCGAAAACAAACCCTTACAAATAATGACGGCTGCAAAACCGAAATAGGGATCTCTAATTTTCGTCACCAATTACAAAACCCTAACAAGTGTATTTATAGGGAAACTATTGGGCCTTTTCGAATTAGGCCTGATCCAGTTCAAAATACCGTCGTCAGTCGACTGGTCGACTTACCAGTCGACTGGTCTTGTGCAGGACAGTCGACTGGCCAGTCGACTGCTGCTCTGCTGCTGCTTGTATCTTTAGCCTTCGAAAACTCTCTGGACAGTCGCCTGATCCTTCTATCAGTCGACTGATATGCTGTGACTTTCTTTAGCTGCAGATACTCCAAAACAATCTGAACCAGATTCGAGCCATTATCCTACAATATGACGGGACGGCTAACTTGGACAGGTTATGTAACACCCCGCAAAATTGGAAATTACAATTTTGCCCCTGGGTGTTACGCACGTATATTTTGTAATGTATTTCATTACATATTTTGGATTCGTACTATTTATACATTTTCCGTATTGATTTCAGTCAACTAAAATATAATATTTCGATCCCTGGGATTTACGTGCTTTTTACGTGTTTTTGATGCACGTGTTTCCACCACTATGTATAATATTTTCTATAGGTTTAAATTATTTATTCTTATGTATTTAAATCTATTTTATAAAACGAAAATTTATTTCCCCCTTGTTTTGATTAAAATGCATTTTTCAATTTTTGCACGTATGGTGCACGTGCAAATTTTTATTCTTATTTTGCTACTCTCATTTTACTATTTTTAGCATGCATTAGTTTTATTTAGCCTTTCTTTTGATCCATGGACTTAAAGTTAAATTCTAGCCCAATAGACTAATTAAAAAGAGAGCCCACTAGGATAATTAAATTAGTTGAATAAAATGAGCCCATGTAGCAAGCCCACTAGATAATCAAACTAATTAATTAGAAATGAGCCTATGTAGCAAGCCCATTATTAAAATCACAAATAAAGTTATACATGACAAGTTACAATATTAGTACTTTGAGTTATAGAAATGTGTTCATATTTGTTTGTGCATGTATGCATGCACACACAAATATATTTGGACCATTTTGTGGGCTAGGGGAGGGGATTAATGGAGTGGTTAAGTTCATGGAGAGTGGGGAGATGAGAGGTTGGGAGTTTTAGGAGTTAAAAATATGAAGAGGTGAGAATTAAAAAAAGAATTAAAATGAGAAGTTATTAGGTGGGAGATTTTGCAATATAGTCCCTAGCATTGTCCTATAAATAGCAACCCATTTCTCATTCTTTTTCACACCAAAAATAAAATAAACAGGAGAAAGAAAAGAGAAAGAAAAGAGTGTAAGAAAAAGAAAGAGAGTTATTGTGCTTGGAGGATCTCTTGCTTGGAGCATTTGCTAGGAGGAGAAGAGGACTAGGAGTTGCTAGGAGTAAGAAGAAGCCATTCATTTGTAGTTTTCAACCTTCAAACAAAAGGTGGGTTCTCATGCTTTCTAATTTAGAACTATGCATGCTAGTGATAATATATGAACATTTTGTTTTGATGTGTAGTTAAAATTTCATGTTAGTGTTACATGCTATTGCTGTGATTAAACAAATAATAGGAATTTTTGACTAAAGAGCTAATGCCATAGATCATGTTAGAATACTTGTAAAATGTTATGCATGTTAAAAGTGTGTGGTTGTATGAGAAATTTGTTGAAAAATGTTGGGAATACATTCTTTTGCAAAAAAATATTTTTGTGAAGAATCTTGTTATGAATAGATAAAATTCATGTTAGTTTAAAGTAATGTTGTGATTAAGTAGAAAAAGGAAGTCTACCATGCTAACTAAAGAAAGAGAATTACTTGATTGTTGTGAACCATGTTAGTAAGTTTGATTAGCTTTGTGGTTACAATAGTGTTAATATATGAGAATAACTTTGATGTGAAATTTACAAATGGGAATCATGCTATCATAATAGATACGAAAGTAGTCTTAATGTGACAAATACCATGTTAATGAAAGAAGACAAATTCTTGTATAAACCATGTTGGTAAATTGTAAAATTTTATGCTTAACCATATTAGATTTTATAATAAAATAAAAATGAAATTTCGTTAGTCGACATGTGTAAGTTTTATTTTTAAAAGAATGGGAACTATTGTGTGAAAGAGCAACTTTTATTTTCATTATAAAATATGATTTATGACAAATTGAGATTTTAATCAAATAAACATGGATACTAGTTTTCATTCCTTTTGTAGGATTTAGTTCCTAAAGAAAAGTCTAAGTTTTGCAAAAGATGAGAAAAAGGAATTTCTTTAAATAAGTGAAAAATAGTATTTTTAAAATAATTGTAAATTTTATTAGTTACTATCTTTTTATTAGTTACTATCATGGAAAGGATTATTTCTAAAATTGTGAAAGAATTGATCTTTTGGAATGAACACATTTTATGGAAAAAGACACACTTTGTGGATAGTTGAACAAAAGAACATTTGTGCCTCTTTAAACAGAGATTACACATAGACTTACTGGTTAGCGTAATAAACTTGGGTTTGGTCGAGATAGTCACAGGTTCAAAACTCCCTGGTGACTTATATTTTATTTTGGGGTTTTAAAATGATTTGGTAAATAGTTTCGAAAGTGGGTCAGTTTGGTAAAAACTTCCGTGGGAACTAGATCTGTAATTTTGATAGTGAGTAGGTCAATTTGGTAAATAGTTTCGAGAGTGGGTCAGTTGGGTAAAAACTTTCAAAAGTGTTTCATTTTGGGTAAATTTTAGTATTCATAAAACATAAATGAAGAATGTATTCTTAAAGATTGTTTTTGTGTAATTGATAAGTTTTAACGAGAATTTGAGATAGGAAGAAAAATAAATGACTACAAAAGTATTAGTAAAGAGCATGACTTTTAATTTACAAAATAATGATTTAGGGTGAATTGAAATCTCTTTATTTCTAGAAATGCAATATGGTTGAGTTATGTGACTTTTGAGATCATGAAAGATTTTGTTGTGAATGAGTAAATCATGTTTAGTGCTAAAGATGAGACATTGAATCGTGTTAAAATGAGACATCGTATGAATTTGAAATTGTGAATGAATTATTATTTATTATGAATAACTAGATCATGAATAGTGGCAAGACTATGAAATGATTACTTTGTGGATAAGTGTTAAGACAAGATTTGATTATTTTTGTGAAGTGAATTGAAAGATGAAATTATATAAGTTTAAGACATGATTACAAAAGGGTATGTGTACCCATGTTTCTTGTACATGAAAGATTATGATTAAGAATTAGTAAGACTTCGGTTACCGGTAATTTTGAAAGAAAGAATTGATATGATTTTGAGATAATGCCGTCGGGCGATCTCGTGAATAAATCCGGTATGAGGTAAAACTGATTCTAGGGTGATAACATATTCATGTCTTGAACTAAAAATAATTAGGCACTCAAGTGAAGATGTGATAAACTTGTGCAAACGTAAATGGGTGCTTCTATATAGTCGGCGGTGGATCTCCGTGGCTATAGACCCAGTTGGTGGACTGTGGTTGCCCCATAGGAGATGGACTGTATTTTATCCGGGACTTAGGGTAGTCGACGGATGTTTACCATACTCCAAAGAATATGTATATACTGGGGCTAGAAGGGCATTTACGGGATTATCATCACGATATAATAGCCAGGGAGGCTGGGATCTGTTAATATAAGCCAGGGAGGCTAGCCAGGGAGGCTGAGATCCGTATCTGTGAAATAACTCTGAAACTTGTTTTATTACTGGGTAGTCTCATGGCGAGGGATCGAACCCTTCAATGTGGAGTACGTAGGTGCTTGCCCTCAGACCTATGTAGTATGGGATGCATAGAATCTGAACAAGTGTGCATTAGTGTCATCCTAGTGTAGAATTGTGTGCATTAGGCATTAAGGCATGACATACACTTATATTTAGAATAATCACTCTTGACACTTTATATGTTCATTCAATCTTTTTGTGATTTGTTAAAGTATGAGATCGTTATACTATTCCCGGCATAGAGAGGATAGCCGTGTATAACATTTCGTCAGTTGTAAGTGACTGACGTGCCCACAGATTGACATGCAGGTAATGAACTATTCATGGAGTTATAAAGTGGATATGCTGTTGCTGTTTAGAAGTTAAAGATGTTGCAAATGATGTTAAAGTTATACAAGTTGTATTTCATTGTTGTAATTTTTTATTCTTCCGCTGTGTAAAGGAACTCTGATGTATTGTGAATGAAAAGTTTTAAATTCCTTGTAAAATTGTACGAAGTGAAGTAAAGATCCTGTGAAATCTCGAATTTATCCTTATTTGAAATTCGGGGTGTTACAGGTTAAATTATGCCACAATCGTTCTGGTTCTCAAGAAGAAAGAGGTCACTAACCATGAAGATCTCAGATACATAAGTTTGCTGAACGGATCGTTCAAAATCATTACGAAGGTTTTGGCTCAAAGATTAGCCCCCCACCTGAATGATATCATAGACCAATCGCAGAGCGGGTTCATTCGGGGTAGGGATATCATGGATAGTATAGCGTCGGCTCATGAAGTGGTTTTTCGAGGTAGCAAATCAAAAGAGGACGGTTTTATCCTAAATCTGGATTTTAAGAAAGCGTATGATTCGGTGTCGTGGGACTGCGTGGAGGAAGCCCTAGCTCTTAAGGGATTTGGGGCCAAATGGAGATCATGGATGAATAGGTGCATTTCCGGAGGAAAATCTTATGTTCAGGTCAATGGCTGGCAAGGGAGAGAAATCCTATGCAAGAGAGGTCTACGCCAAGGAGATCCTTTATCGCCACTTCTCTTCGCAATTGTAGCAGACAGACTAGCGGAGATGATTAGAAGAGCTATGGAAAATAACATAATTAAAGGGATTAGGGTCAAAGGGATCGACAAGCCTATGGCGATTTTACAATATGCAGACGATATAATCATCTTCGGTAAAGCTACGATGGAAGAAGCGGCGGCCATTAACACTGTACTAGCTTGTTTCCATAGTTGGTCAGGTTTGAAGGTAAACTTAGACAAGACCTGTATCGTCCCTCTTTGTCAAGACCTGTCGACTTCCTGTTCAGTGATAAAGGATATCTTGGGATGTAAAATAGGCACTTTTCCGATTAAATATCTAGGGACGCCTATTAAGCCAGGCCCGCTCCGGAGGGAGGATTGGAGCGGCATCATCTCCAAAATTGAAAAGAAGCTGGCAGGATGGCAGAGCAGGTTCCTGTCCCTTGGGGGTAGGATCATTCTACTCAATTCCGTTGTTAGTACGATCCCGCTGTACCTGATGTCCATTTACGAACTGCCGAAATGGGTCATCAAAAGGATTGACAAACTACGAAGAAGATTCCTGTGGAAAGGTACGGACGAGGGAAACAAGGGTTTCCACTTGGTCAATTAGGAAAGAGTATGCAAGAGAAGGGAGTTCGGAGGTCTGGGTATCGCAAACCTCCATGACATGAACAAGGCACTACTATGTAAGTGGTGGTGGAAGATTGCTAACAAGCACAGAGGATGGTGGAACTACTCGTTCAATCTATATCGCAAAAGACGTAAATACCGATTTGGAGGAAGGAGTACATCTGCAAAAGTGTCTTTCCTGTGGAAGGGGATAGCCAAGCAGGGAGAAATCTTTCATTCTAATACCACTTGTAAAGTGGGTAACGGGAAAGATACCAGATTCTGGAAAGACAAGTGGTGTGGTAAGACGAGTCTGCAAAACCAATTTCCGTTAGCGGCGAAAGCTACGCAGAATCTAGATTTAGCGGTGGCAGACGTTCAGAAGAACGGAAAACTAAAGTTTATTGTCTCCAACTGAGTTAACACAGAAAGCAGGGTACAATTTGAAGAAATGAATAAACTTATCCTTCAAGAAGGAGACCGTGCAAATACCTCAGAAGACGAAAGATGGTGGGATAGGGAAAACTCAAAAGTCTACTCGGTCTCATCAATGTATAAATGGATAAACGACGGAGGTACGAGATGTCAAGTCCAATCGGTTATATGGGGGCCAAAGTTCCATACAGAGTCAAAGTCTTCTGTTGGTTAGCACATAGTAATGCGATCCTGTCAAAAATTAACCTTAGGAAGAGGATCTCGCACATCGACGTGATATGCGAGACGTGTCAACTAGAAGAAGAAGATGTCGACCACATTCTCTTTCAATGTCCAAAAGCGCGGCTTATTTGGGAAATAGTGTGTAGGGGTTTTGGGTGTAATCGGGTTCCGAACAATACTACTGACATATGGGTTCACCTTAGAGAGTTACACATCAAATTAGAAGATAGAAAAGCTTGGGACATTGCAACAACGGCCTCTTTATGGAGTCTTTGGATAGAAAGAAATGATTTTATTTTTCGCAATAAAGTTTACAGATTTCCGTTCTCTATGAATAAAATATTTCTTTTGATTCATGATTGGGCAGGTGCGCAGGAGCAGGCCAAAAGGATCAGGAACAATACTGAAGAGTAGAGAGGTATGCCCACGGTGGATGGGCTGAAGGGAGGACTGTTCTCGATGGCTTTATGCTTATCCTACTACTGCTGTTGTTTTCTATTATTGGTACTGATATTTTGATGTATGGAGATGTTGCCTTAGTTTAGTTTGGTTCGCTGTTACGACAGCTCTTTTGTAATATAAGTACTGTGTAATGTTGTGTTTCCTTAATCCTATTAATGAAACGATGGCTCCGGCCATCTAATTATCAAAAAAAAAAAAAAACACAATTTTATTTCATCCATATATATATATAATGAGAGAGTTGGAGTTATAATTTGTCAACATGCAAACTGGTCCGTTGTACATGCAACTCAAACTCTTCCATTAATTACAACAAAAACTAACAAACAAATAAAAATTCACATATTTAAAACGTGCAACGCACGTGCAAAATAAAATTTCAAAATTTTTTTAACACCAAACATACACATGTGTTGCACGTACAACTTAAATTCTACTTATAAACACGTGCATTACACGTACAAATCGTAGCTTTTCTTCCAAATATTTTTCCCAATTACGTACAACGCATATGCAACTCTAAAATTATTTCTTATTACATATATCATATAAATCGAACGTGAAAATCCTCAAATTCTTATACAAACCCGCGAAAAATACTAGTTTAGTTTAATTAGTCAGCTAAAATAGGTGGGCCCCTATCATTACGTAGAAAAATCCCAACTTCTAACTAAGAAATTGGAGAGAAACATTAAAATATTTTTTATATACTTTAAAAACTATTCATTGATGGATCATCCCACGCATTAACAAAATGTAGTACGTGATACTGAATGCATGTGATACACATTAGCAAGAAGAATACTTCCCTCGCTCGCTTGGTAGTATGATCGCTCGCGCTCGGCATGCACAAGGATTTTTGTGTATATTCGACAAATTTATACCTTAACTAAAGACAAATAATCAAATACCAGTTATCTGCATGTGCGATGCACGCTCTAATTAATTATTGTTTTCAAACCTGAGATCTCCCTTTCTTCATCACATAAATTACTCATAATAGCATAAACTTTTATTTTATCTGAGTGACACTTTTGTAAATAATTATGTCGTAAATAAATTTAAACTTTGAGAATATTATGATAACTAACAACAGTTGAGTAAATAAATGGTTGATATAACTTCTAGTAAAAAAGAAATTGTTGAGATTAAATGATTGAATGTCTACAAATAACAATTCCAACTCTTCCATTAAAATATTAGAGACCAGTAACTTGTTGACTCCACCTGACCTGCATGAATTCAAGGCTAACTATCAATAATTAGATGGATGTTAATTTCATGAATGCCAGTTGATGTATTAATATTGAAAAACTACTAGTTTTGATGCCCCATTTGAAACACGTGATCAAGAAGCATCAAAACAACTTGATTTTTCAATATACATGTTGTGTATTATGACATGCGGATCGCTGATAATAATTATAGAAAGAAAGGAAAAACAACAACAACAACTTATAGCTTGTTCATTTTTTTTAATATTTAGAATTGAATTTGTCCAATTTACATATTCCACAAATTTATAGCTTAACTAAAGAGAGTACAGATAATATATACTACTAATAAGGTTAGTTGATGAATGTAATTAATTAATTATTAAATAAATACTAGTAACATTAAAAGTACTAGTATTTATGGTGAAAATGCATCCATCCATCAATCCACTCCTAGATGTTCAAATGGATGAACAAGAGGCCCGGCCCACTATCGTCCACAGTAGTCCAGTGGCAAAAGCGCGTGTAGTTCAATGGAGATGTGGTAACTGAATGAAATTCCACCGTACACCACCCCCCCCCCCCCCCCCCCCGAGCTCCTTCACCTCACAGCCACAGTCTTCGAGGTAGCACCGCCACTACGACCTCAATATTGAACCTGACGTCCAACGCCACCGCCCGTTGTGGAGAGTGGAGAAGGTGATGCTTCAATATGTTGTGATTTATTTTGAGTTTTTTGTTTGAGAGAGAGAGTGAGAGCGTGAGTGAGTGAAGATGTTGCTCATCACTACTCTATGTTGGTGTATGTTTGTGTACGTAAAAAATCACTGGAGAGAATAAGAGCGTGAGAGAGGTGAATGTATTATTTTCACAGCTCTCTCTTTAACTGTGGTTTTGGTTAGGGTGAGTGTGATGTTTGCGTGATTGTGGGAGAGGAGAATGTTGGGTTCGGCAGTTGTCAAAATCCCGCCTGACTCGCTTCAGGTAGGTGAGCGCCTGCGGTGGAAGCGGGGCACGAAGCTAAGCTGACGTACTAACAATTATGATGGGCCGAACATTGTGATTGGGCCAAAGATGTGGTCCATTACAGTTTTTGAGGATATGCAACGATGGGACCTCCTCAATAATGGTGAAGACTATCGGTTTGTCGGCCCACCCTCTAGGATTTGTTAGAGAAATTTCTTGTTGTCTGTACGAGTCATGTTGCTTCATGTTTTATTACTTGTTTGTAGTGTAGTTTGGTCCAGTACTTTGTGTTTGTTTTGTTAATTCCTAATTAATGAAACATGATGGCTATATTCCACCTTTTTCTTAAAAAATAATAAAAAAAAAGAACAGGAACATTGCTTGGTACATGAAATTATATTTTGGAATTAACTTGTTCACTAATTGCCAATGTGCTCTTTCTTTTGATTATGATACTAGGTATGCTCGTGGGCACATGCCTACGACACGTATTCGGAACAATACAACATATGAAAAATCATGTAAACAGTAAGAGATAATTTATATAGATGTTTATTTGCTAGTAGACATTGATGAATTGATGTACTTTGAAGTAGAATTATGAAGTGACCTTGATGTTTATTAGTTTGTATATTGCAGAATTATTGTCAGTAGCTCGAGATTCAAAAATAGTATTGTGAATTTACAACAATAGTGAATCGGAAATTCCTTGCTATGTGTGACATGAGCATAAGAGATTTCTTTTTTGATTTGGAGTCTAACATAAGTAGCAATTCATTTTCTAACTGCATGAGTTACGATTAACGCCTCAATCTGCATGAGTTAGTTCTCCCTTATTTATTTTTTATGTAGTTAACCATGTATGAATTTAAAAGATAAAATTTGTTGTAATGTATACGTGAAGTGAAATTGCAGCAAAGCAGATCAAGATATAATTTTGCAGCTTCAAAAACCCGAAATACAGGGATTAAGCATGAATTTGTCTATAAAAGCATGATCAAGCGAGTCAATTAAAGAATTTGCAACGATCTTTCAAAGCAGCAAATGCCCAAATATTTAAAAAAAAACATAATTCGAAATTGCATTAAAAAACATTCTGATCAAAATTAACTTAGTGAAGCATTCTAATCTAAAACAATTACTCAGTGAAGTATAATACAATTAGATCAAATATGGTAATTCAAAAGCAATTAAATGGAAGTGATGTTATTGAGTTATGAAAACATAATCCGAAAAACAAAAACATAATTAAAAATTTGAAGAAAAAAAAAACATAATCCGAAATTGCATTAAAAATAACATTCTTTGTTTTTTTTTTTTTTTTTTGTTTTTTTTTTTTTTTGACATACCTGGGTATAAAAAAAAGATAGAAGAAAGAGGGAAAGAAATATGAAAAAAAGAGAAAAGAAGGGGGGGGGGGGGGGGGGGGGGGGGGGATATTTGGGAGGGAAAATGTCTTTTTGAGAGCAAAAATCTAGACCGTTGATTTTCTTCCAAATGAATAAGAGTCACTTGATAGTTTTCTTTGTGTTTTATTATATAGAAGATAATTTTGACAGGGATATTTGAGAGGGAAAATGTCTTTTTAAGAGCAAAAATCTAGACCGTTGATTTTCTTCCAAATGAATAAGAGTCACTTGATAGTTTTCTTTGTGTTTTATTATATGGATGATAATTTTTGTCAAGTGAGATATTAACATTCATATCATTTACGTCATTATGATATATTAAAAAGCTAGAGATATTAACCATCCATTTACCAATTGCAGTCAGTTACTACGATGTCCTTAACGTTTAAACTTATTTACGACATCTCTACTATTTTAATGTGAGAGTTTGTCACCAAACAAACTACATTTGTAACCAAACAAATACGTGCACTGTAACCAAACAAACATGTGCAATGCACTGAAAACGGGTCTGTTTTCGCAGACCCGTGAAAACAGCGATTCTAGCCTTTGGATCGCTCTTGACCGTGATCAACGGATCAGATCGAGCCCGTCGATCACCCATCTCACTTAAGTGGCGGAGGGATAATTTGAGAATTTCGTTCCAAATAACTCTTCGCCTCATTTGCTCTAAAAAATTGAATGAACCTAATTTTATAGCCTAGGTCGTTGTTGGGCAATGTATAACTAATATAAAAGAGGTCTTAGGTTCTATGCCAGACAACGTCGATTTTATATATGCATATATATATATATATGAGAAATGGTCTATTGAAAACGGGTCTGTTTTCATAGACCCGTGAAAACAACGATTCTAGCCTTTGGATCGCTCTTGATCGTGATCAATAGATCAGATCGAGCCCGCCCATCACCCATCTCACTTAAGAGGCGGAGGGGTAATTTGAGAATTTCGTCCAAAATAACTCTTCACCTCATTTACTCTAAAAAGTTGAAGGAACTTAATTTTATAGCCTAGGCCGTTGTTGGGAACAACGCCCTAGGTTCATCCAATTTTTTATAACCTAGGCCGTTGTTTCAAACAACGGCTTAGGTTCATACAACCAAAGCGGGTCTGTTATCACGGGTCAGTGAAAACATACATGTTTTCAATGGAGCAGTTTTCTCTCTCTCTTTATATATATATATAAAGACGTGCGATGCACGTGTAAGTGTAGATTTTAATTCCCTCATTTCTTCTCTCAATAGTTACGAATGGAAGTCCTCCGAGGGAATCGGGTGGCGGTGGTCGGCCACTGGAGCCTTCTCAGTCAAATCTTTTTATAACTTCATTAATTCCAGGGGTGTTCGCTCTCCGGTGTCTAAGTTCTTCTGAGATTTGTGGGCTCCCCTTAAAGTGAAAATCAATTCTTGGCTTGCTTTCAACAACAAATTACTTACCGTTGAGGTTCTTAATAATAGAAATTTGGCTTGGGGTCAGCCCTGCGCGCTTTGCGATCAACAAACGGAAGAGATTAATCATCTCTTTATTCATTGTCCTGTTAGTCTTCCGTTGTGGAAGATATCCTCGCTTGCGTGGGATACAGGTTTTATTCCCCCAGTTTTGAATGCTTGTTGGCAGGCTAAGCCATCGAATATCGCTTTCAGTGAATTTTGGGTGTTGTCGATTCATATTATTATTTGGATTATTTGGAAGGAGAGAAATTCGATTTTATTCCAGCATCGTAGATCCTCGAAAGCTGCAATTATTGAAGAGTTCTTTTTCTTGTTCAAACTCTGGTCATCAGAGTCGAAACCTGCTGACTTAGTTCATTCAGCTTATTTGAAACTACAAAAAGCTTTTCTTTGTCTTAATAATCTGCAAAGCTTATAACTGACTCTCAGTTCTTTTCTCAGCTTACACTCTCTCTCTCTTGTCTTATTGTTGCAGGCTTGATACTGTCTTTAGTGTGCTCATACCAGTTCAGCTCTTTTGTTTTCCTTCGGGATGCAGTACTACCCATCCGAGGTAGGTTTTGGGGGCTTTTGGCTTTGTGGATCCTGTCTGCTCTGGTAGAGGGCTTTGGTGTTGTAAAGACTTTAAGTTAGGCTCTTATGTTATGCTCTTATGTTGGAAAAACATTAGTTATGGTCTTATGTTTATTCTCTATCTCCGATGGGTTTGGACTATCAGCACTCCTAGCTGCTGTTGATGCTTAACTGGCTGGGTGTTTTTAATTTTAATTTCTCGAGCTCTTATGCTCTTAGCACTTAACGTTCGGCCTTTGTGAGATTGCTCTCTAGCCCTGTGTCTTGATGTCGTTGTCCCATGGCTGTGCTTCAATCTCTTATTTTTTATTTCTTGTTGTTTGGCTGTTAGCCCATGAGCTCTTTAGTGTGTAGAGAAAACTCCGATAGTGCTTAGCACTAGCCCAAGACCGTAATACCCGAGAAACCCGAGTGAAACCAAGAGAAGAAATCCTCTAAGTATGAAGAATGATATGGAAGAATACTTAGAAAAGAGAGAATTAGAGAACTTATGAAGAACACTCTTTCTTTAACTTGCTTTTTATTTATTTGTTCAACTTGTTTACAAATGGGAGAGGAAGGAGCTATTTATAGGCTCCAAGATTACAAAATATCTTTCTAGAACTCTCTACCATAATATCTAGATTTTATGTCTTACAATTCCTAGAATTTTCTACACAATCTTTAGATAATTATTTTATAGAATTCTCTAGAACATCTAGAGGAGGTGATAATGTTTTATGATGTTTCTAGAGACTCTCTAGAACTTGGGCTTAATTTTGGGTTTGGATTATGAACCCATAATTAATCCTAACTCAAAATCAAGTTTAATTTCAATACTCCCCCTTAAACTTGATTTTGTCAACCATACCGAGCTTCGAGCGAAGTAACTCGAATTTACTTTTTGGTAATGACTTGGTGAAGATATCTGCAACGTTGTCATCGCTTCGAACTTCCAAAGCTTCAATTGTTCCATCAAACACCTTCTCCCTTATGAAGTGATGCTCTAACTCGATATGTTTCGTCCTTGCATGAAACACCGGATTATTAGCCAACTTGATAGCACTTTGATTATCTCCATACTTCTGAGAGAACCCCCGAGCAACCAACCTTGCTCTAAATCTATCAATGCTTCCATCCGCTTTTTCGCTTAATTCGATACGCCCATTTACATGAAACGGGTTGAACATCCTTGGTTTTCGGAACCAAATCCCAAGTTTCATTCTTTATAAGGGCATTCATCTCCTCTTCCATTGCGGTCTCCCACTCTTGAACACCTTTAGCTTCATCATAAGATGATGGCTCTTCTTCATCTAATGGAGCGGCAAAATAACATGAGTAAGTAGTGACAAACCTTTCATCTCTGAACCGGGCAGGCTTAACAATGTTCCTTTTAGGCCTTTGATTAGCCATGGAACCATGATCTTCATCTTCATCTTCCTCTTGATTAGTGCTCCCCCTTTCACCTTGCGTCTCTTTTTCAAGACTTCCGCTCTCACTTGGCATTTGAGGAACTGGTTCATCAACCTTGAAGGAATCTCTACCTTCTTGTTCGACCAAGACTTGAGGTTGTCCATAATATGAGGAAACTTCGTCAAAGACAACATCACGAGACACGACGTACCTATGTGTCTCAGGATCCATGCACCTCCACCCTTTTCTTTGTTCATCATAACCGACAAATATGCATTTCTTCGCCTTTGCCTCCAACTTTGTTCTCTGAGAGTCGAACACATGGACGTAGCAGATTGATCCAAATATCCTGAGATGTTTCACCGTTGGCTTCTTCCCATGAACCATCTCATAAGGAGACTTCATGTTATTCGGACTTAGTGGCATTCGATTGATAACATAGGCTGCACATCTCATGCCTTCCGCCCATAAGGCCTTAGGCAAATTCTTGCCATGTAACCAACTTCTACACGTCTCGCTTAGATGTCTGATCTTCCTTTCCGCTACTCCATTTTGTTGAGGTGTATGTGGACATGAAAATTCTCTCTTGATACCATGCTTTTTGCAAAAAGAGAGAAACTCCTTTGACATAAACTCTCCTCCATTATCCGTCCTTAGGGTCTTGATCTTCCGACCTAACTCGCCTTCCACGGTAACCTTGAATTCTTGAAATCTTGAAAATACTTCTGATTTTTCCTTCACAAAGTATACCCAGGTGTACCGTGAGAAATCATCAACGAACAACAACATGTAACGAAACCCGGAATAGGAGGGTGTTCTTGTTGGACCCATCAAATCGCTATGGATCCTCTCCAACGGAGCGCTGCATCGTGAGGTGGAGTTGTCAAATGGAAGCCTATGTGATTTTCCATATTGACAACCTTCACAAAGTCTTCCTTCATCTTGAATCTTCAACCTTGGGAGCCCATTAACCAAATCCTTGTTTACCATAACTTTGAGTTTAGTCATATTTATATGACCAAGTCTAGCATGCCATATAAAGACATTATCATTGGTGCTCATCTTCTCAACATATGAGTTGGAGGCCGATAAAACATATAGATCTTTAACTCGTGCTCCGGTGTGAACCACATCCGCCTTTAACTCTTTAATATTCTTTAAGAATTTGACGTCACTTGTGCCAAATAAAACGTAGTTACCTGAGTCCACCGCATTTACCACAGAGAGAAGATTCTTCCTTACTCCAGGAACATGATATACATTCTTGAGAGTTATTGGGCTTCCATCATCTCCTTTAATGACAACAGTTCCTTCCTTCTCAACGCGGTGGATTGAATTATCCGCGGTAATGATGGCTTCTTTTCCGTCATGGCGCTGAAGACTGGAAAATAACTTCTCGTCTCCGGTAATATGATGGCTACAACCAGAATCTACAATACAATTATTTTCTAGATTTTTGGTTGTAGTGGTACCTGAAGATGCAGCCTCCACCGTGAAACATTTTTCCCATGTTTCGTCTTCAGTGTGACTCTTTGATTCCACCATATTTGTTTCTTTCAACTTCACTCGGCAATCCTTTTTGAAGTGCCCAAGTTTCCCACACCGGTAGCACTTGAATCGCTTCTTGTCTCCCATAGAAGATCTTTCTCGTTCATCATTATTTTTTGTATCACTATCCTTGAACTTGGCTCTAAAACTTTGTTGCCTCCGAGCTACAAACGCGCTCCCCGAGTCATCATTGACCTTAACTCCCGCCATTTGCATGGCTAGTGATTCTTGCGAAGCTAGTAGATTTTCGAACTCCTCCAAGGAAGGTTGTGTAGCCCATCCTTGAACTGAAGTAACAAACGGTGTATATTCGGGTCGTAAACCACGAATAATAGACCGCTTCATCCGAGCTTCTGAAATCGACTCATCCGGATTAAGAGTATTAATCTCTGAGCAAAGATTTTTTACCTTGATAAAGAACTCTGAGATTGAAGACTCCCCCTGCTTCGCATTCGCCAACTCGTTCTCTAATAATTGTAGCCGAGCCTCGTTCTTCTTGTTGAACAATTGATCTAACGCCTTCCATATGGAACTTGCGGATGTGCACCTTGAGACATGCTCAAATACTCCCGAGGATATTGACCTCTTCAAAGCAAACTCCGCCTTGGCATTCTTCCGTGTCCACTCCTTTGTCGCTTCCGCTGTTGCAGCATCTCCCCTTGGTGGTGTTGTGCTACTACCGCCGACGACATCCCATAAGTCCTCACTAACCAAGTATGACTCCATACATGACTTCCATAACCGGTAGTTAGATTGGTTTAAGATCTCCATTCCCAATCCAACGACACGACCCATTGATTCCATACTTAGAATAAACCGAGCTCTCTTAAACCCCGATCTTGATGAGCACAAGATTAGAATGGCTCTGATACCATGTAGAGAAAACTCCGATAGTGCTTAGCACTAGCCCAAGACCGTAATACCCGAGAAACCCGAGTGAAACCAAGAGAAGAAATCCTCTAAGTATGAAGAATGATATGGAAGAATACTTAGAAAAGAGAGAATTAGAGAACTTATGAAGAACACTCTTTCTTTAACTTGCTTTTTATTTATTTGTTCAACTTGTTTACAAATGGGAGAGGAAGGAGCTATTTATAGGCTCCAAGATTACAAAATATCTTTCTAGAACTCTCTACCATAATATCTAGATTTTATGTCTTACAATTCCTAGAATTTTCTACACAATCTTTAGATAATTATTTTATAGAATTCTCTAGAACATCTAGAGGAGGTGATAATGTTTTATGATGTTTCTAGAGACTCTCTAGAACTTGGGCTTAATTTTGGGTTTGGATTATGAACCCATAATTAATCCTAACTCAAAATCAAGTTTAATTTCAATATAGTGTGCTCTTTTCTGGCGTTTTCTCTCATGTTTTTAGCTATCGGCGGTTGGTTTCTGGGCTGTGTATGCTTTGTTTGCCTGCTTTGTTGGCGGGTTCTATTTAGTTATTATCAGGTGCTTGGAGTAGTTGTTCAGATTAAGTAGCTACCAGCTCGGTTTGGTGTTTCGTTTAGTGTGGTGAATACTGATTGCGGATCGTTCTCGCTGCATTCGCTCGGTAATCAGGGGCTTCCTTTGATGAGTCTGCTCTGCTTGATGGTCGTTCCTTCGGAGCGTTTTGGCGTGGTGTAGCCCTCCGATGCTTCGGTGCTTCTCCATCGTCATGCTTTATGTTTTGTCTATTTGTCTGTTTTTTGGCTATCTGATGTCCGCTTATTTCATTTTACGTCTTGTAAAATTGACTTTTATTATGATTTATATTATGCGTTTTTGATGGCTGGGCTCTTATGATCCCATCCGGTTTCATCAAAAAAAAGTAAATTACTAGTACTTATTAACCATTCATCTGACGTGTTTTGCTACCAAGTAACCCTCTGGACGTACACATACATCAGAACGAGCCTCCATCCGGATTGCTCAATGTTTATTTATCTCTACTACTATAATGGGAGAAAGCCTTGTGTAATTTGTCTATATTCTACCCCGTGCAACACACGTGCTGGTAGAATTTTTTTTTGCTCTTTTCATCCCCCCACCCAATTTTCCTGTGCACGTGTATAATACTAGTAAAATAGAAGGGAATTGCCATTAAGGGCCGATTTGAATCCTCTTCAGTGAATTATTTACTAGAGAGGTCCGGTATCTCCATCTAGCCACACATGTTACATCAAAATTCTTGCCCTCTTGTATGATCAGTCTGATGTGTGGTGATTGTGGTGGTTGGATAGTGCACTGGAAGCATATGTTTTGCTATTATAACTCAAACTTCTTCGGCACATCAAAATGTTACGAAACAAAATGTTAGTTTTTGTTTCACTTATCTCTAATCTCTAATATTATAATGGGAGAAGCCTAGAAAGCCTAAGTGTCACTTGTAACTCTACAAATGCGTGCATTGT
Source organism: Hemerocallis citrina (assembly GCA_017893485.1). Classification (NCBI taxonomy): domain Eukaryota; kingdom Viridiplantae; phylum Streptophyta; class Magnoliopsida; order Asparagales; family Asphodelaceae; genus Hemerocallis; species Hemerocallis citrina. Next base: position 1,244,009 of record JACEHZ010000499.1, on the reverse strand, counting down.
ACGTGTATAACTAATATGAAGGAGGTATCAAGGTTCGATTCCTCATTACTTTAGATTTTTTACTTTAATTTTTTTTAAAATATATTAAAATGTGCATCACACATGTAAATTTGTACCAATCTCTCTATCTATAATATCTCTACTTATTTAATGGGAGAGTTTGCCACCAAACAAACTCAATTTGTAACCAAATAAACACGTGTATTGTAACCCAATGAACACGTGCAATGTATATGCATAACTAATATAAAGGAGGTCTAGGGTTCGATGTCAGACAACGTCGATTTTTTTTAAATAAAAAATATATATTTATAAAGATGTGCATCCCATGTGTAAATTACTCGTAATATATAATCTCTACCATTTTAATGGAAGAGTTGGAGTTGTAAATCTATCTACTTACGTACAACTTCAACTCTCCAATTATAGTCTTTACATTACTTTTAAAAATATATAATCATATTTATTAAGACATGTATCGCACGTGTAAATCAGATTTTTTACTTATTTGCACGTGTATATTACTAGTTTTCCATTAGGTTGAATTGGAACTTGTCTTTTCTTATAGATTAAGTTATCAAATCATTGACGTTTAGCGTTGGTTTTGTTTCATATATTCAATAAAATGTTGACCCAATCACCACAACCACATCAAACTAGTACAGTTAGGATAAAGTCTAAAATTGAAACTCTCATTAAGCATCAAACTATCATATTCCAATTTTCTCTTTTTGATTGGGCTATCATAGATAATGAAAGGTGGTTAACGTAAGTAACAATGACAAACTAACTTCAAAGATAACAAAACCATATAAAATGATAGCGTAAAAGAGAACCTCCTATAATTTCCTCACAATTCGGACGATCGATGAGATTCATTATCAGCAATCACTATGTCATAATACCTATGTATTTGAAAACCAAGTTGTTTTGATGCTTCTTGATCTTGTTTCAAGTGGTTTAAAAACTAGCAGTTTTTCAATATTACATCAACTAGCATAATCTCATGGATGAATAAGAAGCCTCTACACATCTCACGACATAATTAAGATAACAAACAGTATCGATCGATCATGATCGTCCATGATAGATCTCGTCGTGTGTGTACACCTACTCTATACGAGGAAAATTTCCTCGAGGCTCGCATTCCTGTTTTTTGTATAAGGATATTGCTTACTGTAACTTGCACCTCATCTACTCTCCTCACATTTCGTGCCTTCTCCATCTTCTACTTCATTTCCCCATTAAATATATACAGAGTCTTTCTTTTGGTTCTTAAAGCCTAGGTTTGGAAAACTTATCACACACCCATCAAAATCTCCAAATGGGCCAAATCTATACGTTGTCTTTAAGATTAAATTTATGCCCACCTGTGTCTCTCTATTCTTCTTCTTCCAGGCAGATATATATTTATGATATCTCATATGATATTCAGTATATACATTTATCATTCATTTAACCTATACATATGTCTTTGGTGATCAATACTATTCGGTTTTAGGACTTTGATCGGAACATGGAGGAAAAGAAAGGCTACCTGCATGGCACTCTTTTGGCTACCATCTTCCATGCCTCCCAACCTCAGAGACCATCTCCTTGCTTCAATGTATCGATCTCATCCTATATCGTTTTTAATTTTCCTTTCTCGCGAATCCATTTTCTTTTATATATTTGGATTTTTCTTTCTGCATGCAGTGCCTGTGCCTGGGAGATTCAAATCCATCATATCATGTGAGCATCAAGATTGGGAAGACAACAGTAGCAGAAACAAGACATGATGAGAACAGAGTATGGAACCAAACCTTGAGAATCCTGTGCAGCCACTCCAACAACACAAGAATCACTCTATCCCTAAAAAATGCCTTCACAACCCTAGGAGAGCTGAAAATTCCGGCTAAGTCCTTGTTGTCAGGTGAAGAATATACCATGGACAGAAGTAACAAGCTTGGCCTGGTGTTTAGGCTCAAGTTTTTCGATGCACAGTATGAAAATGGAGATTATGGAGTTACATTCCCTGTGAGGAGGGGTTGCAGTGTGGTGCTGTATCAGGATGCTCACCATGGGAAGAAATTCCGGGTGCCGCCTGTGGTGTTCGGAGCGGCACGTGCCGGACAAGGGGAGTCGAGGAGGCCGAGGAGGGTGTGGGAGGATGTGTATAGAGCCATCAGTGGGGCAAAGTGGTTGGTGTACATTGCTGGATGGTCACTCAATCCTAAGATAGTTCTGGTAAGCATTTACGCTTAAAAATCCATATATCCATCGCTCAGTTTACATTATCTATGCTCGCATTGCTCATCTCGATCTCCTCCTGAAAAAAGGTACGAGATCCAGAGACCGACATACCAGAAGCATTGGGCATTGAACTCGGTCAACTCCTAAAGCGCAAGGCTGAAGAAGGGGTACCCGTCCGGATCATGATCTGGGACGACGAGACCTCCCTCCACACCCTAAAAAACCAAGGCATAATGAATACTCACGATGAGCAATCCTTCGAATACTTCAAACACACCAAAGTCATCTGCACCCTCTGCCCCCGCCTCCACAACCACTTACCTACAGTCTTCACCCACCACCAAAAAACAATCACCACCGACGCTAACATCACCCAACTTTTCAAGTTTCAAGGAGTGGAAGACGACAGTCGAGAAATCATCAGCTTTATCGGCGGTTTAGACCTTTGTGACGGCCGATACGACACAGAGGAACACTCTCTCTTCCGTACACTCAACACTCAAATGATTTCAAATGATTTCTACCAAATCAACTTCCCCAATGCTGAGCTTCAAAAGGGAGGTCCAAGAGAGCCATGGCATGATGCCCATTCCTGTGTCATTGGTGAGGCAGCTAGAGACATACTTGCCAACTTCGAGCAAAGATGGGCTAAACAATGTGATCCATCACTTCTAGTACCCCTTAGTGATATACACACTAATCACCACTATGGTAGTTGGAATGTTCAAGTGTTCCGTTCCATTGATAAGCTATCCGTTCCAGCTACGTCTCTCCCCAAAGATTGCACATGTGAACGCAGCATCCACGATGCATATGTGACGGCCATTAGACGAGCCAAGAGATTTATCTATATCGAGAACCAGTACTTCATCGGGGGATCCCACTTATGGGATAAAGATCAAGATAGCGGTTGCACAAACTTGATTCCTGTCGAGATAGGCCTGAAAGTGGCAAGCAAAATACGAGCAAATGAGAGGTTCAGCGTGTACATTATGGTGCCGATGTGGCCAGAAGGCGTGCCAGAGAGCGGTTCGGTGCAAACAATGCTGCACTGGACGAGGCGAACAATGGCAATGATGTATCAGCTGATCGGCGATGCAATCAGACAGTGTGGAGCGCGAACCCACCCGACGGATTACTTGAACTTCTTTTGCCTTGGGAATAGGGAGGAGAGGAGGTGGGGAGAATATGTACCTCCAGATTCACCTCCTCGTAAGAGCAATTACTGGAATGCCCAGAATAATAGGAGATTTATGATCTATATTCACTCCAAGATCATGATAGGTAAGTAACCAAAGTCTACTACAATTGAATGCATCAGATATCTATCAAAGTCCACTACAATTTTTGGCGTAATCTTCTGATTCTTGACCTTTGACTACAATTTACAGTGGATGACGAATACATCTTGATTGGGTCTGCAAACTTGAATGAAAGATCCATGGCTGGCGATCGCGACACTGAGATAGCCATCGGATGCTACCAGCCAAAATACACAGGCCGAGAAGGGAGAAAATACGGAGACATTCACAAGTACCGCATATCACTTTGGTATGAGCACACTACCAGAATGGACGAAGCGTATCTTGAACCACAGACCTTGGATTGCGTGCGCCTCTTGAGGAGAATAGGGAAGGAGATGTGGGATGTGTACAATGGAGAAGCAACAGTGGATATGAAAGGTGTGCATCTTATCAGCTATCCAGTTCAGATATCTCAAGATGGTAAAGTTGGGGATCTTGATGGCACTGATGGTACTTTTCCTGATACTACAGCATTGATCAAGGGAAAGAGATCAAGATTCCTTCCACCAGTTTTCACTGCATAAAGTATATGACTGGAGCTGATCCTCTCTGAATTCATATTCGTTCATAATGGTTGTTATAATAAACAAGACAACTTTCTGATTGTTGCTATGTAAAGACGTACCATAACTGTTAATTTGTTATAGATAATGGAAGGAACTGACTTACAATTATATTCTGTCCAGCCTATAGCCTGATTCTCAAGATCGCAAACAACTGGTTTATTTGATAAGGTTAAATCTGCACAAAAAGGGGGGAAAAAGACCATAATACAATTTGAGCATTAAGACTAGGGAAGAAATGATCTATAAGACATAAATTACATAAAGTAAATTGATAGCCAACTATAAGATATGCAATGAACTTGAAAAATGTAAATAAAAAAAAATTGCATTCTAAAAGAAAAAGAAAAATAAAAATACATATATTAGAGTAACAAGATTACAATAATTTGACAGTCCCATTTGTCAAGGGTTCATGGCTAGCAATTCATGAGGTACAACGAATAAAGCAAATGTTCATCTACATCCACAATTTCTTACAAACAAAAAATCTACAACTCAAGATCATAACAACTTTTTTAACAAGCTAGAGTGCACAAATACTAAACAAAAACAAACAGCATTGTGATATATCTCTGCCACTACACCAAAACTATAAGTTGTGGCGAGGATTGATGATTTCTACTTATCCTGTATATGCCTCTGCAAGTTGAGCCCCATTTGTGGGCCAAAACCTGGGATAAGTTCAGCATTATTTTTGTTTTTAATATTCATATTTTAAATATATGTGCCGCGGAACTTGAACCTGGGTAATTCCAATACCATGTGAAATGTCTCAACCACTACACAAAAACTCAAAAATTGTATTGAGGGTTGAGGGTTGAGGGTTGAGGGATTTATATTTTTATCCTAACAAACATGATTCAAGTAGCCTATCCAAAAATAATTTGATTTCCTATTTTGTACTATACTCTTTTATTAGTGTAATCACATATCTCGTAAAATGATCGCCATAAAAATCCGATTAAAAGAAGAAAAAAAAGATTTGCAGCATATAACTTAACATCAAGTATCATGAATTGCATAAAAGAAGTATTCCATTATGGGAAATTTAAACCTCAATGTTGCTTGATCCTAGTTAAACATATTAAATAATGAGATTCCCTTAAATTTAAACTTCAATGTTTCCTTGACAAATATTTTTCAGAACAGTGATATGGCCAAATCAATAATATGTTGCAAATATAAAAATATTACCAGTTGAAGAACAACTTATATTCTTAATAAAGGCAAAAAAAAGGCTACATGGGCGACAACTCTTACCTCCTAAAAGAGCCCTATTTTTTCCCTCATTAGATTGCACTCTTACATTTTGCTAGAAAACACACCAGACATCACCCTGTGGGGGCACCAAAATGTAGAATAATGGTACAATAAGGTAGGCAAATACAGGTAATACAAAACTATGGCTAAAATTTAACAAGCATTTTAAGGAAAAAAACACAGTTTCAAAAATAAATTTCTATCCGAGTAGGATGTAGCAGAATACTAGTTCTGAAGAAAGATCAATCTGAATCTGTATAGACGGGTTAATGAACCTTTCTATTAATCTGCTATCAATATCATATCTGTTGCCACACCACTTGCCACTTGAAAGTCTACATAAGTGAGTGGGTGAGTGCTTATGTGTGTGGGTGACAGGATGTGGATATACTCCGGGTTATTTAGTTTGTCTATATTTATAGATAACATGTTGGCTATATATCCCCTAAGCATAAAATTGCTACATTGCGATGTAAGGTATCTGCATATGGAAACAAACACCAGTGGGTAAACTGGAGCTTAGTCCAATACATTATCAATACCTCTAATTACCCTGACATCTACTCATTGTGTAAATACATGCATATCATTTCGATGACTGATTACCTAATACAAGCCTCAGCGTCCATATTGGATGGGGATTTTGCTTGTGATACTTCCGATATATCCAATACTACCAATACTAGGCTGATACCTGACACTCATACTGAGTTTTCAAACCATGATATTTACATACTACATCATGTACCCAATAAAACCATGATTAAACTCATTTCAGACTTATGCACCTTGTTGACAAAAAAATAGTTAAACTTGAAAATCAACATGATGTCATTAAACTACACAAGATGAACAATAAACAACTTAAAGCAACAACAAAAACTTGAATTTTCCCAGGCAATTTAAAGGAAGCAACAAGTATGTTATGCATCATAATGGATGGACATGCAAACCAAGGATACTACTTCATGCTAACTTCACTCATCATACCTCTACCTTGAAGACTAACTTTGGTTATCATTTAACTTAGGGTATGTTTGGGGACAAAGTTAAGTTAGGATGACTGAAGTTATCTCTCATAACTTAAAAAAGGTCTACCTGTCCTAACTTTGGCATGTTTGAAACTCATTTTGGAGTGATAACTATAGTTATCTTACCCAAAAAGGTGAGAAATAACTTTCTAACTTTCAAATGGAGGTAAGGATATGATCACCAAAATTAGCATATATTGTACCGTTGTAACTCCAAAGTTGAGATAACTTTAGTTATCCAAACTTTGTTCCCAAACAAGGCCTCAAGTGTTTGGCGACCGACCCTCAGTTAAAATAAACGAGGCCAGAGACCAGAGTGACCAGAGTGGTGAGTGAGTTTATATAACTCTGGTCATCTTAACTTTTGGGGTGAGATAACTGTAGTTTCCTCAACTCCAAAACGGGTCCCAAACAATCCAATTTGTCATCTCAACTCCCTTCCCAAAAAAAATACACTCTCATTGAATTCATTTACTTGTATTTCCCAATTTCCAAACTTGTCACAAACAACATTAATAAGCTCTTAACAATGCGATCTTGAAGCAAATCACATTAACAAACCCACCTTACCCTAAAAAGAAAACTAACAACTACCAAACTAACTGATTACAAAACAGAAACAAATCAAAAAAATCAAGAACTGTACCCAGCTGCGGTGGGGAGATCTACGGCGGGGGACTGCGGAGGATTCTGAGCGAATGGTGGCGGGGCGTCGTGGCTAAGGAGATCGCCAGGGGAGCGGTGGTTTCCGGCGAACTTCCGGCGGAGCTTGAAGACGCCGGTCGCATAGGAGAAGAAGGGAAGGACGACGATTAGGAGGAGAAGAAAGAGACGATGATGTCCTCGAGCTCGATCATACTTTTGAGAAGAGACAGAGAAAAAGAGGATGATGGTGGTGATATTGAAGCGCTAATTCTTAGATTTGATTTAATCGTACTAGTATTATTAAAGCACGTGGAAAATTTTTTTTTTAGGGGGGAATGAAAAGTGAAAAAAAAAATTTACGTGCAAGGGGGAATTTTTTTTGGTGGGGGGAATGAAAAGGGCCAAAAAAAAAAAAAAAAAATTACCAACACGTGCGTTGCACGGGTCGGGTTAAGAACTAAGGCCTTCTCCCATTATAATAGTTTTTTTTTTTTTTTTTCCTGGGGGGGGGGGGGGGGGGGGGGGGGGGGGGAGGGGGGGGGGGTTGTTTTTGTTGCACTTTTATTGGGTAGAGTAAGATGCTGTGATGTACTTTTGTAGATGCACGTATGTACCTTCCTGTTGTCCCACCCCCATGCTAGAAGGAGATTTATGTTTTCTTTAATGTATTGTAGGCAATGTACTTGGCTCAGTAATCTGGGTTTGTTTCATTAACTCCTTGTTAATTAAACAGGGGGCCATACTTCACCTTTTCCTTCAAACAAAAAAAAAAAAATAATTGTTTGGAATGTGGTGGGGTTGAGAGTCTCGTTGGTGGGTCCGGTACATGATCCAACCTACATTGGCAAATAGTTTCATCGTTTAGGCGAATATAACCAATTTTTCCTTTTAAGAGGTTGAAGGAAGCACAAATATGGTATAATACTAGTATAATTATTTGACCGTGCACTTTGTACTAACAAAGTGATATGTGAGTCATGTACACGTGATATGTGAGATATGTACACTGTAACATGCACATTGCATATTTACGTGTCCTAAATCCAGTCTTGCCTGAAAAGTAGTGAGTTTAGGATTTGATTGCTTAGAGAGCCCTAGATCGAGTGCAGATGTTTGGGGTCATTGGATGGTAGATTTAATCAGGAAAGAGGATAGAATGGCATGGGATATCACTGCTACTACGACCATGTGGGGTCTATGGCTAGACCATAACGATTTATGTTTCCGTAACATCACTTATAGATTTCCTGATTGGACAGGATCTGCAGGAGCAAAGAAGAGACTACGCATGGAAGGGATCTATGGCTAGACCATAACGATTTGTGTTTCCGTAACATCACTTATAGATTTCCTGATTGGGCAGGATCTGCGAGAGCAAAGAGGAAACGACGCATGGAAGATGAGTAGTAGTCAGATATTCCCACGGGAAGAGGATGCTCTTGGCCGCATTTGAGTTGTTTGTATCTTTATCTTTCTTTATGCATTTGAGTTTCCGGTTTGAGATGCTTTGTTTTGCATGTAAGGATATGGAATATCTTGTTTGTAATTAGCTCTACTTCATTTCGTTAATTGTTCATTAATGAAGCGATGACATGATCATCTTTTAATCAAGAAAAAACATGCACATTGCATGCATACGTTGTCTCTGGCACATTATATTAAACAAGATCACAAAATCGATAATACAGAATGCACCGACGAGATGTGAGATTGATGGGGAAAAAATATGTGCATTGAACATGCTAATATTTGGACAGGACCGGTACAAAGAAGTTTAACTATTTCAGCAAACATCCCATTGCTAGTACCAGAGTACCAGTATCAACAGTGGATAAAATATGCAAGCGCAGAAGAGCTGAGTTCGAACACACTTAATACTTGGATGAATACTAGCTCTGATAGTAGATGGCAGAACCAACGAGCGAAAGAAGGGAAACTAACAGAGTATCCTTTCCGTACTTCCCTAATCTAACAGAGAATGAGGAACATTTAGAAGAAGGTGACTAGTATGCTTGGACTGATGGAACTGCGTCAGTCTTGATATTTGTCTCGCTTAAATTGACTCCCTGTTGTTTTTCTTCTGATCTTTTCAAGCAGAACCTTTTTCTTTTACTCAAAATTTCTTTGATTCTTGAGGAACAAATCGCCAGAGATCAACTGCTATATCCATTTCCCTCTTCTTATGGAACTTGTAAAGGTGCGGTACATCATACCTAAGCTGCAAAATCAAGAACCATTATAAAACCGCAAGCGCCAATAGATTTCTGGTCAGGATAAGAGCATCCACAGTCGTGCTTTGCTAAAATATGCATTTTCGCATATTATACATATAGCAAAGCTTGTTTGCTGCAGTGGTAAAATGCTATAAATATAGCCACAAAAAATAAGATTCATCGGACGGAACTCTAAGTTCTGTCCCGCGCAAAAAAAAAACATTCTAGCCATTTTAAAATAATTTATTGAATTATTTTAATAATTCTAATAACTAAAAAAAGAAAGAATTTTTTTTTTAAATGGTTGGACGAAACTCTAAATTCTGTCCAAGCCAAAAGGCATGTTTGAGCTATTTGAGGGAAAAAATGGAAAAGAATAAAAATAAAATTAATCGGGACGGAAAGTGAAGTTGCATCGGAGAATTAAAAAATGGTTTTTTTTTCCGTGAAGCGGAAAGTGAAGTTGCGTCCTGTATAATATGCATTTCTCTCAAATCCACTCTCATTTATAGCAATCTACTATTGTCATTTATGCATAAAATGCATAAATAGCAAACGACTGCAGTTGGTCGTTTGCTATAAAATGCATTTTATGCATAAATAGCACACGACTGTGGATGCTCTAAGAATGAGAGTTCCTATTTGTGATAGTGAGTGTCTTGTCGACCGTTAAGGTCAAAATCATTTCTCAAGTGAGTTGATGGTACGGTGGTAATCAGGTTCGGTTCTACCTGAACCTAACTGCACTAACCCGAAAAGGGAGGGCAGTTGAAGGTTTGTAACACACCTGAAAACCCAGGTTGTTTTAGTTTTTGTGTATGTGAATGTATGTATCGTTCTCATAAGAAATAACAAAATATTAATATATCTTTCATATACACATACATTAAAAAGATAAGAAGTACTTTTCATTGAAAAGAATGCCATTATCTAGAACCTCAATATAAACCCACCCAACCCGTCCAAACTCGCCCAATAAAGTAGAACTCTGTTCAAATGATGAGTGGTTTCTAATTTTCGTAGAACTCACCCCTATTTTTGGAACAGGTAGAAATCTACTCCTAACCCCACCGAAAAAACCCAACCCTGTGCATTCCCCTCACTATTGAGAGAATCATGATAGTTCAAAATATATAATAATGCAAAGATGGGAGAAAGTATGTGGAGGTGTTAGTTCTGCATTATATACCTCACACAGTATTTCTGCCCTACTGGCACCAAAGTCTCGCAAAGCTGCCCGTTTTATGTGCTGCACATCACAAAAGTAAACAGCATGAAAGGTTAAATTGACATCGTCTTGGGATATTATATATGAACCATTACAAGAATAAAGAGGAATGCAGATAAAACGACTCTAATGTTCTACATAAAGGTGCCATGCCTTTATGTAGAGCAATTACAGACGTGCCTTTCTCATCCTAACATAGCAATGATCAATCATGTCATTATTCTGAAAGTATAAGAGACAAAGTGAATAAACAATCCTTTTCTTTTGTAAACAATCATACCATTATGCTGATTAAGAAATCAGTGCCTGTAAACAATCAAAAAGGTTCTTGCTGGAGTTCTGATATGGTTGATGCTTCAGGTTCGATGATCATGCTAGCCATGTATCTTGATTTTCAAATTTAAATTTCTAAACAGATGTGAGATGTTTACATTAGCCGACCCAACTAATTGGGAAAAAGGCTTTGTTGTTGTTGTTGTTGTATGTGAGAACGTTTACATAAACAGATTAATCTTTCTTTCATGCTCTCTGTGGAAAGTGTGGATGTTTATTTTCGTACAAAATGAATATTTTCTATCAGATAACAGGTCCTCCAAATATACCCCATTTTAACATCACTATATAACATCATTAATGGAATCGGTGACTCTGGTCACTTTTATCTCAAAAAAAAAAAAAAACAAAAAAAAAACATCACTATATAACCCATTTAAAAGAAATTTAACATCCACCAATGATGAACTTTAATACCCTTTTAACATATCTTTTTTGCCATATCAAGACATCTGCATAACTTCATATTTCAACCATTTTAAATTTCAACCATTTTAATCTATATGCCACTACAACTTTTTCATTGAAAAGTCATTAGGCCTTCTGCATATGCAATAAAATACAGTTCAAATATACCTTTCATACAAACAACTCTATGTGAAGCCTAAAACTCTGAGTAATGCACTAACTTCAATTTTGTTGTACAGAAATTGGAAACAAATCCCTCCCTCTCCAGACATAAAAAGTGTTCTCACCCAACAACTCTGCTCAGCTAGAAAGATCTGTTAGTGTAAATGTGTAATAGTAACGTCACTTTGGCATGAATGTGTGAGTAAAGGCTAGTAATGTCTATGAAAGACATTAAATATAGATTTTTGAAATTTTCGAATAAATTGGGACCAAAACCCAAAATATTCTGCGTCAAGAAAAAGAAAAAAATGGTCTAAGGAACAGATTAGAAAATGAACATTCATAGAGAAGTTGCTTCAGATTCCGCATTCCACTAAGAATAAAATGGACTGATAGAAGCTCAAAGAGAAACAATTTAATCTAACATTAATAGCCTTACTCGTATACATAATTTCTAGGAATCCACATTAAGCTAACAGATAGAAACTAAGTCATCTGAGGTTTGAGGTAAGAGGTAGAAACGAGTCTATTGTTCCCGGACTTTCACGGTGTGAACGCATGCAGGGATGCATGTGTGAAATAGGTTATCTGCATGTGCAGAATTGGTGTCTGAATGTGAGGAATCGGTGTCTGCATATGTGGGATGGGTGTGCACATGCCTGAGTAAGTTTGCACAAGCAGATGCAAGTTTGCATATGAATATTAAATTGTATATAAGAAATACGAAACAATTGAATGACATAAACAGAAATCTAATGTTCTTTAATGTAAAGACCCAAAACATTGTACATGACACAACACTCACATCTCGAGTAGTAGTCTTGTGCAAAGAATAAACTGCTTGGGAAGCCACCTGGAAACAGTTTGACATGTTAACAAAATTTACTGAAGAGAATGCCTCGAGAAATATGGTAAGTTCATACCTTCAAAGCCATACAGAGAAACTCCATATCAGATCCTTTCTTCCGAGTTCCAAAGGGAGGATTCATCACAATAGTTTCGATCCCCATACCTGAACATGATTTATCATGGAAAAAAAAGCTTATCAGCAACATAAAGTCTTCGATTTCAATTTTCTTTATATAAAGATGCAGCATTAAAGCATTTTGGAAGCTTTTGATGCTACTACGCAGAAGTGATGTGTATTAAAGACCATAATTGTTCCAACGTCGGTGAAATCTATGGGGCAGTAAGGGGGCTCAAAATGTTCAAGAAGAGCTCGAGTTTATACCATTACAATCAAAAGGATACACTCAAACCTAACAGCTTGGCTGGCTCAAATAGTGAAACCTCTTCGAATATAGAGAAAAATCCATCAACTCTTACTACAACTTTTGGTGCAGTCGCAGGGACTTTGAACAGGGCAGACAAAAAACCAAAGAATGGTTTTCTCTTTCCAGCACAGATGAGTCAAATGAATGAAACGTACTGGATAAAAGAAGTAGAGTTTCACTTGGGAGAAAGGTAAGGATGTCACCATTTGGAGAAAGATGAGTAGTAATATACAAACATGGAGCAAGGAAGGATTTAAGGAATAAGAACAATGTTACTACTCATAATCAATTAAAAATTATAGGAAAATAGAATCTCATACAAAGGGGGAGAATGTCAAATATAAAATCTAAATAACAGAAACTGGTATGTAGAGAAACCAAGTAATGCTATTTTCAAGATATCAATATCATTGGATACCCCTAAAAGGATAATACAATAAACAACCTACAAACGGTATTAATCATAAATAAGTTGCATATTTACTTACAACAACAACAACAACAAGCTTTATGTATTTCTTCGCTTTATGCTTTTATATGTTTTGTTGTAATTGGAGCAGGCAGGCAATGCTCGGAGGAATGGATGTGTTGTAAAATGAATATTTTGTCGGTTCGTTAATTGTTCATTAATGGAATCAGTGCCTGCGGTCACTTTTATCTCAAAAAAAAAACAACAACAACAACAACAAGTCTTTATCCCAAAATGTTGTAGTCGGCTACATGAATCCTTCTTCTCCATTCGACTTCCTTAATTATTTACCATGTAAAAAATTCCACAATCGTAAAATACGAGGATACCTATACCTAATCTAATGACAGTAAGTTCCCACCATAATTTTCAAATCATAAAATTCAAGTACTCACTAAGTCACTCTGTCAATATTGATTAACAACCATCAATACACTTCGAAATGAGTAAAACTATATTAACCAAGAATCTTCAGGAAAACCGAAGAAATGTAAAAATTCAGAGTATTTCGTTTAGAGAATTAAATGATTTTTTGACGAAGTATTATCTCAATTTCGGAAAAGGTGGAGTTTTTGATCTAATATTACCTCTCGGTACAAATTTATTGATGTCACACTGAATGAAATCAATATCTACCTGCATCAATAAATTTTTATATAAGTTTACATATTGTCATTCTAAAATTTTCTTTAGCATTTAAGATACAATTATTAAATATATTTTATTCAGATTCATTTATCAGTTCAAGCATTGTCATCTTTGTATAATTGGGTGTTGTGCTCTCATTATGTGAGATACATGAAACTATCATTTTCCGCAATTTTATTCTAAAAAATTCAATATACCCAAGAATATAATGATATTAAACATGATTTCTTAGAAAACATTGGTATTTTCAATTTGTTATGAAAAGAAAAAACTGTAAACAAGAGACCGGATCTGTGGTTTAAAAAAAGTCCGAAATAAATTATACAGGCAGAAGGAGATATAACAAAGACCAAAATGCAATAAACAAAGTCCATGTAGAATTAGTTTATCTAATTGCAAGACGACAAAAAACATATTGTGTGAAACAAGTTGCATTTACTAGAAAAGAAAGATAGATTTGAATCTAGAAATTAGGAGACAATAGTACTAACCAACCAGTATAGATGTGTATAAAGATTATACAATTGATTATACAATTGTTTGATTTTTATATTAAAACTAGGTTTGCCCGTTGACATGTGCCTACGGCACGTCTTCAAAACGGTGCACCTTGTTTGATCATATAAAATAGTTTTGGAGGTTCAGCAAATTAATTAAAGTAGCAAACATAGAGCAAAAAACATATTAAATGATTTTTTTGATTTTTTTTTTTTGAATTATTTTTAAATTTTTAAATTTTTAATTTTTTTAGTTTTTAATTTTTTCAAAATTTTTAAAATTTTTATTTTCTTAATTTTTTGAATAGAAGAGGGAGGGGGAGAGAGAGAGAAAAATATAAGAGTTGTTTTGGGTGGGAGATTTGAATTTGAATTTTGGGAAAAACTTTTGGGGGGAAAATATGTTTTGTAAGGTTAGATCTAGGCCTTTAATTTTTGGGGGGATTGAAGGAGAGCCACTTGATAGCTTTTTTTGTGTTTTATTATATAGACTAGATTTGCCTGTGAGCACGTGCCTACGGCACGTCTTCGGAACGATACAATACACGAAAAGACCTGTAAACAGTAAAACAACAATTATGTAGTTCAAGTTTAAATAGTATGATAATAATTAGTTGTAAATAAAAGTCCATATTTCTATTAGTATATGTTGAAAAGTAATTATAAGTGACGGTGTAAAATCCAACTTCTTAGAACTTTAAGTGTGGAAAATGATGAAATTTAACTGTTGAAGAGATATTTGCTATTTTCAATATAACATGTGCAATAAAAAAAACATAAAAATTCTGAAAATTTTACAAACCTGAAATCTTATAATCTAAATTTTTAAGTAAATAAAGAAAGAATGGGAGAGAGAGGGAGAGAGAGAGAGAGATATTTGAAAAAGTGAAGAAGAGAAGAGAGAGATAGTAATAAAGTAATGAGTTTTTAGTTTTGGAGGAAAAATTTAATTTTGGGGTTTGAAATTTCAGGCGGGGAAATATGTTTTGTGAGAATCAATCTAGATCATTGATTTTAGGAGAGATTGAATGAGAGCCACTTGATAGCTTTCTTTGTAATTTATTATATAGATTACTTGAGGTTTATGCTAGAAATTGTGCTCTCTTGATGCATCCTCCATAGATCTGTACCCTACTGATCAACATGAATAATTTGACAATAGCACTACCATCAAAGGAACTGGTGTTGAAAAACAGTACCAGTGCTTTAACAAATGACGATCAAGTCATTTTAAAAACTCTTGATAAGAAATTGATCTGTTCTATTCAATTTTGGATTGCAAATAGGCAGCTGATAAATTTGCTCATTTATTTGGTGTCTTTAAGGACGAGTGTTTATCCTCTTAATCCTTCATCAGGAATTTGGTTATTGCAGTTCTTTTAGTTTTAGCAATTAACATTGAAGAGTTGAAGTGGTTAGTTTGTAGTTTGATGCAACCATTACTAGTTTGATTAGTAATAGGGCATTTAACTCTTTTGAAACCCTGAAGATTTGATACATAAGATTCCATCTACCTGTCTCTGAGGGACAACTCGTCAAAGGAGACATGGGGTACTTATTACGGAAGGGTCACATTAAAGTTAAAATCTACAAAATTGACCAAGTTCGTGTTTCCCTCTTCAACCTTGGATAAGTTATAGTATTGATTAATAAGATGTTATCATTTGGTGTCAGATGAAGTAAATGATAGTTACACATTGCAATTTATATTTTTTGGGTATAATGTATGTCATACTTTACTTTGTAGAGAATCATTGGAAAAATAAATCTGCGCTTGGAGCTCATAAGTCATAATAATGATTTTCATGTACTAAATTGATGATCCAGGTACAAAGATAAGGTTGCATATCCAACTTGCAACATAAATGGGAAATTACCTCCAGATCTTCAGCATTTAGTGCAGCGACTTCAAGAGATTCTGGATCTACGTCAACACCAATTACATATCTGTTCATTTCAAATACAGGAAAAGCATGAAACTTCATGTATTCACGATAGATAGATAAATTTACAATTTTACACTGAACACTTCAGAAAAACCTTTTGCACATATATGTCAAGGAAAAATCAATTAAAAAAACAACACAATTATATCAATATGGGGAGAAGTTAATAAAAATATTTACCCATATTGACCTAAAAATTAAGAGAAAAGTGGGGAATTTACAGGTTTCTGAAAAAGATAAGAAACTACTCACTCTGCATCCAGAAGAGCAGCGGCTACCCCTAATGTACCGCAACCACAACCAAAATCTGCTACTACTTTCCCACTTACATCTCCAAAAGAATTTTCAGCCTGACAAACAACCGAAAAACAATGTACACACGTTTAAAATCAGCACATTCATGACTGACTCATCTGAGAACCTATGATCATAAGCAAATATACAGAACGAGAATAATATGAGAAGCATTACATTAAAAAAATAAATAAATAATGAATGAAAACACAACATAAAATACAACGAACAGAACATCAGACAAGCTTCCACTTCTTGTTCAAATCCGAACTTATCATGACCAAATATAACAGGTTTGGTTGTGTAGATGTTATCGATGCAAATATCGACAAAATCAAAATCACTTTATAATAGGCACCAAACAATTATGAAGCATAAATATTAGTGAGATTTATAAAAAGGTCATAGAATGCTAAAGTGACTAGACATCACAAATCACATCTAAATTAACCACAAAATACCATTTAATTCAAAAATGGAGAAATTGGGTAAAATCTCAACTACAATTTGCACATCTCATGTTGTGTTTGGCCAGGAGTTCGGTAGAGTTATTCTCAAAACCTCAGTTTTTTAACTTTGCACTGTGTGGGGACCCATTCAAATAACTATAGTTGTCTCAACTTTTTTATGCCCAAACTTAAACCAGCCTTGTTTGGATACATAGATTAGTGGCAGTAAGTGGAGGTGGAGGTGAGTGGTGGTGACTTGTATATCGACAGTTATCCATATTTTGGAGTAATGTTAGCTTCTGCCTAAAAATTAAGATAACCGAAGGTACCTAAACTCCAATTCAACCAAATTTATCTGTTCAGCCGAAAAATGCAAGTAGAGTACAATTGTACAGCTACGTAACATATAGATTGCATTGCTCTACCTCCACTTAAAAGTTACTGATGTTGTTTGTTTTTGGGGTGTGGGGCAGCAGGTGTGACTTCTCTCAATTTGTATGGTGGAAGTCTCTATGCGGTACTGGCATCTGTCCGACCCCGGGTGGCGGGAGCTGTTCGGAAGTAGGAGCACAAAGGTGCTTGGCTCGGATCCAGAAGCTCGGCTCGGCTGAAGGTGCAGTGGCTCAGCTCGGGTCTTCTGTACCTGCACAATGCCTAGGAACACCGGGAGAAGTCCCGGTGGCAGGCCCTCCGACAATCTAGTCAGTCACTGGCAAAGAGACTGGGCAGCTAGGGTTCAAGTGGGCAAAGTTTTATTACCTTTCACAGTGAGGAAGGGGTGGAGTATTTATAGGCAAGGGAAACAGGTCTGGAGCCCTAACGGGCCGGGTTGGACCCGTTTGTCCATGGGCCTGAGCTGGCTGAGGCACATTGGACTGTAGCTGGCCTAATGATCACAGGGGATCCAAAGGAGATCAAAGGGCCCTGATTGATGCTGCTTTATTTATCCCATATCAGTTACCTACAGCAGCATGTATCCTACCCTCGTAACTAAACTGATATCCAAAAATCTTTATTTACACTCTCTCTCTCTAAAACAACAAAGCGGAGTTAACTTGAACTTCAGTTCGCTTCCCAAACACCCAAAGAAATGTAGTTAAGTTAACTTTTCGAATGTATGCAGAGGTGTAATAACTAGAGTTAGCAAACCTCTACCTCTAGTTAAAAGTTAACTTTAGTTAACTTAACTCTGTTTCCAAACACATTTTTTTTTTTTGGATAAAATTTCCAAACACAATTGATATATAAAAAAATTCACTCTTTACACAATTTATTTCTACAATTTGTCAACTTTTTCGTAGCGCACGAACCCGTAATGTAATAAATTTATCAACTTTTTGACTAATCAAATTAAAGCATATATTCATTATCAAAACAAGAAATTTAAAAATCGAAAATCTTTGCTTACAGTGTAGAGAACTCTGGAAGCAATGTGGGGCCCAGTAGGGTACTGCTCCAGCTCAATCTGCTCAAATTAATCAAGAGAGAATCAAAAAAAAAGTGAGAATATGCAAAGTGGAAACTAGGCATCTAATTCGACGAATAACTAATAAAAATAATCGAACTTTAGGGTTTGAGAATTGTTGGAGGCTTCCTACAAGCCCCTCCAATTGCTTCAGCTTCATTTCTGAGATTATACTTTTTTATGGAATAATAAGGAATAACAATGGGGGTTTTAGTTTTACTTTTGGGAGTACAGTAGAATTTAAGAACCCTAGATTTTGATAAAAGAGACTGAAATTTGACATCGGTCCCTGCACTTTTTGGAAATTTAATACTGATCCTTTTTTTTTTTTGCTTTTTAAAATTACTTAATAGGATTGGGAAAGTTTTTTTTTTATATGTCAATTTTCGAAACTATTTGAACTTATAGAACAGTTGCTGAAGTATTTGTGCTCGTGGACTCAACAACTAAACTCGTCGTTCCCAACGGTGAGTTTAGTTGTTTCAACATCGACGTTGGACACGGCGTATTTAGTGTAAATTTTTTGAGAAACTCGTCGTCTCAATAGAGAGTTTAGTTCAAAATTTTCAAATAAGACTCGTCGTTCCAAACAACGATGACATTTATACTATACTCGCGGTTGGGAACATCGTATATAGTTCAAAATTTTCAAAAAAGACTCGTTGTTCCCAACGGCGATGACATTTACGCTAGATTCGCTGTTGGGAACGGCGAGTTCAGTTAAAAAAAAAAATTTATGGAGTTTTTTTAAAAAATTCACTAAGTTCAATAGAATGTTTCACTTTTTGTAAAATTTCTTACATCCTCGTCGTTCCCAACAAGGAGTCTAGTATAAATGTAATCGCCATTGGGAACGGGGAGTCTACTTTATAAATTTTGAACTAAACTTGTTGTTCCCAACAGCGAGTCTAGTATAAATGTCATCGCCATTGGAAACTGTGAGTCTTCATTGAAAATTTAGAACTGAACTCGCCGTTGAGAGTTTCTCAAAAAATTATCACTAAATTCTTCGTGTCTTAACAACGAGCATGAAACACCAAACTCACCATCGGGAACGGCGAGCTTTATTGTTGAGTCCATGAGCACAAATATTTTGACAAATGTCGTCTTTCTGCAAATAGTTTCGAAAAGTGGCTTATAAAAAGAATTTCAGATTGGGAAGGCCCTTTTTATAATTTATTTATTTACTGGATTTGCTCGTGGGCACATGCCTACGACATATATTTAGAACGATGCAGCATATGAAAAGCCTTGTAAACAGAAAAACAATAATTATGTAGCTCAAGTTTGAATAGTATGGCAATAATTAGTTGTAATAAAAATCCATAATTCCATTAGTATATGTTGAAAAATAATTATAAATGAGAGTATAAAATCTAACTTCTTAGAACTTTGAGGGTGGAAAATGATGAAATTTAACTATTGAGGATATATTTGTTATTTTCAATGTAATATGAACAATAAAAAAAACATAAAAAATCTGAAAATTTACAAACCTGAAATATGAAAATCTAAATTTCTGGATAAACAGAGAGACAATGAGAGAGAGAAATAATTAAACAAATAAATGAGTTGTATTTTTATTTTTTTGGGGGAGGAGAGGGGGGGATTTGAATTTGAGTTTTGGGACGAAAAATGATTAGAGCCGGGAAATCATTTGAAAATAATTACGTTAGCAAGGCTCAATCTTCTGACCTCGTAGCTAATTAACTGCAAAGATTTGAAACCAAAACGCATGTTCACTTACTCACAGTTGAGACTTTACCATTGTACTAGAAAAGCATTCTACATCATTTTCTCCAAATCCTCGGACAATAAGGCCTCAATTTGAAATCATCATCAGAAGCACACGCGCTGCAAACAAGTGAAACAACCTTGTGGCTAGCATCTGCAAGCTATCACATACTAATCACCAATATTTCCATCTCTCTTTAGTCATCAAGACTTTCCGTAATTGAGAATACATAGTGAATGTTTGTTTAAGTTGGCAGGGTCTCATTTCACAGCAGATACAAAGGTCCCAGACTGACATCTTCATGCGAGTTGTAAATATTTCCTAACACCTACTGAAACAAAGAAATATATATAGTAAACATCCACAAGCCAATGCTCAAAACCCTATATTACACACAACATGACATAAAAAGATTCTGAGAGTAAATATAAACACGGTAACTATCATCACAAGCGTTTCTTTATTCAACTCCAATTATAGATTTTAAGAACTGAAGCTTATTGTCAACCTCCACAAGGTCAGCGCTGTCCTTAAGAGTTGCAGGCGGTTCCACTCCAGTGAACAAATAGAGAGCTTTGAGTTCCTCTACAAGAGATGAACGTAGTGTATCTTTACAACCAACAATGGTTCGCAGCGCATGGATTTCCTCCCACATCTTCATCTCCTCGTTATAAGATATCTGCAACACAAAAGTATATATTATTAATATACATAAAACAAATATCTGTAATTTAATTAAGGAAAACATATAATTGCAAGTGTGAAAGTCCCTGCCACTATGCTAAAATTTCGAAAATGTAGAAAGGCTGAGGGAAATTGCACTTGTATTCTAACACACCCCCTCAGACCGAGAGTCCATTTTTTATGAGTCAAAGAAACTAGATAAATGCCCAACAAATTGTGGACCGAGACCTGGACTATACGCAACGGTATACTCCCTCCGCTTCACTTTAAGTGATATTCAGGAGTTTTGCACACAGATTAAGGAATGGTGAGATAAACAATTGTTTCCCTTTACACCCTTATTAATAAGTCTCCATGATTTAATTACTAATTCTCTTTCCAATACAAATTATGATTTCAAGAAATTGTAATTAATGTTTTCTCAAGTTCAAGACATTCTTTTTACACCAACTCTTTGAGATGGTGAGTTGGCATTAGTTTTTTAGAGAAAATAAAATCTAGAAAGTTGAAAGTACAATTTTCTAAGAATGTTTGATAGGATTAAGATGAGTAATTAAGATAAAATATCAACATAAATAAGGGCTTTCTTGGAAAAAAATGTAAAAAAATTAGATAATATAACTTAAAGTGAAACAAGAAAAAACCTCTTAAATATCACTTAAAGTGAAACGGAGGGAGTATGTTTTTTTAAATCCGCATTTAAATTTCATAGCCAGTGATTCGAACTGGGTTGCTCTCATACCATGTAAAAGTCCCTGCCACTATGCTAACAGACCGAAGTTGTAGAAGGATTGAGAGAAATTGCACTTTTATTCTAACAAGAAGCAATGCAAATCTGTACATAATAACTTCACAAAATAAATTTATCTATAGAGGTTCCTAATAAAGTGGTCACTATGAGAAGAGTGATCTAGTAGCATGATAAAAAAGCATATATGTATTATACAGATTACCCCAGATTGAACGAGATCCTATTCAGGTTAAAAAAAGCTGACCGAACTTATCCTTTTTAAAGTAGAAAGACTAGGATGGTTCCTCTTCCGAGTTTTCTCAAATATGGCTGTGGTCAGTTTGAAAGGAGAAAACAAAATACACAAATGATGATGATAGAGCTTGAAACTTTCATTTCATGAAACATTAGGGCTGAACTATCGTCAAATACGATATGAACACGATATTAACTTAGAGACAACCCAGTCTCTACCCATCTGACTCGGAAAGAATTCATATGCCCTTATGAGCATACCTCATGCAACTCGAAACTTGGTAAATTTTGTGTTTGGTGTCATTTTGGAGTGAAATAGCATGCATTGAAAGGAAAAACAAAAAAGCACCCAAATGTTTGCATAAAAACAGTGTTTGGTGGCTTTTGACGAACCATCAAGTAAAAAAATCCAGTAACCACAGTAATTGTAAATCTTTAATTAAAGCACGAGCTCAAAGCATAATAAATCTAGCCCTGTACAGAACGTAAACTTTATAAAGAACTCATAAGAACGACCTGCTTCACAAGTACAAAATATCCATTATTAGTGTTTTAGAAGAAAAAGAATATAATCATTACCATCTATAACTAAACCTAAAAAGAACTCACATGTGCAATGCAGGTGCAAGATCTCTAGTGCGCTACTGAATGTGAGGATAAGTTCTATGAATGCCTCTACGATAGGTTTTTTAATCTACTGATTAGAAGATGGCATGCATTAGTGCTATTTATGGTCACTAGCACTTATGCAGTAATGTGCTCCGCTACCTAAGCGCACATAATCTTTTCCCACCACCCAATTCTCGAGAATTGACAAATAAGGCAGTAGAGAAGTTCTATTGCACAAATGTACATATTTTTTAATCATGAAATCTAATTAAAACATAATAAATGGAGAAAAAAATTCTCTTTAGGAAACAGATGAAAATAAAAAAAAAATGAGATAAGTAGCATGAGTCTTATCACTTGCCTCAGAATGCACCATGCTCACAGTCTCAACAACTATAACTGCTGCTCCATTATCTGCATCTGTCATTTCTGACAACTGATCCTCAACTGCAGACGCGTACTCGGTGCTTAAGCTTGAGGGCTTCAATTCCTGTTCAGTATCCAAAGAATCCACAGCAATGCCACTAACTTCTGCATTCGCTTCACCTATTTCTCCTCCTGCAGTATCCAAAGAATCCACAGCAATGCTGCTAACTTCTGCATTCGCTTCACCTATTTCTCCTCCTGCAGTATCCAAAGAATCCACAGCAATGCCGCTAACTTCTGCATTCGCTTCACCTATTTCTCCTCCTGCTTTCCTCGATGCCGCCATGACTACCAATGTCTCAAAAGCTACTTCATTACTACTCACTCTGACTTCAAGTTGTTCAATCACACCGTGGACGGGCTCCACGATCTCTTGCTCAGTTACTGCCTTATTATTTGTTTCCTCCCTCTCACCCACATCTACTTCATTCCCAGAAGATTCACTCTGTGAACTCAAGGCAGTATCTTCTCTCATCTCCCACTTTTCAGGAATAGAAGCCAAATAATGATGCAAACTTGGGGTCAGTTTGTCGGCTTCGACAGCAGAAATATTTTCACCCTGAGCTCTATCTTCTATCTCCTCTTCTGACCTTCTTTCTGACATCACTTCTTTCATTAATGTTTCAGTATCAAGCATGGCACCAGTATCATGAATCACCTCCGGCTCTTTCTCTCTACTTTCTTCTAGCATCACTTCTTTCATTAATGTTTTGGTCGCAGGCATGACACTAGCAACTTGAATCACCTCCGCCTCTTGGTCTGCTTTTAACTTCTCATCCATATTTAGATCAACAGGAGATATGAAGTCTGATCTCCCACTCTCATCCTCTTCAATTAGTTTCTCCTTTTTGCTCTCCACCTTCTCTCCACTTCTACCCATTTCTTCTTTGTCATTCTCCTGCTCCAGCATCCCCGTAACTCCTCCTAAATCCTCCTTGCCCTCAACAAAAGATGCAATCCTGGGCTTGACCTTAGCGTCATGCTCGCTAAGAATATTGTCTAATTTCCCTTCTTTCACTTCTTCCACAAATTTTTGGTCTCCTATTTCCATTCCTTCTATGTTATCTCTTTCACCTCTTTTGATTTCTAAATTAGTTCTTGGCCGCATCTCAGTCTTTTGCTCTGCAGTTACAAGATCAGACCCTTCCACTTCCACTTGTTCTTTTGCAGCTATTGGGCTTAGTTCCTTCATTTCACCTTCTTTGACCGACCCAAGGCCCTGTTACAGTGAAAGAAAATCATTAAATAAATTAGATACAGTAACAGTTGTAAAAGGCACACTCTAATTAAAAGAGTAAGAACAAAGGATAAAGATGATCCCACTATATAATACAAACCGCAATTACAATTATAGGAGAATGTAAAGATAATAGAAAATGCAACATAAGTGCACATTATTGACCTCATCGTCAAAATGCACCACTGCAGCTGTCTCCACATCTGCATTCCCCTCCCCCACCTCTTTTGTAGGGTTCTCTTCCACTGCTTCAGAACTAACAACATTAGCCAACAATTCATTCTCTGAAGTCCCAATCTCTTCCTCTTTGTTTACTTTCCGTTTTACAAACTCTTCCTCTCTACTCTTCTCCGGTTCTTCTTTCAACTCTATCTCCTCTGCTCGTCTTTCGTCTTGCACGGGCTTCTCCACCTCTAGTATTCCACTATCCTCTACCATGTCGCCCTTGCCGTCAACAGAAGATGCAGTCTTAGGTTTGATGCTAGCCTCTTGCTCGGTATCATTATCTATTTTCCTCTCTCCAACATCTTCCACAGATCTCTCATCTTCAATCCCCATTACTTCTTTAGTGTCTATTTCCTCTGCTCCTCTTTCAACTTGCACTGGCCTCTCCACCTCTAGTATCCCAGTATCCCCTATTATATCCCCCTTGTCTTTGACAAAAGATTCAACCTTGGGCTTAATCTTGGCCTCTTGCTTGCTATCATTATCTATTTTCCTTTCTCTAACATCTTCTGCAAATCTCTGCTCTTTAACCCCCATTTCCTTTTTCTTTTCTACCTCCTCTGCCCCTCTTTCAACTTGCACTGGGCTCTCCACCTCTAGTATCCCAGTATCCCCTATTATATTCCCCCTGTCGTCAACAGAAAAGGCAATCATGGGCTTGATCTTAGTCTCTTGCTTGCTGTCATTATCTATTTTACCTTCTCTCCCATCTTCCACAAATCTTTGTTCTTCAATCCCCATACCTTCCTTGTGATTTTCTTCCTCTCTTTGGACTTTTAAGGCAGTGGTTGGCGGCCACATCACAATTTCATTATCTGCAGTTCCCAGATCAGACTCATTTCCTCGTACTTCCACTTGTTCATTCCCAGTGCTTCCTGTTTGATTCTCGAGTATTCCTTCTTCGGCTGACCCTTTAAGTCCCTATTAGAGTGAACAATAAATCATTATATAAACTGGATATGACCGTTGTAAAAGGTATGCACTTGTTAATATATTTAGAACAACGGATGAAGATGACAACCCACCCCGCACCAACCCAAACATAGACACACTCGCAGTATGAATGTCGATCATCAGCATGTGTAACAACATTATCTGTACTAAATATGAAGTACATCAGCTAAATGCAAAAAAACCCTCTGCTTTTCTACAATGCAGAAGATAGCCAACCATAACTACATAATGATGTTAAAAAGAACAAGATATAGATGATCTCCCGAGGCTAAAAATAGTATTAACCTAAAAATAATCATGAGGTCTAATGAAATATAAAATGAGACGAGCGAATTTTGCTTCATTCTCTTCCTAGAATGGAAGTCAAGTTAATTACAGGGGAAACAACATGCCTAGGCGCTAAAAAGAACTTGTGATGCATATCACAGTGAGACAAATTCTTCCTTGCACTCTCGTATGGGGATATTGGAAGATCCCCATGAAAATGAGCATATCTTAGTATAATCCCAGGTCTTTTGAATTTGGTGACTCGGTATAATAGTACTTAAGGCTGGTGTAAGACAATTAATATTAGTATTTCTTTGTTTGTTCGTTGCCTATAAAACCTACTTAACAAGCTATGCTTGAATCAAAGAAAACAGCTTCGAATAATTAACTTCAGGAAATAATGTAAACCATGACTAAAAAAGATAATTAACTTTAGGAAAGAATGTAAAAGTTAACGGAAAACACAATATGAAAGGATATTATTGACCTCATTGTCAGTATCTCCCATTATATCTTCCTTGCCGTCAACAGAAGATGCAATTGTGGGCCTGATATTGGTCTCTTGCTCTTTAGAAATATTTCCCAGTTTCCTTTCTCTTACCTCTTCAACAAATCTCTGATCTCCCAATCCTTCCTTGGCATCTACTTCCTCCCTTTGGACTTCCAAGGCAGTAGTTGGGGGCCACATCTCAATATCGTGCTCTGCAGGTACATGATTACACTCGTCTCCTTCAACTTCCACTTGTTTATTCTTGACCCTTTCACCCTTTTCCTTAGCTGCACCTTCTTCTACCAACCTTCTAAAGGCCTATAACGGTGAAAGCAGATTATTAAGTAAACTAAATTTATGACACTTGTGACGGATATCGGGATATGCATTACATATGTTAATATGAGAACTTTTTAAAAATAAGATAAAATAACATACAAAACTAAAGACCCCAGCAAGAACATACAGAATGACAGAAATACAAACAGACATGCAGTGATAGATGGGCCATGCTCAGTTGCATCAGTGTTCATTCAAGCACAACTGCATAACTAACTTAGTTTCAGGCTCTTTTGCTTTTCTATGATGCAAACCTTTCCAAAAGACGCGCCTACTTGTGTATTAGAGCCCAAGGAGAGGACAAAAATCATCAGATTCAATGAAATTAAAATTTGAGAGAAGACATGCCCTACTTGGGAACAAAGTTTAGATGACAAAAGTAATCTAAACTATGGAGGTACAAGGTAAGCTAACTTTGGTAGCCATCCCCTTACCTCCATTTGAAAGTAATTTTTCAAAGTTGAGAAAAAATTAGGGGTGGGCTCGGTACGGTACCGGATTTTTTGACATTGTACCATTACCATACCAAACTAGTTCGGTTTGAAAATATGCAAACCGTTACCAACCAAAAAATTCGGTATACCGACTACTTCGGTTGGTACGTTTCGGTATTGGTGTTATACCAAATATGACCCAACAAACACCTTAGCAAATATCGGTACCAATAAAAATAACAAGTTAACAATATCACACAACTACCGAAACAAAAAGAGAATAGACCACAAATCCATTTTCATTCCAAAAGCAAGCAAGGAACAATAGCATAAGCATAAACTTCATAAAAGTCGCAAAAGGATAACATCAGGGGAAGATGGAGAGTGGTATCGTGGAGAGTAAGTGAGCCAGAGAGAGGCGTGGTGAGAGAGGCATGGTGAAGACTGAAGAGTTGTTTCTACAGAGTTTTGTTCTTGGAAGTTGGAAAGAGGTTTCATTTATTACTATATTCTGTATATAGATATATGTTATATATATATAATATAAATATATTTATTTAATATTTAATTATTCGGTACGGTACGGTAAAATACCGACTGAACCATACTCGTACCGAAACCGAACCGGATTTTAGAACTCGGTACGGTTGTATCGTACCATACTTTTGGTAACCGAATTTTTCGGTACCGAATCGATTGGGTCGGTTGGAAAACCGATCGGTTGGCTCATTTCGGTATGATCGGCCACCCCTAGAAAAAATAGGTTATGGAGGAGTTTAGATGACTATGGTTGTCTCACCTTCGGACCCTTTGGAGTAAAATAATTGCAGTTATCTTAACTCCAAAACGAGTCACAAACATGCAAAGTTAGGATAACTTGAGTTTTTTTAAAGTTGTGAGATAATTCTAGTCATCCTAACTTAACTTCTTTTTGTTAAAGAATAGAAGTTAAGTCAATTATCGAGTAAGCAATGCCCCTCGGTGTCCAGGAAAAATAGTAAAATACGATGATTGGAAGAGCCTTGTGGAGCATTATCTCAAAATTTTGGGGTTGGGTACATGAATCCTTCTTTTCCACTCGACTCTACTAAGGGCACACCTCCTTCATCAAAAGATAAGTTTACACATAGTGGTTAATTAGTTAAAGTGGCCCCATTAGGAAACAAAGTTTAGATCCCTATATGTATCTTTTAACTTAATGTAGAGGTATACAACCTATAGGTAGGTAGGTAATTTGGTCTGCACCTACAAAGTTGGGATACTTATAGTTAATTTTTGAAGAGAGCATTCGCATATCGTCACATTATAATCTAACATGATACCAATCAAGATTCAAATTAATTGCAAACTTCTTCTTTCATACTCAGCAAATGAAAACAACAGCAACAACAAACAATAACTTCACCTCATCACCAGATTCAGCACCAACCAAATCGACAACTTTTCTCAACTTATCGACCACTTCTTCTTCTCCCCCTTGTTCCCCTTCCCGGAAAAGAGACGCCATGACCTGATCGGTGAACGTGAACCCCGCAAAATAAACCGCAAAGGGGAACGCGAACGCAAGACCGACGAGCAGCGGAGGGATCACCAAGGGAGCGGAGGTGATGGCGGCGCCGGCGATGGCCGCCTTCTTGCTCAGATTCAGTCCTCTCCGCCACAACCGACATGAGAGGGATTTCAATTTCACAACCGGCGGCGGCGGCGGCGGTTCCGGCTCTTTCTCGTCTTCTTCGGCGGATTCCGGCATGTTTTGGTCTGCTATGTTGGATCCCTCGATTGGAATGATGATGAAGATGAAGATGAAGATGAAGATAAGAGGTTTCCATTGATGACGACAGTGTTCTGGAATGGAATGGAATGGAATGGTGTGACACGTGTTCAGCGCAGTGGTGAGCTGTGGGTGATACGTGGGAGAAGATGAAGAAGACCTCTCTCTCACTCCGCCTGGGCTCATGGGCCTCATGCTCATCTAATTTTTGTCCCGAACGGATCCACTTTTAAAACTAATTTTTGAAATTAATTTTCACGATAGACCAGTTTCGAAATTAATCCGATGATAGACCAGTCTTCACAGGCCACAGTTCGCGGCCTGTTCGATTGTGAGGCCACCGTTTTCAACAGCGGTCTCTTCAAAAATATGTTTTTCCGATGTCGTAATTCCCAACAGCGGCATTAGTTCATTTCATATTTAGGCTAGAGATACTACGAGACTTACAAATTTTTTAAAGTAAAAATGTGCTAAATATAGGCTGCAGCCCATGAAAGTTGGAAAACAGAATTGATAATTAGAGTAGCTCTCAGCTAATTCAAGCAAAAACACCTCATAACGAGTTCCCAACTGCGGCTTGTGTTAGTTTATATATTGTTGGAATTAATTTTTGCAGTTTTCCAGGCCGAAATCCGGCAAGCTCCGGCCACCAGCGGTCCCGGAAAATGAGTTGATTGCGATCCTCTCGATGAGTACTATTCCGTCGTGTACTCGCTTGCCAAAAACGAATTCCGTATGAATAAGAAATGTTGGTCCAAAGTTTGGTACTTGAAATGTACTAACTGTAACACCCCGAATTTCAAATAAGGATTAATTCGAGATTTCACAGGATCTTTACTTCACTTCGTACAATTTTACAAGGAATTTAAAACTTTTTATTCACAATACATCAGAGTTCAATTACAATTTGGTTTTGCACAGCGGAAGAATGAAATTTACAATAAAACGTTTACAACATCTTTAAAATAAAACAGCATCAGCATATCCACTTTATAGCTCCATGAATAGTCCTTTACCTGCATATCAATCTGTGGGCACGTCAGTTACTTACAACTGACGAAATGTTATACACGGCTATCCTCTCTATGCCGGGAATAGTATAACGATCTCATACTTTAACAAATCACAAAAAGATTGAATGAACAAGTAAAGTGTCAAAGTGATTATTCTAAACATAAGTGTATGTCATGCCTTAATGCCTAATGCACACATTTCTATACTAGGATGACACTAATGCACACTTGTTCAGATTCTATACATCCCATACTACATAGGTCTGAGGGCAAGCGCCTACGCACTCCACATTAAAGGGTTCGATCCCTCGCCATGAGACTACCCAGTAATAAAACAAGTTTTAGAGTTATTCCACAGATACGGATCTCAGCCTCCCTGGCTAGCCTCCCTGGCTATAATAACAGATCCCAGCCTCCCTGGCTATTATATCGTGAGAATAATCCCGTAAATGCCCTTCCAGCCCCGGTATATACATATTCTTTGGAGTATGGTAAACATCCGTCGACTACCCTAAGTCCCGGATAAAATACAGTCCATCTCCTATGGGGCAACCACAGTCCACCAACTGGGTCTATAGCCACGGAGATCCACCGCCGACTATGTAGAAGCACCCATTTACGTTTGCACAAGTTTATTACATCTTCACTTAAGTGCCTAATTATTTTTAGTTCAAGACATGAATATGTTATCACCCTAGAATCAGTTTTACCTCATACCGGATTTATTCACAAAATACGAGATCGCCCGACGGCATTATCTCAAAATCATATCAATCCTTTTTTTCAAAATTACCGGTAACCGAAGTTTTACTAATTCTTAATCATAATCTTTCATGTACAAGAAACATGGGTACACATACCCTTTAGTAATCATGTCTTAAACCTAAATAATTTCATCTTTCAATTCATTCACAAAATATCACAATCTTGTCTTAACACTTATCTACAAGTATTCATTTCTTAGTCTTGCCACTAATCATGATCTAGCTATTCATAGCAAATAATAACTCATTCACAAATTTCAAACTCATATGATATCTTATTACATCACGATTTATAATTCCTTAATAATAATTCTTTCTCATGAAACCATTTTATTCAACATCGATCTCCCAAAAAATTTATCCTTTTCACAAATATGATTTTATCACTTGCAATCTCATTTGCATCTCTACTACTATAAAGGAAGAACCTCTTAGTGTAATTTGTCCTCAACCTAAATAATTTCGAAAGTGAACCAGTTCTGGACTAACTTTGATAAATATTTTCAAAAGTTGGATCTGTTTGGTAAATATTTTCAAAAGTGGACCAGTCGGATAAATATTTTCTACGGTGGATCAGTTTCGGAAATTATTTTCTTTTTACCCTTTTCATTATCATGTCTTCACTTAGATATTTCCATGTCTCTAGCCATCCACAATTTGATCTATATCTCATTTGGCATCAATCATAATTCTCTTTTAGTCCATTCATGAATCAACAACAATAGCAATTTCATTTGCAAATTTTAAACTCATGAAGTCTCTCCAATTAATCAAATACAAATAATTCACGACTTAATCAATGTTCTATTCATAATTTACTTATTCTCAATTCTTTCCAACAAGAATTCTATTCATGCATTCATCTAATTTAAACTCATTAACAATTTGAGTACACATAGAAATCTAGAATTTCACATTCATCATAATTGCATAATCTCAACAAGAGAAACTAATTCTCACATCAAAGTCTTTTTTTTTTAAAAAAAATTCATATTCTTAAAAATAATTAACTTAAGAACAAAATTTCATTCTATCTTCAAATATCTCTTTTACTTCTCAAATATACTTGAGAAATTCTACAACTATTTTTACTATATTCTATTTCATTTTATAAGAGTATTAGAATTTTTTCCCAAATTTAATTTGCATTTAAACTCATTAAGAAGTCTCAACAATCTTCCTACAAATTATACATTTCGACATTTACAATCATGCGTACTAGTATGGTTTGTGACAGTAATTCATTTTATTATTTTTAACTATCGTGATGGAAAATTGTTCTCTTAGTCATAACAATATTTCTACCATTCACAAACACAATATATTTATCCCATCACATTTTACTTTATTTATCAAAATTAGCATGTTTGTACTACAATATAAAAATCAACCACTAACACAATATTAATCTTTCTTTCTTATTCATTAATCAACATGACCCTAGAACATAAAACAACATTTTTCAACAAATTTCCCATACAAAAGAATACATTTTTAACATGCATAACATTTTACAAGCATTTTAACATGATCTATGGTATTAGCTCTTTAGTCAAAATCTCCTATTATTTGTTTAATCATAACAATATTGTTTTCATTCATAGCATGTAACACTAACATGAAATCTTAACTACATATCAAAACAAAATGCTCATATTTTGTCACTAGTATGCATAGTTCTAAATTAGAAAGCATGAGAACCCACCTTTTGTTTGAAGGTTGAAAACTACAAATGAATGGCTCCTTCTTGCTCCTAGCAACTCCTAGTCCTCTTCTCCTCCTAGCAAATGCTCCAAGCAAGAGATCCTCCAAGCACAATAACTCTCTTTCTTTTTCTTACACTCTTTTCTTTCTCTTTTCTTTCTCTTGTTTATTTTATTTTTGGTGTGAAAAAGAATGAGAAATGGGTTGCTATTTATAGGACAATGCTAGGGACTATATTGCAAAATCTCCCACCTAATAACTTCTCATTTTAATTCTCTTTTTTAATTCTCACCTCTTCATATTTTTAACTCCTAAAACTCCCAACCTCTCATCTCCCCACTCTCCATGAACTTAACCACTCCATTAATCCCCTCCCCTAGCCCACAAAATGGTCCAAATACATTTGTGTGTGCATGCATACATGCACAAACAAATATGAACACATTTCTATAACTTAAAAATGTGTACTAATATGTGTAACTTGTCATGTATTAGTACATGTTTAACTAAAAATGTGATTTTAATAGTGGGCTTGCTACATGGGCTTATTACTAATTAATTTATTTAATTATCTAGTGGGCTTGCTACATGGGCTCATTACTAATTAATTTATTTAATTATCTAGTGGGCTCCTCTCCTAATGGGCTACATTTTAGTTTATAGGTCCATGGATCAAAAGAAAGGCTAAATAAACTAATGCATGCTAAAAATAGTAAAATGAGAGTAGCAAAATGAGAATAAAAATTTGCACGTGCACCATACGTGCAAAAAATCAAAAAATGCATTTTAATCAAAACAAGGGGGAAATAAATTTTCATTTTATAAAATAGATTTAAATACATAAAAATAAATAATTTAAACCTATAGAAAATATTATACGTAGTGGTGGAAGCACGTGCATCAAAACACGTAAAAAGCACGTAAATTCCAGGGATTGAAATATTATATTTTAGTTGAATGAAATCAATACGGAAAATGTATAAATAATACGAATCCAAAATATGTAGTGAAATACATTACAAAATATACGTGCGTAACACCCAGGGACAAAATTGTAATTTCAATTTTGCGGGGTGTTACACTCTCCCCCCCTTAGAGTAGTTCCGTCCCCGGAACTAGCTAGGGTAAAGTTTGTATTTTATACACGTCAAGGAAAATGTTATTCTTGTATTTAGGATACTGTAATCTTTTAAAATATGCAACGAGGAAAACGAGACAACTCTATATAGGAAAATTATGATTATTCAAATGTTACAAGACAGAAAAAGAAAAATAGGAAAATGGCATAAGAAATGAAATGTGATAAGAGATAGAATAGTTTGAGAGAAATTTTCGTACACAAATAATATTAGAGAAGCTATTGGATAAAAGGGAAAAGTCAATTAAGTTGTTAAATTCAAAATAGTTCGGAAAATAATGTGGTGAAGAAAACATAGTCAATAGATAATTTAGAAAAATTTATCGATGTAATAAACGGTAGAAAATTCGCAAACTGTAAAACGAAATCGAATTAGCAATTTAGAACAAGACCATTGAATAAGAGTTTGGAAAAATAAATAAATGGGAATGAGACTTGGTTGAAAACATAAAATGACATTGTATACCAATTAATAAAATAGTTTGTAAGGGAACTGTAATAATTATACACACAATTTGAAATAGAAAGCATACGTTGAAATACTTTGTGAATATACAAAATTTTGTAGTGATGAAAATATTTTATAACATTAAGACAAAATAGTGTAAAGCACATACACGAGATGGAAACACAATTGAAAACAATAATTATATAGTGTAGCAAATTAGGACAATAGACATAAACAAGTATATGCACAAAATATTAATGTAGTAATTAGATGAGGGTAAAATGATATGTATAATAAGAATATTGAAATATATGATATATATATATATATAGATCATTGGAAAATATAAGTAATAACTAAGAGTGTAAAGACAGTAAAATTTGAGAAAGGATATTGTATAAATAGTGAGTATATACATTATATTAAAGAAACATAAAACTATAAAAGTAATGAATAGCGATTAATAGAAAAATAAATTTATCAAAACAAATATGCAATAATAGTACCGAATGTAAACAAATAAAACAATAGTAGGTCACATTTATATAGGTAGAAAATTTCAATCTTGTTAAAAACATATAGGATAAGATAATATAGTATCACAGAAATCAAATCATATGAACTGAGTGCACATAAGAAAATTTCATAAGAAAAATCCAAAATAATGAAGGAAATAATTGTTGAAATATTAATTTAATAAATGGCAATTTAAAACTTGGCAAAATACGTAAAGTAATAGCAGATATAAACGGGTAAACATATAGTGACATAAATAAAAGAAAGACAAAATTTTTGAAAAATAGGTTTAAAATATCAAGACTAAGGAAGATAGATAAATAATAAATATTCAAATCATTTAATAACATAAGAAAATTTTTATTTGAAAAAAAAATATGGAGAAAGTAGCATGATAAAAATCTACAAAATAATTTGAGAGAAAAGTGTGTAAGGTATCATGAATGACGGTCCAAGCTACCACGCTTCCACTGCGCCACTCTGATACCCAGGAAAAAATGTGCTCGCATACACTCTCATATCAATGTATACGAGGAGAACATCATGAATGAAATTGAATGCAAGTTCAATAACAACTTCATTCACGACTCCAGTCATCCAAAAGAAAAAGAAATCAACAGTGTATAGAGCAACACAAATGTAAATCACTTACATTTAAATCTCTATTGACTGAAACTCACACTCTAGTGTCCGCAGGAATAAAATTGTAACTACTTACTAAGGTGTCACGGGTTCTAAACTATAG
Source organism: Hemerocallis citrina (assembly GCA_017893485.1). Lineage (NCBI taxonomy): Eukaryota > Viridiplantae > Streptophyta > Magnoliopsida > Asparagales > Asphodelaceae > Hemerocallis > Hemerocallis citrina. The sequence continues at coordinate 1,209,101 of JACEHZ010000499.1, read as the reverse complement.
TTAATGGTTTTATTACTTTTCCTAAACAAATCTTTAGTCTATCAAGTTCGGATTTACTTGGGTTAGCCGTAAGAGTCGGTTCCCAGCTAGCGGTGGTCCGAAGACGCTTAAGTACCGTGTCGCTTAGGGTTGTTTACACCCGGTTGACAGAAGGACTCTTTTGGTTTATTCCCAAATTTATCGTCACTTTTTATCGTTCCTTATAAACTTATACTACTTGTGAAGCATGCTCTGATACCATCTGTAACACCCCGAATTTCAAATAAGGATTAATTCGAGATTTCACAGGATCTTTACTTCACTTCGTACAATTTTACAAGGAATTTAAAACTTTTTATTCACAATACATCAGAGTTCAATTACAATTTGGTTTTGCACAGCGGAAGAATGAAATTTACAATAAAACGTTTACAACATCTTTAAAATAAAACAGCATCAGCATATCCACTTTATAGCTCCATGAATAGTCCTTTACCTGCATATCAATCTGTGGGCACGTCAGTTACTTACAACTGACGAAATGTTATACACGGCTATCCTCTCTATGCCGGGAATAGTATAACGATCTCATACTTTAACAAATCACAAAAAGATTGAATGAACAAGTAAAGTGTCAAAGTGATTATTCTAAACATAAGTGTATGTCATGCCTTAATGCCTAATGCACACATTTCTATACTAGGATGACACTAATGCACACTTGTTCAGATTCTATGCATCCCATACTACATAGGTCTGAGGGCAAGCGCCTACGCACTCCACATTAAAGGGTTCGATCCCTCGCCATGAGACTACCCAGTAATAAAACAAGTTTTAGAGTTATTCCACAGATACGGATCTCAGCCTCCCTGGCTAGCCTCCCTGGCTATAATAACAGATCCCAGCCTCCCTGGCTATTATATCGTGAGAATAATCCCGTAAATGCCCTTCCAGCCCCGGTATATACATATTCTTTGGAGTATGGTAAACATCCGTCGACTACCCTAAGTCCCGGATAAAATACAGTCCATCTCCTATGGGGCAACCACAGTCCACCAACTGGGTCTATAGCCACGGAGATCCACCGCCGACTATGTAGAAGCACCCATTTACGTTTGCACAAGTTTATTACATCTTCACTTAAGTGCCTAATTATTTTTAGTTCAAGACATGAATATGTTATCACCCTAGAATCAGTTTTACCTCATACCGGATTTATTCACAAAATACGAGATCGCCCGACGGCATTATCTCAAAATCATATCAATCCTTTTTTTCAAAATTACCGGTAACCGAAGTTTTACTAATTCTTAATCATAATCTTTCATGTACAAGAAACATGGGTACACATACCCTTTAGTAATCATGTCTTAAACCTAAATAATTTCATCTTTCAATTCATTCACAAAAGATCACAATCTTGTCTTAACACTTATCTACAAGTATTCATTTCTTAGTCTTGCCACTAATCATGATCTAGCTATTCATAGCAAATAATAACTCATTCACAAATTTCAAACTCATATGATATCTTATTACATCACGATTTATAATTCCTTAATAATAATTCTTTCTCATGAAACCATTTTATTCAACATCGATCTCCCAAAAAATTTATCCTTTTCACAAATATGATTTTATCACTTGCAATCTCATTTGCATCTCTACTACTATAAAGGAAGAACCTCTTAGTGTAATTTGTCCTCAACCTAAATAATTTCGAAAGTGAACCAGTTCTGGACTAACTTTGATAAATATTTTCAAAAGTTGGATCTGTTTGGTAAATATTTTCAAAAGTGGACCAGTCGGATAAATATTTTCTACGGTGGATCAGTTTCGGAAATTATTTTCTTTTTACCCTTTTCATTATCATGTCTTCACTTAGATATTTCCATGTCTCTAGCCATCCACAATTTGATCTATATCTCATTTGGCATCAATCATAATTCTCTTTTAGTCCATTCATGAATCAACAACAATAGCAATTTCATTTGCAAATTTTAAACTCATGAAGTCTCTCCAATTAATCAAATACAAATAATTCACGACTTAATCAATGTTCTATTCATAATTTACTTATTCTCAATTCTTTCCAACAAGAATTCTATTCATGCATTCATCTAATTTAAACTCATTAACAATTTGAGTACACATAGAAATCTAGAATTTCACATTCATCATAATTGCATAATCTCAACAAGAGAAACTAATTCTCACATCAAAGTCTTTTTTTTAAAAAAAAATTCATATTCTTAAAAATAATTAACTTAAGAACAAAATTTCATTCTATCTTCAAATATCTCTTTTACTTCTCAAATATACTTGAGAAATTCTACAACTATTTTTACTATATTCTATTTCATTTTATAAGAGTATTAGAATTTTTTCCCAAATTTAATTTGCATTTAAACTCATTAAGAAGTCTCAACAATCTTCCTACAAATTATACATTTCGACATTTACAATCATGCGTACTAGTATGGTTTGTGACAGTAATTCATTTTATTATTTTTAACTATCGTGATGGAAAATTGTTCTCTTAGTCATAACAATATTTCTACCATTCACAAACACAATATATTTATCCCATCACATTTTACTTTATTTATCAAAATTAGCATGTTTGTACTACAATATAAAAATCAACCACTAACACAATATTAATCTTTCTTTCTTATTCATTAATCAACATGACCCTAGAACATAAAACAACATTTTTCAACAAATTTCCCATACAAAAGAATACATTTTTAACATGCATAACATTTTACAAGCATTTTAACATGATCTATGGTATTAGCTCTTTAGTCAAAATCTCCTATTATTTGTTTAATCATAACAATATTGTTTTCATTCATAGCATGTAACACTAACATGAAATCTTAACTACATATCAAAACAAAATGCTCATATTTTGTCACTAGTATGCATAGTTCTAAATTAGAAAGCATGAGAACCCACCTTTTGTTTGAAGGTTGAAAACTACAAATGAATGGCTCCTTCTTGCTCCTAGCAACTCCTAGTCCTCTTCTCCTCCTAGCAAATGCTCCAAGCAAGAGATCCTCCAAGCACAATAACTCTCTTTCTTTTTCTTACACTCTTTTCTTTCTCTTTTCTTTCTCTTGTTTATTTTATTTTTGGTGTGAAAAAGAATGAGAAATGGGTTGCTATTTATAGGACAATGCTAGGGACTATATTGCAAAATCTCCCACCTAATAACTTCTCATTTTAATTCTCTTTTTTAATTCTCACCTCTTCATATTTTTAACTCCTAAAACTCCCAACCTCTCATCTCCCCACTCTCCATGAACTTAACCACTCCATTAATCCCCTCCCCTAGCCCACAAAATGGTCCAAATACATTTGTGTGTGCATGCATACATGCACAAACAAATATGAACACATTTCTATAACTCAAAAATGTGTACTAATATGTGTAACTTGTCATGTATTAGTACATGTTTAACTAAAAATGTGATTTTAATAGTGGGCTTGCTACATGGGCTTATTACTAATTAATTTATTTAATTATCTAGTGGGCTTGCTACATGGGCTCATTACTAATTAATTTATTTAATTATCTAGTGGGCTCCTCTCCTAATGGGCTACATTTTAGTTTATAGGTCCATGGATCAAAAGAAAGGCTAAATAAACTAATGCATGCTAAAAATAGTAAAATGAGAGTAGCAAAATGAGAATAAAAATTTGCACGTGCACCATACGTGCAAAAAATCAAAAAATGCATTTTAATCAAAACAAGGGGGAAATAAATTTTCATTTTATAAAATAGATTTAAATACATAAAAATAAATAATTTAAACCTATAGAAAATATTATACGTAGTGGTGGAAGCACGTGCATCAAAACACGTAAAAAGCACGTAAATTCCAGGGATTGAAATATTATATTTTAGTTGAATGAAATCAATACGGAAAATGTATAAATAATACGAATCCAAAATATGTAGTGAAATACATTACAAAATATACGTGCGTAACACCCAGGGACAAAATTGTAATTTCAATTTTGCGGGGTGTTACACTAACTTGGTAACTTGGAGAAAATGGATAGTCCCATATCGGAAATTGGGAAAGAATTTTTCTAGTATATATACTAGAAAACTGGACTAAAGGGCATGGCCCGGGGGTTACCACTAACGTGTAGTGGAGAGAGGACTTAGCCAAAATGACAAACACACACGCGCCCGGCCCGGCCCGGCCCGGCCCCAGCTTCGGCTTGGCTTGGTTTGGCTCTGGCTTAATTTTTTTTTTGTTTCCTAGACAAAAACTTTTCTCCTACTGAACTGATGAGGCTTTTCAGATTCGGTAACTGGTACCATTACTTTGAACAGCAGAGTAATGGCTCACCAGTTATGTGGACCATTACTTTGCTGTTACAGAGTAATGGGCCTCTGAAGAGTCTCCATTTTTTTTTAAAGACTACTGAATCTAGATAGAGTTTTTTAGACAGTCCAAGTTTTATTCTTCTTCTTCTCCTCTGTGTCAACTGAGAGTACATCACGAACAGCAGTTCGCTGGAATCTCTGAACCAAGGGTGCTGCTCTTTAGAGAAGGTACAGTTGTATCATGGGAAGCAATTCGCCAGCCACCGTCACACTACGGGGCGAATTCTGCTTTAAGGAGAGAGATTTCTCATCTCGACTCTGTGCAAAACCTTGATTTTACTATTTTTATTTCCTGTATTTCAGCTCTTCACAATTGCTGTTGGTATTTTCTCATATTATAAAATTCGGTTCTGTTGCCGCTAAATTCGGTGTGGGGGCAAACAGATGAATTTGTGAGTTCTTGGGGAAACTGAATAGGAAAACACCTAACCTGTTCCGCCGGAGCTTGACCGTTGACTCCCGCCGTTCTCCTGCAAGGAAGTGCGAGACACCGGGGTTGATCCCGGCGACGCACCCTCCGACGCTCAAGTCAGTAACCAGAAATGATTATGAAAGAGCGTTTAACTAGAGAAAGATTGATTACCTCTTAATGGAGATGGGTGAGGGGTATTTATAGGCGTCTTAGGGACTGGTTTTAGGAATGTAATCCCCGTGATTAGATAAGGAATATTCCCCGTAATCAGATAAGGCATGTAATCTGATAAGGTATATCCCCTATAATCAGTTAAGGAATTTAATCCCAAATCCCGGTGAAAGGATAGATACGAATCAGGGCCGTTGATTAATATTAATCAGGAACCCTAATTCTATCCCTTCTGAGCTGGGCTTGCTGCGGGTTGAAACCCGCGCCCGATTGAGGTGGGTCCGTTCGCGGGTAAGTGGATTTTCGGGGAAGATAACCAGTACCCGTTTCAGGCCCGTAAGAAGGTGAAGTCACCGCTCTACCCCTGTGCCTCAAGATTCGTGAGTCATCTGGACGGTTCCGATTTAACCCCATTTTTAGCCATATCACGAGCCCCCCACTCCTAAAGACTGAGTTCGATCAGTCTTTGAGGAGTAGTTTAACTGTTCTAATGGCTGGTGGAGCTGTATCGGAGTCCAAACGGAGGGTCTTGAATCTTAAGGGGGGGTAGTAGTGTGTTTTTGGAAGTTGCAATTTGTTTTTAAGCATCTCTGAGTGCCCAATGGTCTTTATCTATTTTTTCGGATTATTTATTTAATTTTGCGATGTGTTAACCAGCCGTCCGGGGGCCCTCACGATACATTCTAGGCAATAATTGTTTGTTCGGGGGTTCGAAAATATTACCCCGAATTTATAATTATTTTCTAGATTTTCCAGTGAATTTTCCCGAATTTTTGGTGATTTTTTCGCAATTTTTAAATAAATAAAACGATTAAAATTGATTTTAAATACCCATTTATGACGTGGCGTCATCAGAACCCTTGATCAGAGCGCAGCGTGATTTTCGGAGAGATCGAGTGGCTCCTGTTCTTCGGCTCGCTTTTTCGCCGTATGTGAGGTTCGGTACTCCGGCACTCCGGCTCGGCGTCTCGGCACCTCGGTTCGAACGGCTCGGCGCTTCGGCTCGGCGGTTCCGAAGTACGTGGCATCATCTGAGCCGTCTATCTCAGCGCGGATCCCCGTAAAGCGCTATCTTGTCGTTTAGTGGACGTGGCCAAATCTGGACCGTCCATCATGACCAGCGCGCATTTTGACAAGATCCAACGGCTGATATGGGTCGGAACGATTTTTTGCCATATACGAGGGTCGGTACCCCGGTACCCCGGTACCCCGGCTCGACGCTTCGGCACCTCGGTTCGTATGGCTCGGTGCTTCGGCTCGGCGGTTCCGAAGTACGTGGCATCATCTGAGCCGTTCATCATGACGAGCGCGCTTTTTGGCAAGATCCAACGGCTGATGCGGGTCGGAACGATTTTTTGCCATATACGAGGGTCGGTACCCCGGTACCCCGGCTCGACGCCTCGGCACCTCGGTTCGTATGGCTCAGTGCTTCGGCTCGGCGGTTCCGAAGTACGTGGCGTCATCTGAGCCGTCCATCATGACGGGCGCGCTTTTTGGCAAGATCCAACGGCTGATGTGGGTCGGAACGATTTTTTGCCATATACGAGGGTCGGTACCTCGGTACTCCGGCTCGGCGTCTCGGCACCCCGGTTCGTTGGGTCGGTACCTCGGCTCGGATGGTTCGGCGGTTCCGAGGTACGTGGCATCATCTGAGCCGTCTATCTCAGCGTGGATCCCCAAAAAACGTTATCTTGTCGTTTAGTGGACGTGGCCAGATCTGGGCCGTCCATCATGAAGAGCGTGCTTTTTGGCGAGATCCAACGGCTGATATGCCTCGGAGCGGATTTTTGCCATATACGAGGGTCGGTACCCCGGTATCTCGGCTCGGCGCATCGAAGTTGAAAGGCCGAGGAACAAAGTTGTGTGTTTTGGAGGCATTTCCTGATGGGTCACCTCCTAGGCACTTAGTAGCTCGGTGGCTCGGCTGAGCTGTTCGGTAGCTCGGCTGTTCGAACCGGTGGCATTCAGCAAGGAGGGACGCGTGGCTGGATCAGGGCGGTCCATCATGGCGCGCATCTCGGGGATGGGGTTCAGATCACGAGAAAATGCTATCTTGTCGTTTTGTGGGCGTGGCACGATCTGAACCGTCCATCAGATTCTGTCGCGAACTTTAAGGAGATCCGACGGTGACTTCGCCTCGGAGCGATTTTTTGCCATATACGAGGGTCGGTACCCCGGTATCTCGGCTCGGCGCATCGAAGTTGAAAGGCCGAGGCACAAAGTTGTGTGTTCTGGAGGCACTTCCTAATGGGTCACCTCCTAGGCACTTAGTAGCTCGGTGGCTCGGCTGAGCTGTTCGGTAGCTCGGCTGTTCGAACCGGTGGCATTCAGCAAGGAGGGACGCGTGGCTGGATCAGGGCGGTCCATCATGGCGCGCATCTCGGGGATGGGGTTCAGATCACGAGAAAATGCTATCTTGTCATTTTGTGGGCGTGGCACGATCTGAACCGTCCATCAGATTCTGTCGCGAACTTTAAGGAGATCCGACGGTGACTTCGCCTCGGAGCGATTTTTTGCCATATACGAGGGTCGGTACCCCGGTATCTCGGCTCGGCGCATCGAAGTTGAAAGGCCGAGGCACAAAGCTGTGTGTTCTGGAGGTACTTCCTGAGCGGTACCTTCCTCGCCGCTTAGTGGCTCGGTGGCTCGCCGAGCTGTTTGGTAGCTCGGCTGGGCGAACCGATGGCATCCTCGTAGGTGGCCGAGGCGTTGACTTGGTATTTTGAAGAGTTTCTTGCTTTGGGTGAGCTTCGTATCTTTTCCGCCTGTCGCTTTCGCTCCCTATTGGGCTTTTTGCGTTTCCCAAGGAGGCCCAACTTGCTAGGGGTTAAAAACTCTCACCCTTACTCTCAAAGCTCATTTCTCACTTTTTTACTCAAGATCTTTACTTTCGATCCCTAAGTTCTCTGCTAGCGGCGATTTTCTCTCTGAGGCGTTTCCGTTAGCTGTCGCGTGGGCCAGGCGATTTCCGGCAGAGCATTCCGACCGTAGACGTCACTTCAAAAGGTCAGTTTACTTAGTCTGAATAATTTTCCTTGAGATGTCTCGAGTAGACTCGGGGAGTGGGGCCTCGTCTTCGGGCGACGAGAGTGCCGAGGAGAGGAGGAGATCGGAGATTAGGAGGAAGGGTAAGCAAGCCGCCGAACCGCCTGTAGTCGAGACGGAGAAGGGGAAGAAGAAAAGGAGGGTAGAGAGCCAGTCCCCCATTGTGGAGGTGATTGTGGAGAATCCGAAGCAGGCACCCGAGATAGGACGGTACCCTTCCGTTCTGTCCGGTCACTCAGGGGTCAGGCAGTACGAGGGCGACTTGCTGGAGAAGGCGATCTATGGGAAGTCCAAAATCGTCGAAGAACCTAATCCCGAACTCGCCACCGAAGCGGATGAGCTCATCACCTTGGTATCCGAGGAGGACCTGCTCCGGGTTAGAAGGGCTTTCGCTATCCCTCCGGAGTACAAACTGATTGTTCCAGGTCCTGGGATGCGAGCGAACTCTAGGTTGCCGTCTTCGGATATGTGCATGTTCGACGTTGACTCTTTTCATGCCGGGTTGCGTTTCCCTCTGCACCCATTCATCCTCGAGATCCTCGGCTGGTATTGCCTCGCGCCGACCCAGTTCACGCCGAACACATGGCGCCACGTGAACGCCTTTATGCTCCAGTGCTATCGAGCCGAGGTGAAGCCGGATCTTACGGTCTTCCGAGGATTGTATCGAGTAAATCGTCAGCACAAGACGGAGTACCGATACTTCTTGGGGCCGAGGAGGGGAGTTAAGATTGTCGAGAATCCTGACTCGATTAAGGGTTGGAAGGAGAAGTTTTTTATAGTAAGGGGCGAGGCGATTAGGCCCATTCCGACCCGTTGGAAGGTGGAGGTGCCGAATTTCGCGCGCGCCGACCCTGTTCTATCTGATGCCGAGGAAGAGGTGGCGAGGAAGATAATGGCCCTTCCGATACTGAGTTGGAGGGATTTGTCGGAGGAGGTGTTGTTCGGGTCCGGCCTAAGCCCCATCGACCCGAGTATGCTCCTGACATCTCGTTTTTGATTATTATTATTTTTTAAGTTTTTGGTTCGGCCCGCTAACTTGTCCTCCCCCCTCTCTCCCTTTTTTTTTTTATCCGTTGCAGAAGGCATGAAGATCGACTTCAATTCCATGATGGCGGACAGATCTAAGCTGGCCGGGGGGAAGAAGAGGAAGAGGGCGGCCGCGACTGTTTCGTCAGCCCCGGCACCTACCGTCGCTTCATCCATCCCTCCGCCTCCTCCGACCGTGGAGGCGCCCTCGGAGTTGGTCGTCGCCGAGGTGCCCCCGTCTTCTTCGGTTCCTGGCGTGATCGAGGGAGTCTTTGATGTGAACGCGGCGTTGTCGATCGAGGCACCGCCCCTAACCCAGGCCGCCGAAGAGATCTTGACAGAGCAGCACAAGCAGCTGTTCGTGCCGAATTGGCGAGTGAAGAACCATGATGGGTTCCTCGGCAATTCGCAGATGTCAGTGCAGGTTGTCAAACATTTGGCGACCCCGAAGGACGTTGCTGCGCTGAAGGCGGGGACGGTTGGTGACGATACCTTCGAAATCGCGCGGTCACTCGTTTCGGTAAGTGTATTGCCAATTTCTCTAAGTCTGCAGCTCGGCATGTGTTTTACTGGTTGTTGTCTTTGTAGGCCATTTGCCACTTCGGCCACCTCCTCGAGACGTTCGCCGCGCAGGAGAAGGATCTGAAGTCTGCCAGCGACAAGGACAGGCTGGCGAGGGTCAGGGCGGTCAAAGAGCTTGAGGCCGAGCAGAGGAGGGCTGAGGCCTTGGAAGTCCGGGTCGCGGATCTCGGGTCGGATTTGGAGAAGGCCAAGGAGCGGCTCGATGCGGAGTCTGCCAAGGCCGCCAAGGCTGCCGAGGACTTAGCAGCGGCGCTGAAGTCCTTGGCCGAGGAGAGAGCAGAGAAGGAGGCTCTGGCGACGAAGATCCGAGCCGAGGTAGAGAAGGAGGTCGAGGAGGAGGCGAAGAGGCACATGGCCGAAAACATGGAGAAGTCTTACCAGTTGGCCCTCGACCACGTGCAGGAACGCGTCCCCGGCTTCGAGCGGGTCGGCTACCAATTGTTTCCAACGCCGACCTCGGATGATGAAGGGGAGGAAGGCGAGGATGACGAGGCCGAAGGCGAAGGCGAGGAAGGACGGGATGGAGAGACTGCGGCGGACGGGCAGGTCAATGGGCCCTCCGTCGATGCGCCCGTGGCCGACGCGGCGACGAAGGTGGACCCTTGATCCCCTCACTAAGTTTTTGTAGTTTTTTGGTTTTTCTTCTTCCGATCATTGTAATGCCTTTTTGCGGACTGGCCACCGCCTTTTAATGAATGAAAAGTATTTTGACTCCGGAATTTGTCTAAGTGTTTGGCTCGGTGGTGTGGTATTCCAATGCTATCTCTTTCTTATTTCAGATTGCCGAGCCGACTTGTAACACCTCGGCCGAACAGCGCCGAGCGGAGTTGTTTAAGCAATCTCGGGAGGATCGTCTCGAGGGTGAGGTTGACCTGACGAGGAGAATGCTCCATAACTTGGAGATTAGGCACGGCGAGGCTTTAGTTGAACTGCACGACCTACGGATAGTCGAGGCTGAGCTATCTGCTAGGGAAGAAGAGCTTGCTCGAGTTTTGGCCGAACGGGATGGCTTAGCGAGGAAGGTGGAAGAGTTGCAGAGGGTGACTGTAGACAAGAGTATCGAAGTGACTCACTTGCGTCGCGTCATCTCCGACAGCGCCGAATACCCCGGTTCGGCGAAACTTCCTCGGTTTAAGGTGATAGTAAAGGACGACACTTTGAAAGACCGCATCGTCGAACTGGAGGAAGAAGTTGCTCGGCTCAAGCCTCAGCCGGTGAGGCCAAACGTCCGGAGCACCTCGTGCACCCGTGAAGAGATCGAGCGAGGGATCACGTTCTATCAAGCGGCGAGCCGGTCTCCTATCGTAGGCAGGTCGGCCGCCGATGCCCAAAGCGGCGTGGCGGTGTCTTCAAGCGGTGCTTCGGTAGGAGCGACCGTCAGGGCTAGTGGTGAGGAGGCGTCCCGGTTCGTCGGCTTGGATTCGAGCTCGGAGGTGAAGAAGCGTCGACCCAAAGTGTCTCTAAAACGGAGTATTCCCCTTCCTCGGAAGTAACGGGCTGATCGTGTCACTGTGTTGTAATCCTGCTTGCAAGTTCGAGTTGTAATCCTACTTGCAAGTTTTTGCTGTTGTAATCCACTTTGTAACTTTTATCCAACTTGTTAATGGCATTGGAGTTGTTTTATGCGAATTGTCTTTGGCTGTCTTCTTATCTGTGCTCTGGTTGTCAGCTAGAGTAGGTTTAAGACGAACCATGAGGTTGGTGTTCGCTTCGCCGAACCCCTCATCCTCGAATTTTCCTTTTTCGCTGCGTTTGTGAACCATAGGGTTGGTTTGGCTGCTTAAGGCGTTGTTGCTTCCCGACCCCGCCCACGTGGCCTAATCAGGGACGTCTGATGTTTGCACGGATCTTGAGGCGGGTCCAGTTTCCAAGAAAACACTATCTTGTCGTTTTGTGGACACGTGGCTGAACGAGATCCGCCCATCAGGTCCTGGCGCACTTTCTGAGGCGATCCGACGGTGGCTTCGCCTCGGAGCGATTTTTTGCCATATACGAGGGTCGGTAACCCGGTACCTCGGTTCGGCAGGCGAGGGCTGTGATTTGTACCCAATTCCGATCCGACTGAGGGTGAGTCGGCAAGATTGAGCAGAGGCGTCGAAGAGATCCGAGCGTTATACTGGTTTTAGGGATGCAGGAGCAGTTTCGAATGGCGAGCTACTTCTAGTCTGCTTAGGAGCGAACTTGCGAAGCAGAATCGAGCCAAGTGTTGGACTCCGATCCATTCAACGGCTGCAGGAGCAATTTCGAACGGCGATCTTCCCCCGGCTCGTCTATAGACGTGCCGAGGAGGGAGAGTCGAGCCGAGTGCTGGACTCCGAACCATCGTGTGGGTAGTTTAAGAGATGCAGGAGCAGTTTCGAATGGCGAGCTGTTTCTAGTCCGCTTAGGAGCGAACTTGCGAAGCAAAATCGAGCCAAGTGTTGGACTCCGATCCATTCAACGGTTGCAGGAGCAATTTCGAACGGCGATCTTCCCCCGGCTCGTCTATAGACGTGCCGAGGAGGGAGAGTCGAACCGAGTGCTGGACTCCGAACCATCGTGTGGGTAGTTTAAGAGATGCAGGAGCAGTTTCGAATGGCGAGCTGCTTCTAGTCCGCTTAGGAGCGAACTTGCGAAGCAAAATCGAGCCAAGTGTTGGACTCCGATCCATTCGACGGCTGCAGGAGCAATTTCGAACGGCGATCTACTCCCGGCTCGTCTATAGACGTGCCGAGGAGGGAGAGTCGAGCCAAGTGCTGGACTCCGAACCATCGTGTGGGTAGTTTAAGGCTGATAGTACCAAAAACATGAAAAACTTTATTTATTAATATCTAATGGTCGGCTGCTTCTAAAGTTGCAAGCCGTTATTACAATGAAAAAAGAACAAAAGAAAAATTACTACTAGCAGCAGGAGAGGAGTGGTCCGACATCTCGAGTTACTTAGATAGGCGTAGCTGCCTTCTCTTGGTATTTCAAAAGATGGTCGGCGTTCCAAGTCCTGGGAATTTCTCTGCCTTCAGGGTCTTCTAGCTTGTATGCACCGGGGCGGATCACTTTGGAGATTTTGTATGGTCCCTCCCAATTTGGGGCCAGTTTGCTTTTCTGTCCGGGGAACGAGATGGCCAATTTTCGGAGGACCAGATCCCCTTCTTTGAGGTCTGTTGGGCGGACCCGTTTGTTGTAGGCGAGCTCAATTCTTCTTCGGTAACTTTGTTGCCGTATGGCTGCTCTCTCCCGGATTTCGTCTATCAGATCCAGGCTTGCTCTGAGCTCCCTGGCATTCTGTTCTTCTTCGAAAGCTATCAAGCGAGGAGAGGGTATCCCAACCTCTAGCGGGATGAGGGCTTCGGACCCATAGGTGAGATTAAACGGACTCTCGCCTGTTGGGGTCCGTTTCGTGGTGCGGTAATTCCACAGTACATTGGGCAGCTGATCGACCCACAGTCCCTTGGAGCACTTGTCGAGTCTCTTCTTGATGCCGGAGAGGATCTGTCGGTTGGCATTCTCGGCTTGGCCATTTGACTGGGGATGAGAGACGGAGGAGAAGCGGTGCTGTATGGTTAGGTCTTCACATAAGGCTCGGAAGGCGGCTCCAGCGAACTGCGTACCGTTATCTGTAACTACGACTCGGGGAACACCGAACCGGCAGATTACATTTTTCCAGAAGAATTGGACGACTCTATGCTCGGTAATTGTAGCCAGGGGCTCGGCTTCTATCCATTTCGTGAAATAGTCGACCGCCACGACTAGGAATTTTAACTGCCCGGGGGCTGGTGGAAATGGCCCCAGTAAATCCATCCCCCACATCGCGAAGGGGATCGGACTTGATAGGGAGGAGAGTGGCGCTTGTGGAAGGCGTCGGATGTCGGAATACTTCTGGCAGGAGGTGCATTGCCGAACGTGTTGTTCGGCATCCCGTAGGAGAGTAGGCCAGTAATACCCGTAGTTCAACACTTTGCGCGCTAAGGCCCTGGAGCCGGAGTGGGCTCCGCCGATGCCTTCATGGAGTTCTTGCAAGGCGTAGTCGGCTTGTCCGGGGGAGAGGCACCTCAGGTAGGGTCTGCCATCTACCTGGGTGAAGGAGCGCTTATATAGAATTCCTTCGACCAATATGTAGCGCTCGGCTCGGGTCCTTATCCTTCGGGCTTCCTTCGGATCCTGGGGGAGGAGTCCGTCTCTTAAAAACTCGACGAGGGGCTTCATCCAATTGTCTTCGAGGAGGACTGGCAGTGTTTCGACGGAGTTGGGAGCCTCGTCCTCTATGCTCGGCTTGAGGAGGACTTCTATCAGAACTGTCTGCTCGAGGCCTTGAAGGGAAGAGGAAGCTAATTTAGACAGGGCGTCGGCCTGGGCATTTTCCTCTCTGGGGATTCTTTGGATGAGGGCCTCCTCGAAGAGCGCCATGAGGCTCTTAACTTTAGCCAAGTACTTTACCATCCTGTCATCACGGGCTTCGTATTCGCCGAGGACCTGGTTGACGACCAACTGAGAGTCGCTGAAAATCTGGAGGCGTCGTGCCCCTGCATTTCGGGCCAATCCAAGTCCGGCTATGAGTGCCTCGTACTCGGCTTCGTTGTTCGAGGCTTTGAAGCGTATACGGAGGGAATACTGGAGGACAAAGTTGTCTGGGCCCGTGAGGATGACTCCTGCCCCGCTTTCCTCGTTGCAAGAGGATCCATCGACATATACCGACCAGACAGGCGGTCCCTTCATCGTTTGTTCGGAGTCGGGGATAGTTGTTTCAACTATGAATTCGGCCAGCGCCTGTGCCTTGATTGCGGTCCGAGGCTGATAAGTAATATCATGTTGGCTCAGCTCGATCGACCATTTCATGAGGCGGCCGGAAGTCTCTGGCTTGTGAAGGATCTGTTTCAGCGGCTGGTCGGTAAGAACGACCATCGAATGAGACTGGAAGTATGGCCGAAGCTTTCTCGCAGCCATTATCAGTGCGTAGGCTATTTTCTCAATTTTCGGGTACCGAAGCTCGGCGTCCCGAAGCACTTTGCTGACGTAGTAAATTGGCTTCTGAGCCCTCTCTTCTTCTCTGACCAAGACCGCACTAAGCGTTTGTTCGGAAGCTGCCAAGTAGAGGTAGAGCGGCTCGCCTGGTATGGGTTTGCTAAGAAGAGGCGGATTGATGAGGTAAGCCTTTAGCTGGTCGAAGGAGTCTTGTTGTTGCTGTCCCCATTCGAATCCTTTAGCCCCCCGAAGGGCTTTAAAGAACGGGAGGCACTTCTCCCCGGACTTTGACAGGAAGCGCCCAATGGCGGCTAGGCGACCAGTCAATCTTTGAACTTCCTTGATGTTTCTAGGGGGGGTCATGTCCAGTATGGCCTTGATCTTCTCCGGATTTGCCTCTATTCCTCGTTGGCTAACCATGAAGCCGAGGAACTTGCCTGATGAGACGCCGAACGCACACTTGTTCGGGTTGAGTCTCATATCGTGCTTTCTCAAGACATCAAATGCTTCTTGGAGGTCGGTTACATGATCAACACCGCGGATGCTTTTCACAAGCATGTCATCGACGTACACTTCCATGTTCCGGCCGATCTGGGCCTGGAATACTTTGTTGACGAGACGCTGATATGTCGCCCCTGCGTTCTTTAGGCCGAACGGCATGACTCGGTAGCAATAGAGTCCTTGGTCTGTTACAAAAGACGTCTTCGGAATATCCGGGGGGAACATCCTTATCTGATTGTAACCCGAGAAAGCGTCCATGAAGCTGAGGAGCTCATGTCCCGAGGTTGCGTCAATCAGAGTGTCGATGCTTGGCAGAGGGAAGGGATCTTTAGGGCAGGCCTTGTTGAGGTCAGTGAAATCAATACAGATTCTCCATGTTCCGTTAGATTTCTTCACCATTACTACGTTTGACAGCCATTCAGGATAATTCACCTCCTGTATGAATCGGGCCTTTAACAATTTGTCAACCTCCTCTTTGATAGCGAGCTGCCGCTCGGGGGCGAACTTGCGCCTCTTCTGTTGGACCGGCTTGGACCCCGGATCCACACTGAGGCGGTGGACCAAGAGTTCTTCGGATATACCGGGCATGTCTGCCGCTGACCAGGCGAAGAGGTCTTGGTTGGCTCGGATGCATTTTACAATATCAGAGTATAGGGCGGATGGAAGGGCCTTTCTGATGAAGAACTTACGGGTCGGCTCCTGCTCCGAGAAGAGTACCTCCTCCAACTCGTCTACCGGCTCGGAAGTTGGCCGAGCAGCATCTTGAGGGATCTCGAGTGTTTCTAAGGAGAGGACGGGTCCGAGGGTGGAGGTCATATAACACTTCCGGGCCTGCTCCTGATTGCCCCTTACTTCTCCCACTCCGGACCGAGTGGGGAATTTCATTTTGAGATGATAGGCAGAAGGGACGGCTTCAAGGGCGGCTAGGCCGGGCCGACCCAGAATGACGTTGTAGGCCGCTGGGACATCTACGACCATGAAATCCATTGACTCCGTACGGGTAGTAGGAGTTTTGCCTGCTGTGACATCGAGGGTAATTACCCCTTCGATCGTCACCGGCACTCCCGTAAACCCATGGAGCGTATACCCGGCGGGCTTGAGTCTGTCTCGGGAGAGCTTCAGCCCCTTAAAAGCATCGAGGAATAGGATGTTTACGGAGGAGCCGTTGTCTACTAAGATCCTTTCGACTTTGAAATTGGCCATGTGAAGGTTGATGACGAGTGCGTCACAGTGAGGGGTGCGGACGCCCTCGAGATCTTCGTCAGAGAAGGTGACGGGCACTCCGAGGCCTTTGGGGGGAGGGGTGGCTCGGACCGAGTTGACTTCTCTTATAAAAGCTTTCCGAGAGGAGTTCGAGGAGCCCCCCATTGGACCCCCATGGATGAGGTGGAGGACTCGCTCTTCCTCGAATTCTGGCGTCTCTTCTCGTTCCGGACGCTTGTTAGCCCCCCGAGGCTGGGGAGGAAGTTCGGCTCCATCCTTTCTTACAAACTTCGTCAGCTGCCCCCTCTGGATGAGGGCTTCGATCTCGTTTCTCAGGGCACGACAGTCGTTGGTATCATGCCCGTGGTCCCGGTGATAGCGGCACCATTTCTCTTTATCTCTTCTTTTGGCAGGGGTGTTCATCTTTGGAGCTGGAGGCAAGATCCCTTCTTTTTCGACTTCCAGGAAGATGGCAGAGATGTTTGTGGTGAGGGGAGTGAATTTTTCGAACCTAGGGGGAGGTCGGCGTTGGCCAGTGTTATCCTTCTGGAACTTCTTTGCCCCTTCTTCTTCCGTTCCCTTCCTCTTAGACCCGGATGCAGCTCCTTCCCAGTTGGGCCGTTCCTCGGCCTCTTCAGCTCGGATGTACTTTTCAGTTCGGAGGAGGAGGTCAGAAAAGTCGTGTGGGGGTTTCTTGGCGAGGGAGGAGCGGAGATTGGAATTGAGGATATTGGATTGGAACGCCGCGGTGGCGACGGATTGGTCGAGGGATGCAATGGTTCTGGCCTCAGCTGTGAACCTCTTTACGTAGTCCCTCAATTTCTCCCCCTTCTGTTGACGGAGGTGCAATAGAGAGATGCTGGTCTTCTCGGCCCTTCGGCTGCTGACGAAATAGGTGATGAACAGGGTTTCGAACTGTTCGAAGGAAAATATTGACGCCGGGGCAAGGCGAGAGTACCATTCTCGAGCTGGGCCTTTGAGAGTTGCAGGGAACGTCTTGCAGAGGAGGGCATCGGAAGCTTGATGGAGGAGCATCAAAGTCTTAAAGCTTTCGATGTGGTCAACTGGATCGGTCTCCCCAGTGTAGTTCTCGAACTGGGGAGGTTTGAAACCGAACGGCACAGGAGCCTCTACTATGGTCCGGGAGAACGGGGGTCGGCTAGGACGTAGGGTCCTCCCCCTAAGCTCCTCTTCTCTGTTTATCTGTCCCAATAGTCTTTCTACCTCGTTTAGACGGCGGTTCATAGTGTCATCTTTCCGACGGTAATCTGCCGAGCCACGGGACTCGTCTTCGTATGATGGGGAGCGAGGGCTGCGGCGACGGTAGCTTCGGGAACGACGAGGACTTGGGGTGCGTCTGGAATTGGTAGGAGCGGGTCAAGGAGAAGGGGACCGTTGGCGAGGGCTCCGGACCGGAGGAGGGGAGGGGGCCCTCGGCTCATTGGGGTTCTGACGGAGGTTGAGGGCCTGTTGCACCATTGCTTGGAATTGCTGGAACTCGGCACGGGTGATGGGTGCCTCATTGTTCCTATGCTGCTGCCGACCTGCTGGAGAGTACCTCCTTTGGTAGTGATCGGGGGAGTCCTTTCTCCCTCTTCGGGCGGGGGACCTCCTGTGTCCCCGGTGTCGGGGGGATCGCTCTTGGCGGGAGGCTTCCCCCCGAGCCCGCTTTTCGTCCAGATGGCGACGAAGGTCCTTATCCTCCGGGCGTTTGGGATGGGCATCGTGGCGACCAGAGGCTCGGGGATGATGGGAGGCCATGGAGGCACTGGAGGCGTTGTGGATGGAGAGGTTCTCTTGGTGAAGAGGCTGTTTCTGGGGGTTAGGACCCTTTGGATCAGGAGGAGGAGGGTTCTGTTGGAGCGGCTCTTCCATGGTAGGAGGGAGTTGCCCTTGTTGCTGAGCGGGATCAGGATGGACTTCTTGCTGGTCAGGGTTGGGCGCTCGGTTGGAGCCCCTAGATCTAACTTTGCGAGGCGGCATGGTAGGAGAGAACCTGTTCACCGGGAAGAGGAGAGGTCCCTATTCGTTAGGTTCCCACAGACGGCGCCAATCTGTTGCCGCTAAATTCGGTGTGGGGGCAAACAGATGAATTTGTGAGTTCTTGGGGAAACTGAATAGGAAAACACCTAACCTGTTCCGCCGGAGCTTGACCGTTGACTCCCGCCGTTCTCCTGCAAGGAAGTGCGAGACACCGGGGTTGATCCCGGCGACGCACCCTCCGACGCTCAAGTCAGTAACCAGAAATGATTATGAAAGAGCGTTTAACTAGAGAAAGATTGATTACCTCTTAATGGAGATGGGTGAGGGGTATTTATAGGCGTCTTAGGGACTGGTTTTAGGAATGTAATCCCCGTGATTAGATAAGGAATATTCCCCGTAATCAGATAAGGCATGTAATCTGATAAGGTATATCCCCTATAATCAGTTAAGGAATTTAATCCCAAATCCCGGTGAAAGGATAGATACGAATCAGGGCCGTTGATTAATATTAATCAGGAACCCTAATTCTATCCCTTCTGAGCTGGGCTTGCTGCGGGTTGAAACCCGCGCCCGATTGAGGTGGGTCCGTTCGCGGGTAAGTGGATTTTCGGGGAAGATAACCAGTACCCGTTTCAGGCCCGTAAGAAGGTGAAGTCACCGCTCTACCCCTGTGCCTCAAGATTCGTGAGTCATCTGGACGGTTCCGATTTAACCCCATTTTTAGTCATATCAGGTTCTAACATATATATATATATATATATATATATATATATATATATATATATATATATATATATATATGAAAGTTGATCATGTGTGAACTGGTTCGCACCTAATCAGTAGCGAACTTCGCCAATAGCCGTTGGATCTGCAATTTGATCATGGGATTGATCCAATGAACTGAATTTCTTCTGCTCATCTCACTTTTACGTTGGGGTAGTTGAGTCATTTAACTCTCTCCTTCGTCTCTCTCCTTCTCTCTCCAGACCCTGAATCGAACCCCATTCGATCTATGGCTTCCCCTGCTGCCTCGACTCTCTCTCTCTCCCACTTTGACCTTCGAAATCAAATAGGCCTTCAATTTCCTCTAAAGCCCCTATTGACCTTCAAAATCCCCCTTCTACCGCTTGTTCTCTCCACCCCCAAATCGACCTTCGAAACCTTAACCCTACCTTTCCATCTCCTGCCTCCGAGCTCCACCTTCCGATTCCCCACACCCTGACTCTCCTCTGTCTTGCCACCGCTATACGAAATCCCTTAGACGCCGCGCTCTCTCCACCCCCACTCGAGCTTCGAAACCCTAAACGATCTCCATCTCCATCTCTAACTTGATCGAGAAAAAATTTCAATATTAAGTTTTTTTAAAGTTGTTTTTATACATCCAAAATTAAGTAAAGGTTACATCTTTATGAGAATTACCACATTATCGATATTTTTGGCAATGAGATTGTTGTTGCTGCTGTATAAAATTACCACATTATCGATATTTTTGGCAATGAGATTGTTGTTGCTGTCATTTTTCCTGAAATTGGGCAAGTTTGAAAGTGTTCTGATGCATTTTTTGAAAGTGTACATAATAAGGATTATATATAAAACTTGCTAATTGCTATGGGGAATTGCTTTCATATTTGATGCATTGCATAAGCTAAAGAGACAAGTACTTTGGTTATGGCTGTGATGATATTCAGTTTATATAGGAAAATATTCTGTATTATTGATTGAATAAACCGAATACAATTGGCTCCTATATATAGGAGAGAATGGAAGACTAAACCGATACATAACCAATATGGGACTAAACCAATATCTAATCTAATATAATATCTAACACCTTATCTCAAATTCAAGTTGGTTCAAGCAACAAGAGTTTGGAATACTGACGATATTAATGTGGAAAAAATGGCAAACTGTGATGCAGAAACGACGCTTGATGGCGCATGTGACGGAAACTGAGAAGTAAAGTGTTGCGGAAGGAAGTAGTGGTGGCGCACTGTTGAGATCTCACCCCGAATAGTGGCGGGATCTCCATATCTCGATCTGTAATGGGATCTCACCCCTGACTTGAGACATAGTAGATGATGGGATCTCACCCTTGAAATGAGAAATAGATTGATGACTACTTGTGTCTCGCAACAAAAAGTAGTACACAGAGTTTAGTACACCAACTGTTAAAAAATACGTGCAACACATGTACAAAAGTGGTTCATAGACATTTTCATTACATGTAGTTTTGTTAGGCCATTATGGGCGCATCTTTTGCGCAGACTCCGCATCTCCGAACCTTGTCCAGAGACGGTGCAAGATGTTTGGGGGATTGAAGTGATATCCATGTCTCCAAAGGTTACACTGATATATGGGGTATTAGGGCATCGACTATCTGCTTGGAAATATGGTTAGATCGGAACAATATAATTTTTAGAATAACTCACACCGACACATCATGCATTAACAACTGTTATTCAAGATCATTGCTAATATCATATTATGGTCTCAAACGGTAGGTGAAGAACCAACAAAAAAAATCAGGAAAATCTATGCAAACATCAATATCGCAACACATGATGCAGAGGTAAGGGAAAGGACACTGGAGGAGTAATTGGCAGGAGTCAACTAATCTCGAGTAGAGATTGAGGGATATCAACTTTTGGGGGGGTTTCGGTGTACCGATTACTGTTGTAATTACATGTATTTACATTGCTTTTGCGGGAATCAATCTTGTACAGGATAAAGTCTCTTTTTTTGGACGAGAAATTAATGAGTATCATGATCCACTCGAAGGCCTACATAAACATTATTTCTCATAGCTTGATTGCTTGTTTTGTTAAAATCTTTTTAATAAAATCCGGAGTCCTTACCACCCACTGCTTATGATACAAAAAATTGATTCATAGACTATCATGCACGTGCGATGCACGTGGAGGGAGAATAAAAAAGACCAAAAAAAAACTACCAACACGTGCGCTGCACGTGTTGACACACATACACAAAAAAATAAAAAATTGTTTATTTGTTTACCAACCCCATCTCTCCCATTATAATAGTTACTAGTATTATACATGTGCTGTGCACGTGGAAAAAATTGGGGGAATGAAAAGGGCAAAAAAAAAAAAAATACCAGCACGTGCATTGCACGGGTTGGATTAAGGACAATTTACACTAAGGCCTTCTCCCATTATAGTAGTAGAGATTATAGATTTTTTATTATGGACTTGAAGTAAAGAATTACATCACTTTACATTGGCAATGTTATCTTGGTTGGTTATAAGATATCTAGAAGAACTACTTATTTAATTACTAGTATCATACACGTGCACACGTGCACGTGGAAAAAATTGAAAAGATAATGAAAAGGGAAAAATGAAAATAATTTCCAAACTAATCCACTTTTGAAAATATTTACGAAAAGGGTCCACTGTCGAAAATATTTATCAAAGTTAATCCATAATTCAATACGTGCGTTGCACGGATTGGGTTAAGGACTAAAGGGTTCTCCCATTATAGTAGTATAGACAGATAGATAGATAGATATAGATATTTTTGGCAATTGTCTCTACCTCCTCTAAGTTCATCCACGTATCATTAAAACACTGTCACCTAACATCCGCGTGTCCATCTCTCATCCCTACTCATCAACAAAACCATCAGCTGCTTCTTCTCCTTCACTTCATCTTCAAACCCTAATCCAACATCCAAGATGGAAGAACAGTACTATACATCTACCAATATCAACCTAAAAGATCAAGGAGAAAATATGACCAGCTCATGTACTAGTAATGCTACTAGTCTCTTATCAAAGCGCAAGGTGGCACTAGGTGTAGCAGCACTTGCTTCGGCTCCGGTAACGGTCCCTCTGTTCCTTTTCTGCGCCTTCCTTGCTGCACCCTCTGCCCTCTACTTTGCCGGGTTTGCGCTGACCAACAAGATCATGTCGTCACTCTTCAGTGATACTCAACAAGTAGGAGAGGAGGAGGAGGAGGAAGAAGAAGATGGTATTGAGATAAAAGAGGTGGAAGGGAAGCATGCAGAGCGCGCGCAGGAGGAGGAGAAGAGTAAAGATGAGGGAGGAGGAGATGAGAAGGAGAGGGAGATTGATATAACTGAGGAGGAAGAGAAGCACGTGTCGTCGACGGAGAAGAAGGAGGAGGAGGAGGAGGAGAGTAAGAAAGAGGAAGGGAGAGAGAATGCGAAGGCGCCAGAGCAGAAGAAGAAAAGCACGGGAGGCCGACGTAGAAAGGGACAGTGAAGGGAGAATTGAAGGAAGATCAAGTTATATATGGCTCTTTTGTATCTGTTTCTTTTTCTGGTGTTTTTTTCCGATGATGTCGTGGGAGTGTGGGATCTCCGAGTCTTAATTTGGACAATTCGTGTTTGTTGATGTTTGTGTGTTCGATCAGTTTCTTGATTTCGAATTTGGATGCCTGTTTGTTTCTATAAATGCATGTTGTGCTCTAAATTGTAATTGTTCAGAGTATATGACCCGGAAATGTTCGGAAATCTCTACTACTCTAATGGAGAAGAAGACCCTAGTGTAATTTGTCCATCTACCAACTATTCTAAATGAGATTTTAGATCAAATCCAGACAATTTCTGAATTTTTACTTTTAAAAAAATTATATTTATTAATCTCTACTAATATAATGGGAGAAAGCCTGTGTAATTTGTCTATCTACCAACCCGTGCAACGCACGTACATAACTACTGTAAATGAAGTTTTACTTATAAAAAAATATATTTATTAAGACGTGCATCGCACGTGTAAACTACTAGTCATCTGTAACTAGAGAGGCAATGATGATGATGCTAATGATGATGATGATGTGCTTATGTTTGCCATTGCACCTTACTATTTGTGTTAGTAAGGGTGTGCCTGGCAAGCTCCAACAACTTGTGAAATCCCTTCTCAAAGAATTTGAGAATTTGATTTGAGATTCTCCGCTGCTCATTTTCCCTTTTAGATTCTCTATGGAGATTGAAAGTTTAAGTGCGTGGCTGAGTGAATAACACACCAGGGCCGGCCCCATCTTGAAGCAGGTGAGGTTGTCGTCTCATACCTTTGAATTTTTTGTAATTTTGGGATTTTAAATTTGTATTCTTCTTATAAATACAGACACATATTTTATGTATAAAAGAAATATTGTAATTAGGGGTTCCAAAAATAATTATTTCGATCTTTCGTTTCAGGCCTCCAGGAACTCAGAACCGGCCCTGGATAACACATGTTGATATCGGATCGAAAATTTTGAGAATTGTAATTCGATTTACTACTCAAGTAGTTGTCACTTGCGATTGATTCACTCAAACTCCAACTTCATCTCCCCTTCTCTCTTTAATCGTCAAATTTGCATTTGGGTTGGGTTTGAGAAGAGGATACTGTTCTGCATTACCTTTTGTAGTACTCCAAACTCAAACCAAACACTCGTTGCATTGCTCCAGAATCCAGACCCAGCTGTGAACTAAAGGGAAATTTATTAGGTCCTCCTCATTTGACCTTTTTATATTCCAATAGCTTTTTGACTAATTTTATTACATACTTACACCTCATTTCTAAAAATATTTCTAAAAACACCTCCGTTTGCGTTTCATTTTCTAAAAATATTTCTAAATTTTTTTTTCTTTGCGTTTCATTTTCTTTTTAGATTTCTTTTGAATTTTGAACCGTTTGTATCGTAGTTTTATATTTATCGTAAGGTTTTGAAAAAAAACTTTGGCTCATCAAAGAAAAGTTTCTGGATCTGTTCTTATTAAATATACCAATTTGATTGAAGCTGTTTGTAAGAAAAATTCGAGCCAAGTCTTTTCTGGTTTCTTTTGGATTTTGAACCGTTTGTATCGTACTTTTATATTTTTCGTTAGGTAAAAAAAATTATTCTTTGGCTCATCAAAGAAAAGTTTCTGAATCTATTCTTATTAAATATAACAATTCAATTGAAGCTGTTTGTAAGAAAAATTGATGTTTGTATATATAATCATACTAGTGCAGTATGAGTTGATAAAGATATTGTGAGAATAAGATAACTAATTTTAGAGAAAAGTTTGCCGTACTTTTTGAAAAATTTTAGCGCTCTGTCCCACTTCCCAAAACAATTAGCGATATGTCTTTATTTAAGACACGTCAGCAAGAAATATTATTGGGAAAAACGGCATAGGTTATTTCGATGTCGTTCTTCCCAATAACAACATCTGTTTGAAAAAAAAATGTCATGCCGTTATTGGGAATAACGGCATAGGTTGTTTTGTTTTTCGACAGTTTGTAGTCTACACTTAGAAAAAAAATTGCAAGTGTGAAAATCTTATAACAGATGCCGTTATTTCAAATAACGGCATTCGCAATGCTGATACCATTATTTGGAATAACGGCATCAGTTATAAATTTTTTTAATAAAAAAGTAACTTATTATTCATCCTCTCTGACGAATAAGTTAAAAAATAATAATAATTATAACTGATGCTGCTATTCCAAATAACGGCATCAGTTATATATTTTTTTTAAAAAAATTTATTCATTCTCTCTGTTTCCAAACAACGACAAGAGTTCATATTTATATATAACGGCATCAGTCATTTGAATGCCGTTATTTAGGATAACGGCATTATTTATACATTTTTTTCACACCTAGAACTTTTTAAAGTTAGAGTATTCACACCTATAAGAGAAATATACTGATGCCGTTATTCCAAATAACGGCATGAAAAAAAATGTAAAATAGATGTCATTATTGGGAAGAACGGCATCGAAATAACCTATGCTTTTTTTTCTAATAACGTTTCTTACTGACGCGTCCTAAATAAGGACAAATAGCTAATTGTTTTGGGAAGTAGGACAGAGCGCTAATATTTTCAAAAAGTGGGCAGTAGGGTAAAATTTTCAATTTTAGAAGTGTCCAAACCAAAGTCAAAGGGGTTAATAAAGTTTCACACACAAACAAGGGTCCTAAGTAAACTTTTCCAAAAGAATTCAGTATTTATTATCCAAAAGTCCAATTTTTGTTTTATTTTAACGAATTAAAAAAAATTCAGAACTTTCCAGACCCCCCCAAAACTAACCCTCGGTAAACTTACCCCCCTCTTCATCCTCCCTATAAGTACCCCCTCTATTCCCGAAAAATTTTGCCCGATTTTCCTCAAAATCACCCTAATAATAATTCCCACAACTCCGTTGCAAATCTCGATCGCAAAAGCAAGAACGCAACCATGGCTCATATCCTTTTAACAACCCTAACCTAACCCTAATTTCTCTTAAATTTCCTCTTTTTACTTTTTTTTTTTGTGAATTTTTGTTGTAATTTTCCTTAATTTTGAATCACGCGGTAATCAGAGAGATCGCGATCGCGAGCGCGCGGCGGCGCGGAAGCCGCAGGTGAAGGGCAGAGACGACGGCCTCACTCCCGAACAGAGACGAGAAAGGTCTGATTTTTATCCGGTAAAAATCCAATCTTTCTAAGGAAGTTCAGTTTTTTATTGGGCCGATTTGCTCTGAAAACTGTGCAGGGATGCGAAGGCGTTGCAGGAGAAGGCGGCGAAGAAGGCGGCACAAGCAGCAGGGAATAATAATAATGACTCTAAAAACAAAGCAAACGCGAAAAAATAATTTTTAAAAAAGTTTTTTTTTATTTAATGTATTTGAGTAGTTGAGACTTGTTTATTTTCACTGGCTTGGTTTGGTCTTGTAAAATTTACTGGTGATTAATTTATGACCTGAAGAATTCTTAATTGTCGGAGTAATTGTTGTTGTTACTGTGGGCTTTGGTTGGTAAAAAGGGGTTACTTTTTGATCTGATATCAATTCTCTCTTGTTTCGCAAACAAATGAACTGTTTGCAAGTTGAGTTGTTACTACTTTTTTGTTGCAACTTAGTTTCCCGGTGATGATAGATTTGATATAGAGATTTACATTTAAGTGTTCAAATATGAGAAAGTGATGTGTTTCTTAAAAAAAAAATATTTGTTTGATGTGATGATACCAAATAGGGCTGCAATGGAGCCGAGCCAAGCCGAATACCTTACAGGCTCGAGTTGGGCTTGTTTACAAAACAAGCTCAGTTTTGAGCTCGATCTCGGTTCGAGCTGAGCTTTGACCGTATTCGAGCCGAATAGCTCTCGAGCTTAGCCTAAAAAAAATCCAAGCTCGAGCTCGGCTCGTTTACGAAATGAGCTTAGTTTTGAGCTCGAGCTCGGCTGGAGCTCGGTTTGAGCCGAGTTTTGACCGAGCCTGAGCCGCCGAATAGTTCGCGAATAGCTCGATTCGTTAGCAGCTCTAATACCAAATAAGGTTAGATGGGTTTGGTCAATTTTTAGTTGGTTTTTTTAGGGTTAGGGTTAGGGATTGAATAATCCAGCTGTGGGATAGCTGGATAAGCACTATGAAATTTTCAAAGGCTGCCTCTTTTTCTCACGCTTGAGGGGAAAGAAGTCAACCAAATCTTGATCAGAAATCTGAGGAGGGAGGAAAGGAAGAAGAAAAGATGACCCATATCCTTTAAAACCGTAATATATTATCTTAGATTTAATATTGACTTTGTTATTTTTGGCTATTTCTATGTCTTGGATTGCTGTTGTTTAGTTGTCCTTAATTCAGTCGATTTTACGCGGTAATCAGAGGGAAAAGGATCGGGAAAAAGCGCAGGCGAGGAAGGGAGGTCCTGCCAAGGGGAAAGATGATGGCTTGACTCCTGAACAGCGCCGTGAGAGGTATAGAACGATCTGTTCTAGATGTGGATCTGATGGGTGATGTGTTTTGATCATATAAATGTATTTATGTTGGATTTTGTTGTTCTTTCCGTATCTTGAAGGGATGGAAAGGCACTGCAGGAGAAGGCTGCGAAGAAACAGGCGCAGGCGGCTGGAGGGGAAGGCAGTAAGTCAAGCACCAAGAAGTAGATGCTGCAGGTTATGTTGATCCATCTGCTAATATTAAATCATGGAATTAATTTATTTTGTGAGACTTGGTTTGTTTGTTATTTATTGCCTAATAAATTATAATCTGTTAGGAAATTTGTGCCCAAACAATATGTTATTCGTAAGTTTTATCTTAAATTTGTCTTCTATTGCTTAATTGCCCGTTTCTCGGTTGGCTGGATTATTTTGCTTGCAAGATCGGTTTCAAATATTTTCCTTAAGATAGTTGCAGTTATCAGTGAGATATTGCTAGTTGCAACTTTGACATCAATGTTTGTTAGACGATTGTGTTGATTTCTCTATGAAATGGTTAATCAGAGAATTCTATCAACTATCAGGACAACATAAGTTCCTTGCAAGTAATACATGTGTTATGGTTCTTGCCATTTAATACACCATTGCTTTCTTGGAATTCTCTTGATGAATAGCAATGGTCATCTAGGCATATCTGTCTTCAAGAATAATTCTATCCTTGTGACGAGTTTTAAAATGTTTAACAAAACTTTTCTCATAAAATAGAAACCAAAAGCATAAGAAGGTTCGCTGTGATCCGCCCTCCATAAAAGCTAGAAACTTTGATGCATTGATATTTCGTAGGGAAAGTTCTCAGATAGTCAGATATGATGCTTCTTTGTGGATATGCATGAGTTACTCTTTTTGACATATCCTGAAGTTTATTTTGTACTCATAAATTTCTCTTGTTGCTTGTCATAGATATGAATGTTTATGATATTCTTGGTTGGTAGATTATCAAGTTTAGCTACAATCTCACTCTAGTTTGTTTGACCATGTTATTGTTTATCGCTGTGTAATGTATGCTAGAAGAGTATCTCTGTGTGATTAAGTTCAATTAATCAATCATTCATTTTTAGTTACTTGCTCAAATAATTTTGTTTTGCTTACATTCTTCAATTAGAGAAATTACTCCAAAGTTTTGTGATTCTACCACTCGATATCACTTTCTTCTTTCATATTATTAAGTCTTAGAATTCTTTAGTTTATTCATGTTTGTACAAACAAGTCTACTTGTTAATTTAGTGTAGTGTAGGTTTACCATTTATGGCTAATTTTTGAACCAAAATCTCTAATTCAGTGGTTGTATTCCTCTCTTTCATCATTTTCTTTCCCTTCCATTATTTTATTCTATGTTTGATTATTGAGTGATGTTATTTGCTCGTCCCTAATCTTGACCGAGTCTGGATGACTACAATTGTGGTTGTTGGTATTGAGGTACCCCATTTGTCTGGAATTGACCCTGTTTCCTATTTGGATTCATCTTTATTAGGATAAATATTGTTACGAGGACCAAGCTAATTACCTCTAGGTTGATGTAGAATCTGGTGGGTTGGTAGGCCCTTTACTATAAAGTTTCAACTATTTATGAAGTAGTGATGATTTTAAATTTGCTTTTGGGGACCTCCAGCTTTGATCTTCATATTCAGGTTTAGATTGAATAAAGGGGTTTTCAATTTGGGTTCTTTGTAGTATGTGCTTCATTTTTTTCATTGTTCAATGCTTGAAGCTGATCATGATTAAAACAAAAATTGGGACCATGCAGGAGTGTTGGTTCCTCTGGTATCGTTGGTTTGGGACAACATTATGTTACCTTCTTATCTGCAATTGAAAGAAGTTTGCAGTTTGACAACTTTTTAAGAAAATTAACTGATGCTAGTTATATTGTGTTTCAATGAAGTATATATGATCCAATAGTTAATGAAATGAACTCTCAAATTCTCTCACTGCATAGTGTGTGCTCATTTGAAGTTTGGTTGATTGCCAACATGCAAGGGGTTTATATCCTTCATGTGAAACTGGAATTATTATACATCTATTATTAAGGTAAAACACACTGTAGTCTATATAACTCGTGAAATTTTGTAACTACCAGCTGAAACTCCCCTTGTGTTAGATAGCATGAATTTGTATTGGCTTGGTCTTATCATCTCATTGTTATTAATGCCTTGAGCTATGGCTGAATATCGAAGGAAAAGAGGGACCCTATTTGGGAAATTAGGTGAGTCATTCCAATGCAGTCGTTCCTTTCTGAGGAACAAATTTTAATATTTTAATTCTTTAGATAAGATTTAAGAAGCACAGGCAAGCAGAACTTACACTGTCACGTGAAAAACTCGAAAGTTCATATTGTAATAGGTAGTGTTGTGTTAATATGTGTCTTACACAAGCTTGCAAATAGAACTGTACATTCGACATGGTTCTCTAGGCATGTAGCAGTTTTGAGGGGTTATCATAGCACACTACATTGATTGCTTTTGGCCTTTACCCGAGCTTTCATCAATCTTGTTGTTCATGTTGAGTAGATTCCGATGTTACATTTGTGGTTGTGCTATTTGAAGATGCATGGGTAGATTTTGATGTCCTACTTGTCGGTAATATTTCTTTTCTGCAATGGCTTGTATTCAGGACAGTTCAGTTGTTTGTGTAAATCTGATGATTTCATCGATCATTTGAGTACAGCAGATCATTCGAGTATAGTGGAATTGATGGATGGTTTCAATTTCTTCGCCATTGAGAAAATTGTCGGAAGAGCAATGCAGGAGTCTTGTGATTGATTTACGACATTCCAAATAATCTATTGGTTTTCCAATCCAAATAATCTATTGGTTTTCCAATGTAGGAGCGGGGAGATGTACTTATCACGGACACTTTCATTTCATTCGGTAGCGGTATTGTGTTGGACACCTGATATTTTATATGTTGGTTTGTCAAAATCTTCGTTTGTGTCGGTCTGTCTCCTAGTGTATTGCTTCTTAGGTCGGGTCGTTTGCTTGTATACCAGATATTCCGAACCTCACAAACAGAAGCTCTTCATAATGAACATAAACTATGCATTCCTACAATCCACTGAAGAACTGAGCCTGAACACAAGCCAAGCTCGAAACAATTCATATGTTGAATGATTCCAAGTGAGATAGCTACTCCTCAAGCCCAAGTACTTTGGAATTAGGAGGATATACACTCGATCAAACTCCGATATCTTTTTTGTTAATTATCTATTGTTCTCACTCAATTAATTTGTGCAAACATAGTAATCTTTCAGAAAGGAAAAAAGGTGTTTGGTCCCCAATCAATTCTCTGAATCATACAATATACAGTGCAATGGTTTCATCTCATTGTTTCGTCTGCAATGAGATTATGATATCTTTAGGGGTTTCTCATGTATTCAAATAGTCTACACGTGTGTACTCATGAACGATAACTCAACAATTCTCTAGTCTACGAGCGCCATCCTCGATGACGCAATCCCGCACCAAACCTAGCCTGCTTGTGTGAGCTGCCATCCCCGATGGCGCCAACCGCAGTCAACACATGCCCGTACCTCGACGCTACTGGTGGTTCCCCCTAATCTCCCCGCGCGCAGCCTTCAACCCCGCCATAGCTAAAGCGTAATCGAGACCCACCGTCGACGCGATGTCCATATCACGACTCACCCGATGGATCCCCCAAACTGCCTCGCTCGCAGCCGTTGGCCCCACCAAGGCTGCCGCGCAATCGAGACCCATCGCCGCTTGCACCAGTCTCCGACTCCAGAAACCCCCCCATGGTGGCCGTGACCACCCACCCCCTCCTCTCTGTTGTATAAAAATTGTCTCTAATCTTTTTAATCTGTCGGAACAAAAGAAATAAAAACGGATTTACCGGCCTATGGGGAAGTCGCGCAATATGCACTGCCCTAAGAGTTGATCCGCGGTCTTATGTGCAGACGCTTCGCAGATGCTCCTAGTGGTAAAACCCCCGGTATCACCGGCGTCTCGCTGTCGCACACAACGTCGAGAGATGACCCGAACTTAGCCTTGCCCAGAACGAAGGTGAAAATGAAAGGGAGCGGAAGCAGCGAAGGTAATGGCCTGCGGATTGCTAAAGCAGCGAAGGAGTTTATCTTTGTGGTGCGATTTTGTGTTTTCAGTAGTAGCAAAAACGGAAGGGAGTTTGGAATATAAAGACACAAGAACGTGTGAACGTTGGGAGAGAAGGAGGCCAGAAAAATCGGATCTGAAAACTAATCCAACGTTTAAGTGGAATTAGTCAAAAGGAAAAAAATAAACTGCAAAAGAAGTTTTGGATCTCAACCCGAACCCGAAGAGCAATTTCGGATCGGCATTCGTGTCCGCAGATGCGGGCGCACACACCCGTGCCCACTACGCGCGCCGAACCGAACCGGGCCGGGCGGCGGCGGCGGCACGCGCGTGTGGCCCACGGGTTCTCTCCACACCACACTAGACTACAATGGGGTAAAGAATGGTTTGTATTATATACACTCACATGGTGGTCATTCCCACCGATGTGGGACTAAAGGAAAAAGAAGGAATCTTGGGTTTTGAAGCAAAACAACCAACAATCTCCCCCCCCCCCCCCCCCCCCCCCCCCCCCCCAAAACCAAGATTCAAAGGCAGTGATAACAAAAGAGTAATGATATAGAAGTTCTGGGCAAGAGTATACTATGCATAGATGAGATGGACTACAGCCTTGAATTTCACGTAGTGACTATTGTCTTTGTCTGAAGAAGTGCTTGATGGACTACGCCTTGAATCAGACTTCTTGACTCAGATTCAGAAAATAGCACACATAGTACGCTAGAGGTTCTTGGGTCTATCGGGTGGCGCTTTTGAATGGCCATGCGCACTTTTCCATATTCATGAGAGTTGTCTGGGATCGCCCTGTCCCATAGTTGCGGCCTTCACGACCTCTCATATAGGTAAGTCCTCAAAGGGTTGGTGATCGGAGTCAACCCTACATAATAATGTTTGGACCTATTAAGAGTTTAGAACTCATCCTAACCAGATCACTCATGAACACTGTCACCATAGGGATGAGATATCATTGTACAACCTCGTACAGCCACCTGGGCATTAATTAATGAGAATTTAATCTCTGAGTCAGTGTTCCATAATAGTCATCGAAGTCCAGCTTGTTTCTACCTATTGAACCGGCTTCTTGGGATCTCCAGTCAGACTCGGTTGGGTTGCCACTGCTGGTGACTTACTTATGGGCTTAACCCCATCCCCCTCGATGATTCTAGGATCAACGTCCTAGACACACCCTTTGTTAAGTGGTCTGCAAGGTTCTTTTCAGACTTTATATAGTCAAGAACCACATATTTGCCTAATAGGCTCTTGATTGACTTGAAGCGCAGCTGCAGGTGCCTGTTCATCTTAGCATTCACAGAATCATGCTTTAGTAGTTCTATAACAGATTTATTATCACAGTTTATGGAAATAGGAGGAACAAGAATATTAGTAACAGGTATATGCATAACCAAATTTCTTAGCCATTCAGCTTCTGTACAAGTAGTGTCCAAACCTATCATTTCAGAATCCATAGTACTTCTAGCTATGATGGTTTGTTTACATGAACCCCAGGAGATTGCAGCACCTCCTAAGGTGAAGACATATCCAGTTGTGGATTTCACATCATGTGAGTCAGTTACCCAGTTTGCATCTGAGTAACCTTCTATGATATCATGTCTAGAATAATGAAGTTTGTAATCTATAGTACCCTTAAGATATCTAAATACTCTTTCTAATGCTGACCAATGTGACCGGTTTGGGTTACTAGTATATCTACTAAGTCTCCCAACAGTAAATGCAATATCAGGTCTAGTTCTATTTGATATATACATAAGAGAACCTATCATTTGAGAGTATCTATGTTGTTCTACAGGTGAACCTTCATTCTTCTTGAGAATGATACTACTGTCAAAAGGAGTACGAGCAGATGTCTTATCAAAGTACTCAAATTTTCTTAGCATTTTTTCAATAGAATGTACTAAGAAGAGAGTATAACCCTCCTTGGATTTGGATACTTGCATTCCTAGAATCTTTCATATCAAACATGCTACTCCTAGGTCTTTCATATCAAACATGCTAGATAAAGAATCTTTAGTATTATTTATTAACTCAAGTGTTGATCCTAGAATAAGGATGTCATCTATATATAAGCATATAATGACACAACTTCCATCAGTATTTTTAGAGTATATACATTTATCATACTCATTTGGTAAGAAGCCATATTCTAAAATAACTTTATCAAATTTGTTGTGTCATTGCTTGGGAGCTTGCTTTAGGCCATAAAGAGATTTTACTAACCTGCAAACTTTCTTTTCTTAACCCTTAGCAATAAAACCTTCAGGTTGCTCCATGTAGATTTCTTCCTCTAGGTCTCCATTTAAAAAGGCTGTCTTTACATCCATTTGATGTATTATCAAGTCATGAATGGATGCTAAAGCTAGAAGAGTTCTAATAGAGGCAATCCTAGCTACAGGAGAGTAGGTGTCAAAATAATCTAATCCCTTTTTCTGTGTGAAACCTTTGGCTACTAATCTAGCTTTGTATTTCTCTATTGAACCGTCAGCTCTAAGTTTCTTTTTGAAGATCCACTTGCAACCTATGGGTTTACTGCCTAAAGGCAGGTCTGCTAAATGCCAAGTACTGTTCTCTATAATGGAGTTGTACTCATTGTTGATGACTTCTTTCCAGAAAGGTGCATCAGGAGAAGATATTGCTTCTTCGTAAGTTGAGGGATTACCCTCTATCAAATAAGTGAAGAAATCTTTTCCTAAATTTCTTTCAATCCTACCTCTCTTGCTTCTTCTAGGTTCTGAGTCTTGATCAGGTTGAGAGTTAGAAGGTTGAGAATGGGAACTGGTAGAAGAAGGCAGGGAATAACTGGAGGGGTTGGAATAAATTCTATCTTTAAAAGGGAATATATTCTCAAAGTAAACTGCATCTCTAGCTTCTATGATGGTATTATTAGAGATTTTATTTACTTCAGAATGAGTCACTAAAAATCTATTGGCATTGCTATCTAGGGCATATCCTATGAATACAGCATCTACAGTCTTAGGTCCAATCTTTCTCTTTTTAGGTTCAGGGATTCCTACTTTTGCTAGACATCCCCAGACCTTAAGGTAATGGATTCTAGGAGTTATACCTTTCCATAATTCATAGGGAGTCTTATCATTTGACTTACTAGGGATCCTGTTTAGGATGTAACAGGCTGTCAATAAGGCTTCTCCCCACAAGTTATCAGGAGCTCCTGAGCTGAGAAGCATGACATTCACCATGTCTAACAGAGTTCGATTTTTTCTTTCAGCAACTCCGTTAGACTGTGGTGAGTAAGGAGCAGTCACCTCATGAATTATTTCGTGTTCTTCACAGAAGTTAGTCATTTCGTTTGAGGTATACTCTCCGCCACGATCAGATCTAAGGATCTTAACCTTTTTCTCTAATTGGTTCTCAGCTTCGGATTTGAAAACCTTAAATCTATCTAGAACTTCATCTTTGGTTTTGAGAAGGTAGGTATAGCAATACTTAGAACAATAATCTATAAAAGTGACAAAGTATTTTCTACCGCCTCGGGTCAAAACCCTATTTGAGTCACAAACATCACTATGAACTAGTTCTAGAGGATCAAAGTTCCTCTCTATAGATTTGAAAGGTAGTCTAGAATGTTTGGCTTGAACACAAATCTCACATTTGTGTTTATTATCTACAGGAGACTTGGGAATAAGATCTAAGTTCATCATCCTTCTAAGAGAACCCAAATTCACATGACCCAGTCTACCATGCCAAACATTGGAGGATTCTATATTTGAAACAACAGGAGAAGGATCTGACATTTTATTTATAGTACTGAGAATGAAAAGACCATCCTTTACATATCCTTTTCCAACAAAAAGATTCATTCTTAGAAAATACAATTTTATTTGCTTCCATTACAATTTTGAAACCTGACGCTACAAGAAGGGAACCACTAACTAAGTTTCTCCTAACTGACGGCACATGAAGTACATCATGAAGAGGCAGATTTTTTCCTGATGTCATCTTCAGATCTATTCTTCCTCTTCCTACAATCTGTGCCGTTGATCCATCTCCTAGGGTTATGCCTCCTCCACATGATTCCTGATAGTTTGAAAAACAGGAGCGATCAAATGAAACATGAACATTAGCTCCAGAATCCAACCACCAGTCATCAGAATGGTAAGAAATATTAACAGAAGGTTGGTAAGTCACAGACCTGAAGGAACTAGATGATCCATTCAGAATCATGTTGGCTTCTGGTTTGGTAGGGCCTTTCCCCTTATAAGGAGTCTTGATTGGTTCCTTCTTCCTATGAAAGCAATTGAAGGATAGATGATTTGTTCTTCCACACACCAAACAAAACTTCTGTTGGTCCTGAGTCTGACCGAAGTTTCTAGTCTTGTGGTTTTGACGGTGTTGGCGGTTTTTGTGGTTTTGGTGATTCTGGTGATGAGGCTGAAAGTTCTTTTTCTTGAAGGAGGTTTTCTTAGGTTTGTGAGGATTATTAGGTTTGGATTTGCCTTGGGTTGACACTACAAGGTTTATCTTTGCTTTAGACTCATTTTTAGGGTTTGACCTAAGCCTAAGTTGTTCTTCTGTTCTAATCTTCTTTAGGACTTGGGCAAAGGTAAGCTCACCTTGAGTATGAGTGAGTTCCTTCTTGACATCAGACCAAGAAGGAGGGAGTTTATCTATTAGGCAAGCTATCTTATATTCAGTAGAAAAGGTTGTACCTTTTGCTTGAATATGCCTCACATATTCTTGGAATTCATGGATTTGGTCATTCATAGGTTTGTTATCTACCATGAAATACCTGTTGAAAGCTGAAGAATTGAATCTTTCAATTCCAGCATCATCACAACCATATTCATCGTCTAAAGCATCCCAAAGTTCTTTAGCATTTTTATATTCAAAGAATATGTCATAAAGGGAGTCAGATAAGGCGCTTAGAATTCGATGAAAACAGTGAAAGTCTATTTCCTTAGGGGTTTTTGGTTTTTGGGAACTAGCGGATTCCTTAGGAGTTTGAGATGAAAAAGTGGATTCACAAACTTCTTTGGTGGACTCAAATTTGTCAGACTCAGTTGTGTTGGGTGTGGATCCATCAATTGCTGGAAGGAGTCCTAAGGTGGTGAGCCAGAATTTCATCTGACTCTGCCACCTTTTGAAGTGGGTGCCATCAAACTTGGCTGGCTTTCCTGAAGCAGTCTCTTCTTTCCCAGTCATGATTTAATAGTATAACAGTCTAGAGGCTGCAGAAATAATACTGTAGCTGCTCAATAAAGGTGTCGCGGGTTCTAGACAATAGTTTAATGATCTTGCTAATCAACCTAAACAAATCTTTAGCCTATCAAGTTCTGATTAACTTGGGTAAGCTGTAGGAGTCGGTTTCCAGCTAGCGGTGGTCCGAAGACGCTTAAATATCGTGTCGCTTAGGGCTGTTTACACCCGGTTGACAGAAGGACCCTTTAGGCTTGTTCCCAAATTTATTTTTCCTTTTAAGACCTTTAAATTTCTTTTAAGGAATTTGCAAAATCAATAACTATTCCTTTATCTAAATGTTTAAAGGATACTAAGAAATATCTAGCACCACAGCTAATAATAGTCTTGATATTGTTATGTAGGTAGTAATGCTATTCACAATATAACAAGACACTTAATTATACTAGCAAATTGCAAGCTGATAAAACAAATGTACAGCGAGAAGTATTCAAAGGCTTTGAGAACATTAAAGTGAATCTAATAACACAAATTTGGTGCCAACAAATATTGTGATTAACAGTAGATTAAGACTGTAAGGATTTTAAAGCTATAGATATTCTACAGTGTGGGAATCTATGGTGATGCAACAAAATTTAATTATCTGTCTCGAAATTGTGATTAACGAAGATAATATTAAGGCTTCGGATTCAGCTTCGAATTTTACTAATAATTTATTTGTTTATTTAGCCCTTACAATATTTAATAATGAAGTGAATTAACAGAATGTAGTGTATCTTAATCAAAACTGTGTATGATGTATCAGGCTATCTTAATCAAACAGAATGTACTAAATTAACTGATTAACAATAAGCAATTCTGTTTATATGTGCTGATTAATCAGTTAATCAATATGTATATGCTTAATTAACAACAAATTCTAAATTAATCAGATTGATAATATGGTTGTTCTTAATTAACAGTATATGCTAAACTAGTCAGATTAACAATATGGCTGTTGTTAATTAACAATTTATGCTAGACTAATCAGATTAACAAGATGGCTGTTCTTAGTTAACAATATATGCTAAACTAATCAGATTAACAATACGTTTCAACTCTTAGATTGTTGTATAAAAATTGTCTCTAATCTTTTTAATCTGTCGGAACAAAAGAAATAAAAACGGATTTACTGGCCAATGGGGAAGTCGTGCGATACGCACTGCCCTAAGAGTTGATCCGCGGTCTTATGTGCAGACGCTTCGCAGATGCTCCTAGTGGTAAAACTCCCGGTATCACCGGCGTCTCGCTGTCGCACACAACGTCGAGAGATGACCCGAACTTAGCCTTCCCAGAACGAAGATGAAAATGAAAGGGAGCGGAAGCAGCGAAGGATATGGCCTGCGGATTGCTAAAGCAGCGAAGGAGTTTATCTTTGTGGTGCGATTTTGAGTTTTCAGTAGTAGCAAAAGCGGAAGGGAGTGGAGAATATAAAGACACAAGAACGTGTGAACGTTGGGAGAGAAGGAGGCCAGAAAAATCGGATCTGAAAACTAATCCAACGTTTAAGCGGAATTAGTCAAAAGGAAAAAAATAAACAGCAAAAGAAGTTTTGGATCTCAACCTGAACCCGAAGAGCAATTTCGGATCGGCATTCGTGTCCGCAGATGCGGGCGCACACACCCGTGCCCACTACGCGCCGAACCGAACCGAACCGGGCAGCGGCGGCGCGTGCGTGTGGCCCACGGGTTCTCTCCACACCACACTAGACTACAATGGGGTAAAGAATGGTTTGTATTATATACACTCACATGGTGGTCATTCCCACCGATGTGGGACTAAAGGAAAAAGAAGGAATTTTGGGTTTTGAAGCAAAACAGCCAACACTCTCCGCCTCGTGAATGAGGTCTAGCCCACGGCAAACATCAATAGACAAAAGTCAGGATGGAGGAAAAAAACAAGAAGGAGAGAGAGAGACGATGAAATTGGGCGACTGACATAGTGGGGAACCCTAGCCGCCACCCCCAGCTCAGATCTAGGATTAGAGTTTTGTTTTTTTGTGTTTTTGGGAAGAGGTGCTTTCTTTAGAATTTCTAGAGAGAGAAGCTGATTTTTCATTCCTTCACTGGTTCCACGGGTACTTATGAACGATAACACAACAATTCTATAATCTACACGTGTACTCATGAACGATAACACAACACTTCTATTCTCTTTATGGAGATATAAGATGACCACTAACGTTCCAACGATCGACTGGATTAAAAACTAACCTCAAATCATGTGTCTTTTATGGAAATTAATTAAGACACTTACATGCATGTGACTATGTTCGGCGTGGTCTTTTACTAGAAGCCAAGATGCCCGTGACCTTATGTCGGAGATGAACTGAAAATTCCGTATCAAATGTAGCTTTTCATTTTTTTAAATATTTTTTTAAATTAATTTTAGTTTGATTCACCATACATATATATGAGTGACTGCTTGTTATTTTGTATTCCCTTTTTCTTCTCTCTCATCATTTGCTTGTCTTCACGGAACTGCCTAGCTATCGGTCATATTCTTGACCTAATTACATCAAATATTCGATGCATCAAACTTTTAATTATCTTAACTTTGAATGTTCAAACTCATTATTTTAATATCATCGACATATAATCATCGGTCATAACATGTCTTTCTAAACCCAGTTGTCACTCATCTACAAACAAGTCTTTTTTTAAAAAATGCTTCAGCCACTACCAATTTCACTACCATTCTCTTCACTACCTTAGTTAGCATACTCCTATTGGAGAGTTTCCTCACCTACTCTATCTTTCACTACCTATTGGAGTGTGCCACCTAAGGTAGTGAAAAGAAATATAGTGAAATTGATAGTGGATGTAGCATTACTTCTTTTTTAATTTATTATTGTAAACCGTGGATCGTATGCCCCACATTTCATTAAAAAAAAATAACCAAACAAACAACCAAGCAAAAGGTAATGATCTTCATGAATCTCAACACGTGGGCTATAAAACTCATTACCCGACAAAAAATAGAGAATTCATCCCATACAAGATAGTCCCTCCACCCAAAAAACAGAATAATTACAAATGAATCAAAACAGTATCACAAAAGGAGGTCGGTCAGCACAACCACATAGCCTCAGCACCACATGCTGATGTGCCCCCCCCCCCCCCACCAAGTCAGCTTCATAGGTTGATGTACTGATATCTGCGTACATCTTCTTTATTTTCTTTGAAGAGTCAACACCTGCCGATAGAGACCAGAATTTGATATTAGCAATGATCATGAATTACAGTTGTTGGTGCTTGGAATGGTTGATCCGATATTTCTCTCATCGTATTCAAGCGGCAAGCTTTGGACACTATTACACTATCGAACTATTTTCATCATTTTTTATCTATATAATAAAACACAAAGAAAGCTATCAAGTGGTTCTCCTTCAACCCCCCCAACAATCAAAGGCTTAGATCTAACCTCACAAAACATATTTTCCCCCCAAAAGTTTCCCCCCAAAACTCAAATTCAAATCCCCCACCCAAAACAACTCCTATATTAATTTAATTCTCCCTCTCTCTTTCCTTCCCTCCTCTATTCAAAAAATTAAAAAAATAAAATTTTTAAAAATTTATAAAAATTAAAAATTAAAAAACTAAAAAATTTAAAAATTTAACAACTTTAAAAATAATTCAAAAAAAAACCATATAATATATTTTTTGCTGTATGTTTGCTATTTCAATTAATTTGCTAGACTTCCAAAACTATTTTATATCAAACAAGATGCACCGTGCCGAAGACGTGCCGTAGGCACGTGTCAACTGACAAACCTAGTAATTACATAAAACCAAATGCTTAATACATATTCATGATTGTAATTGCCACGGCACAAATAGTTGATCTAGTTTTCAGGTTTTTTTAAAAACCAGAGACCCTAAATATTGGAGAATCCTGCTCTTCTGCCAAAAGTACAAACCTACATACATGAAATATACTATATAGTAGAATATATGTGTTAGTAATTTCTACCGAAAACTCTTCTTAGAATTTTGTTGAGTTATTCGATGCAATCAACACAAACCACCAAATACATATGAGATCATACCGAACACACCAAAGTATACACAAAGTTGTCCCGGTTAGAACTTTCGCCTTAATCCCGCGAAGAAGAAATCCAAAATTTTATTCAACTAGAGAAGATACAAGAATATTACAATTCTCTCCATGACCATCTCTCAAGCCTCACCAGCAAGTACTAGTTGTTTACAATTAGAGAATCACTCAATCTCTCATTCATTGAAGTACTACTATCTCTCTTGGTTCTCAATGGAGGCCAATAACAACAATATATAGAGATCTAGAGAAATCCTAATTTGATATCTTGATATAATAATCATTGGATATTTCTGAAGAGATAACCCTACGATAAGAGCCATAAGAACTGACTTGAAAAGTAAGTTAGGCTTCTCACGAATCACCAAGATCCGATCCAAAAAAATTATCAACGCCGTGTTCGATCGACTGCACCCCAAGTTCGGTTGATCGTCCCCCTCTCCGTAACTTCTGTTGAGTAAGGCGGTCGACCGCACCCCATGTACGGTCGACCGTAACTCCTGATGTTACTGCTGCTGATTATTTTTTTGCTTTCACTCCATATTCAATCGGCTCGATTTCTCCATCAACTCATCGTCTTATTATTCAATATAGTATGCAAGATATAAACCCCACAATATAGTATGCAAGATATAAACCCCACAATATGGACTATCAAATACATTAAATAGACTATGAATTTAAACTGAATCGAACACTAAAAACTGGAATTCCAGAAGTAGGCCTAGGATAGCTAAAGTACTAGGTGAACTGCATGCATGTGACCGATCATGCTTACTCCAATGCACACACTGACACACTGCTGATTGTTCCTGGAGCAGCACACTTTTCTCACTTTCCGAACAGATTCCGAGAAAGAGACTAGTACATCTGCAAAATTTTGAATTCAAACATAGCTACTGTAGCACAATCCACATGTTCCTTAAGTGATTAAAGATTGATTTTCATCTGACGCAATTATTCTTAATTTTACTAGTAGTTTACACGTGAGATGTTTTAAAAATAAAAATTCAGACATAGTCAGGATTTGATCTAAAACCTCATTTACAATAGTTATGCACATGCATTGCGCAGGTTGGTAGATAGACAAATAACACTAAGGCCTTCTTCCATTATAGCAGTAGAGATGTGGGCGAGTGGAAGTCTGGAACTAAATGCTAAAGAAAGTAGTATTCCGTAAAGTTAATGAACATTGGTCAACATTGCATAGACAACTTCTTAGAATTATGACATTGGGCATCCCGGTAGATTGTCTTTTGGAGGCTCTTCACACTTGGGTCTTGTTGTGTTTTCATGTATTCCCAAGTGAGTAGTGTTAACTCTATTGGTTGTACTTTTGATTGGTAGGTTATCGCGGTGGTACTTTTGTTGTTTGTACATTTGAATTGTAGGTCGCTCGGTTATGTTGTTGTTTTGTCGAAGTTGTAATACTTTGTTTCTTTAATGATCATTAATAAAACGATGACTACGGTCATCTTTTATAAAAAAAAAAAGCATTAAACAATGAAAATGAAATATATAAAAAAAAAGTTTCTTTTCCCAATTTGAGAAAAGAATGAAATCAAGAGTGAATCATATAATCAACGTTTTTTAACACGTATATACCTAACAAATATATTAATATCATATATGCCCTTCAAAATTTGTGTATTTTTATATTTGCTCTAACAATATGAGTTCATTTCTTATTTATCTCTAAAAGTTACCTCAAATTACGTGTATTTAAAATTTATAGGGCAAAAAACAAAGTATCCCCTAACGTTTGGGCTTAATACAATATGTTCATATAACGTTTGAAAAAGTACATTTAACACATTCTTCCGTTAAAATAGAATTATTTAATTAACTTTTACCCTTAACCTTTCATAATCAAATCTTTTTTTATTTTTCCTCTTTCTTCATTCTTTTTCTTCAATCTTATCAGTTATTTCATTAGAAAATCTGGTATCATTGGAGGATTTGATGATCGATCATCATTTTTTAAGTAAGAGTACTTGCAATTGTATATTTCTTATGGCCATCGAAACTGCATACACGAGCATTAATTTAGTGCATGATATTGTTTTTAAGTATTAATGTTTCCACATTTGAGCTTGAGACATGCTGGTTGCATATACCACTAGACTAGATAAGCTGATGTTGGATTTCACTATTTCTTTTGTATTGCCATAATATTCAAAATGTTCGATGACCTGTGAACAATATTTTGAGAATGCGAACAATATTTTGCTACAGTATAATGTTGAGTTATTCAATTTTTCTTTTCAAAACTCGATAAGAAGTTGTCATTGAGATGAATTTACTATATTGAGATGAATTTACTATATAAACTATGTTACGCATATTTGATCAGTTTTCATGAAACTCTCACTCTTCAGCATCATCTTTATTATCGTAAATCCCCACCAACCACGTGAACTCAAAAAAGAAACTCATTAAAATAAAAAAGGGAACATGCATTAATTCAAAAGGAATGAAGAAAGAAATAAGAAGATATTCAATTATGAAAGTGTAAGGATAAAAAGGTAATTCAATAATTCTAACTTAACGGATGAGGTTAAGTTAACGATGGAATGAGTTAAATGTACTTTTTCAAATGTTATATGGGCATATTGTATTAAGCCCAAACGTTGGGGGAGTACTTTATTTTTTGCCCAAATTTATATGGTTCATGGCAAATTTGGGTAGGAAACATGAGGAAGAACATGAAGTTGCAAAGATTAACTGTAAATTTGTCCATTTATTAAGAAAACTAAAGAAAAATTAAGAAAGATCGATGTGTTGCAGTTGGTTTTACAGTCGACTAAGTTTATAAAGAGTAAGAAGAAAAAGTTTGACAAGCAGAGGAAGAATATTTCAGTCATTTTACATAAAATCAATTGACCAGAATTGTATATTTTATACATTTTTATGTCTTTTAAGTAGTTTTAATTTAAGGGACAACTAAGAGATTGAACATATTATTAAGGACAAATGTGAAAATATACATTTGTGAGAAGTATATAGGATATTCATATTTTTGGTAGGGGCATACATATTAAATACCTTATAATCAGATGTATAATTGATCCTATATGATTACAAGTAGCCAAATGAGTCCTCCAAACTTCACTCACATGATACACCAATAAACAAAGAGAAAGGGATTGAAAATGCAAGATGGAGAGAGCTCCCCCATGAGAAGGTGGGGCCCCTGCCTCTCCCTCTTGTGCGTCCCACTCTTAACTCAGTTCACAGTCTTCATCCTCTGGTTAAAAGATATCTTGGATCCTTGAGAATCTTCATGTAGAGCCCAATGTGAATTATGATTTTTTTTTTTTTTATTATCAAAAGATGATTAAGGTCATCGCTTCATTGAAGAGAAATAAACCAAACAGTCAAAACCATTACATAGGTTGTCCGCAGGCTATCAACATCTTAGAACATATGAGCAGGGAACTACATCCTGAACCATGATCAAAATACATCAAAATAGGAAAACATCTACTACATTAAACCAAAAGCTAGTTGTCCCAATCTCTGACGACTAGTGCCCCCTGCTTGTGAGCTACTCCTCCTCTTCTAAGCGCATCTTCTTCCTTAATCTGAGAAGCCTTGTCCATTCAAAACAACATAAGTGAATTTTTTGCATCAGTGAAGAAAGTGTGTGATGAATGCTATTGAAACAGAGGTTGTTACGATCTAGCCATAGGTTCCACAAAATTGACGCCACAACAAGATCCCAATCTA
Organism: Hemerocallis citrina; assembly: GCA_017893485.1. Classification (NCBI taxonomy): domain Eukaryota; kingdom Viridiplantae; phylum Streptophyta; class Magnoliopsida; order Asparagales; family Asphodelaceae; genus Hemerocallis; species Hemerocallis citrina. The sequence continues at coordinate 1,165,097 of JACEHZ010000499.1, read as the reverse complement.
ATCTGAGCTCTTTTTTAATCCTGTTTGATCTAATGTCCCCTCAGACCCCAGCACTAGAACCTGGACAGTGTAAAACCCCGAATGTGTGACCCACTTCTCCCTAGACCCATCTAGCTCTATGGCAATTGAAAAAAATGTGGTTCGTATCTTCTTCGTGGGTTAGGCATCTACTACATATCATGTTATCCACAATTATCCGCTTCCTCAAATTAATTTTCGAAAGAATCACGTCGTTCTCCACCAACGATAGAAAGACTTTCACTACTACATATCACGTCATTCTTCTTCTTCGTGGGTTAAGCATCTACTACAAATCACGTGAATTATGAATTTTGAAGAGTGTGATTGTACTCCCAGCGTGAGTAATTGTAGACATTCCTTCGTGAAAGTCCAAGGTGAGTATGAGTTTGCTCTTGAAAACCCATTCGCCATATAATGGTTTAACAATACAAGGGAAAAACTTCATATATAGTAAGAGATACAAGCACCAGTACAACTCGGATCATAAAAAGTGTGAGATGGTAAAGAATGTCTCAGGTTCAAGAACAAGGCACGACGGGGTTCTTTATTCAAGAAGAGAGAGCTTTCAGTAGATAAGGGACAAACCAAACTTAATCAAACAAACTAGGTACCCTCAGATTGAGCTATAAAATCAAATGGGTATTCTTCGGAGAAGCAACTCAATGCAACTTGTAGCATTTGATTGCTATAGAGTTTGAACATACATTTTTATAAGTTAAGAGATTAGTTCTGTCAAAACATGAAAATTCAGAAGAGTTTAGTCTACTATACAAAGAGAATAATGAGACATGCATCATTGTTCATATATTCCAAAAAGAAACTTAAAAACTTGCATTGAAATAAAGCATCATTCAAACAAGACACAAGAATCCATACTAATTCCAATATGATTTTGCCCTCACCCCATTCCTAATATTCTCTCCTTTTCGACCTACTCTCAACTTCTTTCTTTATCTCATCCGATCTATCCATTACCAAAGAATGAAATTGATAGGGGTTGCAATGGCTTTTCGACCTTCTAGCATAGCCGGGCTCTGGATGCTCACTGTCAGGGGGGAACGCGGCGTCCATGGGGCGTTGCCGATGGGGGCAGACTTCAGGTGTGGTGTGGCATCCTGAGGTCAGCGTGGTTTTGGGACAGCGAAGGTTGCAAGCGGGGAACCCGTGGGCGCGCGACAGCGCTTCGGCGGGGTCGAAGGTGCAGAGGGCATGGTCGGCGAGGGGCCCTTGTGTAACCAGGTGGTCGGGGGTGGAGCCTGACGTTGGCATGGGCACGACGGAAGTGGGAGTCGGTGGATCTGGCTGTAGGCTTTGAGGCTTGTTCTTGTCGGGGTGAGCATTAGAGAAGTGGGTGAAGTGCGGGTTCGAATTAGGGGTGAGGGGTTTTAGAATGGACTTTTAAATTTATTTTTGAAGCTTGGTCTTAAATTGAGGTCGGTGACCTCCCTAATATCCAAATGTTTCAATTCAATTCCCTAAACATCCAAATTACAACCGATTCACAATTAGCAATGAAATTTATCATAGTTAGTGTGAACGTCGATTGTCAGGCAATTAGTTTATAGTTTGGGCTCTATTTTGACATTGGTTGGTCAAAGTGAGGAGTGACTTTGGTTTCTTTCAAGTGAGAGGGCTCGCAGGGATCATGTGCGACGTCTACCCTCGTTGCGAGGTTGCAGTGAAAGTCATCGAGAGTGAAACGAGGGGATGAGAACGAGGACTCAATGTTGACATGGACTTGTCAGATTAGTGGAGTGTCTATGGTGTCTCTAATATGGTGCTTATTTTGTCGTTTGGGTCACTGCTGGAGGCGACGAGGGAGAGCATACGATAGTTGGAGAGGATAAACAGTGTGCAAGCGAGTGACTGAGTGAGAGAGTAAGCCCAAATTGGCACGAGAAATTTGCTCTGACGGGGGCGGACCTTCAGTAGGACTAGATTTCGTTATATTTTTTGTTTGTTAGTTGAGATGTATGAGTTCCAGAACCCATCCTGTTGGGATCTGAAACTTCATAAGCTTTATTTTTTGTTGTATGTTTTGTTAAATTCTCTTTAACGAAATGTGGGAGATTTTTACTCGAAAAAATTATATATATATCAAACGCTCATTCATGCGAAACTCTTCTTCCAATACCCTAACAAACAACAAACACAAACTATTGTAATCACTCCTTGTATCATGGAAATTTTTGCCGTACTGCCCCACTTTTTGAAAATATTTAGCGCTCTGCCCCACTTCCCAAAACAATTAGCGATATACCCTTGTTTAGAACACGTCAACAAGAAACGTTATTGGGAAAAACTGCATAGGTTATTTCGATGCCGTTCTTCCCAATAACGGCATCTATTTTACATTTTTTTTCATGCCGTTATTAAAAATAACGGCATCAGTATATTTTTCTTACAAGTTGAATCTTCTAACTTAAAAAAATTCTAAGTGTGAAAAATTTTTATAAATAATGCCGTAATCCTGAATAACGGCATTCGAATGACTGATGCCGTTATTGGAGATAACGACATCAGTTATATATAAATATAAACTCTTGCCGATGTTTGAAAACAGAGAGAATGAATAAAAAGTTTTAAAAAAAATATTTATAACAAATAACGACATCAGTTATAATATTTTTTTTTTTTTTACTTATTAGTCAGAGAGGATGAATAATAAGTTACTTTTTTATAAAAAAAATTTATAGCTGATGCATCTGTTATAAGGTTTTCACACTTGTAATTTTTTCTGTAAATGGAGACTATAACCTGTCGAAAAACAAAACAACCTATGCCGTTATTTCAAATAACGGCATGACAATTTTTTTTCGAACAGATGCCGTTGTTGGGAAGAACGGCATCGAAATAACCTATGCCGTTTTTTTCAATAACGTTTCTTGCTGACGTGTCCTAAATAAAAGCATATCGCTAATTGTTTTGAGAAGTAAGGCAGAGCGCTAAATATTTTCAAAAAGTGGGATAGTACGGCAAAAATTGGGAAAATTTTGCCGAAATGCCCCTGTTTTTGAAAATAATTAGCGAACTGCCCTTGTTTCGAAAACATTTAGCCATCTGCCCTTGTCTTTGACACGTCAGCAACAAACGTGATTGGGAATCACGGCATCAGTTATTTTGATGCCGTGTTTCCCAATAACGGCATCTGTATATGAAAAAATTACCATGCCGTTATTCCCAATAACGGCATTGGTTATTTTTTCAAATAGAACTCTACTTTATTAATCTTGACTCGAGTTTAATTCGAAATATGAAATAAACTGATGCCGTTATTCTGGAGAACGGCATAGTTTGTACTGATGCCGTTTTTCAGAATAACGGCATCAGTTATTTACTTTTTGCAGTAATATACTCGAAAAAACCCTTCCTCTTCCCCCTTTCTCTTCCGCTCGTGCCTTCCTCATTTCCAAACCGAAAACCCTAGACGAAAACCCTAGACGCTCTGGAAAAAAAAATCCACTAGATCATTTGGTGTGTTGTTGACTTCTATTTCGGCGTGTACTCCTCAATCCTTCATCCAGAGTTCATTCTCACTCCGATTCCGAAATCTTTGTAAGTAACTAAAAACCCTAATTTGTATTTTGTATAGTTGATTTTGACTGTTTTATTATGTAGTATAGTACAAATATTGTAGATTAGGGTTATTGAAGTAGTAATTTTGGAAGTACTTCAAGTATTGTAGGTTAGGGTTTAGTAAATGTTGAGTTTTTGAGATGCTCAAATTCTTAAATATTCAAGTGATTTACGTTTGAAGTCGGGGTTATGAAGATCCTGATACACTTAATTTTGGTGCTTGTTGCTCATGCACTCAATTTTCCTAATTCACGGGGATATCCTAATACACTCATCTTTGGTGCTTCTTGCTTATTGAAAATCCTAATTCACTAGCAGATCTCTGCTCATGCACTCAATTTTTCTACTGAAAATGTTGTTGATTAGTCTTCGTTAATGTATACAGGCCAATGGATCCTGCACAACCATCTTCTTCGCATGGTGTTGGTGCTTCTTCTACGCCTTCATTTGGACCACGGGGACATCCGGGTCCATTAGATCCTACAGTTCTGTTTCTCCAAGAAGACCACAGATCACAGGCCGTTTGGACCGGGGATGTGGAGAAGATGAGTTTTAGGACGCACAAGGTCATGCCTGTCCTCAAGAACTGTATTGCTATGCAACATTATTTAGTTAGCAGTGGGTTTAGCGGTATGTCAAAGATGACGAACATAAAGTGTGATCACGCCTTGCTTACCGCACTGGTAGAGCGATGGAGACCAGAGACACACACCTTCCACTTACCGTGCGGTGAGATGACGGTCACCCTACAAGATGTAGCGGTGATTTCGGGTCTTCCAATTGACGGGGTGGCCGTCACAGGCAATCTGATGTTCAACAAGGTTGCACTAGCACGAGATTATTTGGGGTTGGATGTTGATGAAGTTGACCACGGCATATGGGTTGGGGAATCCATTAGGCGTTCATTCCTAGAAGATAGTTTCACTCACATTCGAGTCGCACCTGTGCATACGGACATCGAGATCCAGAACTACACGCGGGCATACGTACTGTCGATGATTGGAGGGATCCTATTCCCTAACTCTTCAGGTGACGTAGTCCACCTCATGTATCTTCCATTGATAGCTGACCTACAGACAGCCGGCAGGTACAGTTGGGGAAGTGCAGCTCTAGCCTCCCTTTATCGTGCACTCTGCAACTGTTCGATGGGTTCGATTCAGATGACCGGGCCGATGTCCATCCTGCAGATTTGGTGTTGGGAAAGAATACATCTCGGCCGACCCCGTGTGACGGTACTTTCAGAGAGTTGGAGGGATGTACATGATAATCCCGTGATGAGAGCTCCTCTCGGTGCATACTGGGCGGGGAAGCGTACGTGGAGGGATAACCCACGTGGTGTCCTAACTTATTATAGGGACGAGTTAGATCAATTGAGGGAAGAGCTCGTCAACTGGACCCCGTACACGGATGAGAGACTGGCTCGTCTACCACCTATTTGCATTGCTCATGCGCAGTTGTGGTTGACCTTAGCTCCACTAGTGAATTTCTCAGTTGTGGAGTTTTATTATCCCGGCCGTGTTCTTCGGCAATTCAATGCACAACAACCCGTCCCCGTGAACACATTATACGACCGTAGACTCCACAACATCACGGGCCAAGGTCGTTTACCGAACATGGATTGGGCCGATCACCACCGCGCGTATGTAGGAGCATGGAATGAGCGGAGGTATGAGTTGGTAGTCGAGGGTGTTGAGTATCCGTACGATGGATCAATGCAAACTACTTATATGGCCTGGTACCGTCGCATAACGCGACTTTATATCCAACCCAAAACCGATTTTCCAGCGGGCATCCAAGAACCTATACCTGAGATTCATGTTGAACCACCACCGGCATTTTCATCATCACAGCCGATTTACCAACCGAAGGCCTCATCATACCGTATTATGGTAAGTTAGATTGTTTGTTGAATTTCAATTATTTCGTTCCGTTCTACTTATGCATCTTCACTTACAATATATATGGTTTACTATTATAGATAGAGAGCACATGGGACATGGCTAGAAAATGTGCGAATGTGTTGAAGAGCAATGCCAATAAGGCATGCAAAGAATTGGCACGAGACCTCCTGTGCAATTGTCGTACCTCTCTTGAAGAGGTTGGAGATGGTCCTCGTTTCAAAGAACTTATGCGTTCAACCGAAGCTCCACGCCAACAAGAACGGCCTACCGCTAGCCAAGCTTCACCTCCACCACAACCAGCTTTGCAATTGGGACCCCCATCAGAACATCGAAGACGCAAGACCGTTCGTGATCCTCCACCGCAAAGCCAATTGGCAAATCCGGAGATTGAAGAAGGAGGAGGTGGCGACGAAGGAGGAGCTGGTCCAAGTGGACCCCCAACGCAAGAACAACGGGAACGTAGGCGGAAAGTCCCGGCGCGGATGAGGAAAGCACCCAAACATTACACTCCAGGATAATTGGTAGAAACAAACTAATTGTCGTTTTGTAACACATCATTTTATGCATTTATTAATTGTATATGTTTGTATGCAGGTTGTTATGCGTGGGAGTGCAAATTGTTGAAGTATTTGATTTTGATGAAGATTAACACAGGAAATGTTTGAATTTTGTAGTGTCTATGAAGTTGATGTAGTATTTAAATTTGAACTTGATGTAGTATTTAAATTTGATGTAGTACTTATTGAACTTGAAGTTGAATTTGAACTTGAAGTTGAAGTTGATGTAGTACTTATTGAACTTGATGTAGTATTTAAATTCAAAGTCGAATGTATTGAACTTGACCTGTGAATTTGAAGTTATTTGTGTATATATCTATGAACTTGAAGCTGTGCATATCTGTGAAGCTGTGCATATTTGTGTATATATATGTGAAGCTTGAAACTTGATCTGTGCATGCCAAAAAATATAAATCAGAAATGTATCTGTGTATCAGAAATGTATCAGAAATGTATCTGTGTATGCCAAAAAAACTTGATCTGTGAAGCTGTGCATGTATCTGTGTATATAAATCAGAAAATTTGATTTTTGATTTTTGAATTCAACTTACAAAATGCATCAGTTCATTTATTTTTTTTGTATATCTGTGCATGCCAAAAAATAAATAGTAGTTGATGTGTATCTGTGCATGTATCTGTGTATATTTGAAGTTATTTGATTTTGGAATTCTGAATTTCAAAATGCATTTTTGAATGATGCATTTTTTAATTCTGTGCATGTGTAATCTGTGCATGTATAATACTTGCAAATTTTTGAAGAATTTGAAGTTGATATTTTTGAATGATGCATTTTTGAAGAATTTGAAGAATTTGATTGAATCTGTGCATGTATAATCTGTGCTAAGTCAAAAAAAAGAGAATAAATGATGCCGTTATTCGCAATAACGGCATATGAATCCTGTAACGTTATTGCGAAACACGGCATCTTTATATTGGGAAAATTAGAAAATTTGTGGTTGCTGCCAAATCTTTCTGTCTCCACAGACGTGGTTCAGAATAACGGCATCTGTAAACGATGCCGTTATTCTGAAGCACGGCATTACTTATGTATGCCGTTATTCAGAATAACGGCATTAGTGAAAGAACAAACTTGCAAATTTTGAGCATTCTACCAACATTCTGTCTCCACAGACGTTCTTCAGAATAACGGCATGTAAATAAGATGCCGTTATTCAGGAACACGGCATCAGTTAAAACATCTGTGCATGTTTTCTGTGCATGTTTATTTTGCGAATGGTAGTTTGGAACAAATCTAACCATACCAACCACTCATTAACACTTTCATACCAATTTAAACATAGAAATCACACAAAACTTATCGTTCCAAAACATCTAGATTAGCTCATTCAAACAATTATGAATATGTCCACCATGAAAAAAATTCAAATAATTGAAACATGAATATAATTGCTCAACATTAACAAACAACATGAAAATAATACAACCGTCGAAACGTAAATTACTCAACATTAACAGACAACATAAACATTAGTTCAGATAATTCAAACGTAAATTACTCAACAAACAACAGACAACATGAAAACATTCAACTAACTTATAATAACTAAGAATAATATTCAAGTGCGGGTAGATTGTGAAGTCCCCACACTTTGTACATTCTTACAACTGCGTCTATTGTGTCCGCTCACACCACATTTTGAACATACTTTTCCACTAGTCCCTCCTTCTCGAGCGTCCATGTCATTGCGGATACGAGTACTCTTAGGCCTCCCTTTGACCCGGCGAAGACTAGGATCAACAATTAGTACCGGTGCGCTTTGGGTAGGCCAATAAGATTCGTCAGGGAAAGGATTGAAAGATGGTGCCCATGTTTTTGCTAACGCGTCTGTAGAGTAGAAAGGATCTATGTATGGTTGATAATCAAGCGCCCGGGAAGCACATGCCGCTAACACATGAGAGCATGGAACGTGGAACAATTGAAATTTCCCACACGTACAAGTTCGGCCTTCTAGGTCCACCGTATGCCAATGCCCACCCTTTTGATATCCACCGTCCATTCTAATGCCCGTTTTCACCCCAAAGACACCATCGCGATTATTGAACATTATGGCCTCATGTAAATTTGATTTTTCACGCCGGGCATCAATAAGATCCTGGATTCGTGGTGCCCATAGTTTACCTTCAGCGATAAGTGTCTGTGCGGCCTCACGGCGGTCGGTGAAATACATGTTCAGACGGAAAAATATCTGCTCCACAATTGCGGTGACAGGTAAGCTACGAACACCTTTTAGAACCGAGTTGAACACTTCGGACAGATTTGTTGTCATAATACCATATCTACGCCCACCATCAGCAGTAAGTGCCCACTTCTCAATTGCTTTCTCCTTAACCCAATTAGCCGCATCAGCATTACTAGCTTCAAGTTGTGCCATCTTTTCCTCATACTTTCTCCACTGATTTTCACTAGCAATTACCTTTAATTTATTCATCAAAAATTTCGAACCAAATTTTTTATGAAAATTGCTAGCAAAGTGCCGCATACAATACCGATGATATGCAAAAGGTTCCCTCCACGTGCCAAACTCATTTCCCATTGCTGATAAAATACCGGCATGTCGATCCGAGATGACGCAAAGACCTTCACGTTCTGTCACATAGCACCGAATACAGTTCATGAACCATGTCCATGTTTCTATACTTTCGCCGTCAACAAGTGCAAATGCAAACGGAAACAACCTACCGTTTGCGTCTGGTGAAACCGCAATCAACAAACAGCCTTTGTATTTTCCGTACAGATGAGTACCGTCAACACTTATAACTGGTCTACATGATTTGAATCCTTCAATCGAGGGACCGAATGACCAAAAAAACACTCTTAAATGTTTCTATACCCGGCCCAGTCGTAGTCTTCGCCCACTGTACAGCCGTACCCGGATTCGAAGCTTGAATTGCATTGAATAGGTATGGTAATTTAGTGTACGCTGTTTCAAAAGAACCATATAGTTTCTCAATTGCTTTATGTTTTGCCTTCCAAGCTTTCCAATAGGATATTGTGTATTGGAGCCTACCCTTCACCTGCCCAATTATGGCTCTTGGTGTTACTGTGAGTTGTTCCCTCAGAGTATCTATTATCAGCATCGATACAACCGTCGAGTCAATTTTGCTGTGATCCTGAGTCAATGTAGGATTCACACATGTGTGTACACCTTCAAGTTGTTTCACCACAAAATAATCACGACCTTTGGGAATAATTGCACGCAAGCGCCATGGACAACCGACTACATTTTGAAGTGATGGATTTTCTGCAATCTGCTCGGCTGAATGGTTGATGGGAGCGTATTTACACTTCACATGGTACAGACAACGATCTGATTTTACCGTCACGAATTCCCTGTGGTTCTTCACTAATTATTTACACTTCACATGGAAGACTGTCCATGTTCATGTACGGTGGCACGGGACATCCATTCGCTTGACTGCGATCCACGCATAGCTGGACCTGTGTCCTGACTTGGCAACATGCGGGCATTGTTAACCGGCACATGAACATTGGCATCAACAACCGGCACATGAACATTGGCATCAACAACTGGAGCTTCAAGGGCGATCTCCTCATCATCATCCTCGAGACCGCGTACCTCATCTTCTTCCTCTTCTACCAAGTCGTTATTTACAACGGCGTTATCAAAGTCTGTCAAAGCAATGCCAGCTACCAAAAAATTTTGTGGCAATGGGGTCGGATGTAGCTGCTCGTATTCGGAGGAAACAGGTTCCGTTGGAGTTGTGCTAGTATCTCCAACAGTATTAGAAATCCTTGCGTGTGACTCTTCAGATGGTCTCAGAATCCTAGTTGGCCTTGGACCTTCGATAACAACTCTTGTAGTATTTGGAAGCCTCGTTTGATCAATATATAACTCAACTATATTCCAACTACAACTTGGATGAAGTGTCCTAAGCAGGACAGACCTCAGAGAACTGTCACTGTCTATGGGTACCAACATGAAGTACTGCCCATCCCCTTTACCAGCAGAATAACGGGCTCTCAATCTCAGAGTCATTTCACTTCTGTCCCAATTGGTTACTTCATATATCTTATCTGTTAATTCTGAGTAACCAAAATTGGGGGTAGCCCAAATAATTACCGGTTCAACATCACTATAAGAATATCCAATTTTTGGATCCTTAATTACTTCACCCCCAAAATATAACCATATAGGGATATCAAATTCCATACCTATGCATAAAAATTAAAACATATTCAAATCATTCACTACTCAAAATGTGATGAATCTTTGAAATAAAAATCAAACATAAGGTTAGTATGATAATACCTTTCAAATGATACCAAAAAAACCACCGGCAAAATTTTCGATGATGCGGAAGACTGAAAATGAGAGTGGGAGTGAGGAGTTAGGATGTAGGCAATTTTATAGGGCTCAAATGGTTGAAAATTTTTGATTATGAGATCTAGGGTTTGTGGGTAAAAGGGGTGATGTGAGAGAGATGCGTTTTACAAACCAGAAGGGGAAGAAAAGGGGAGAAGAAAGGGGGTTTCGCGTATAGGGATTTGTGCAAAAAGTAAATAACTGATGCCGTCATTCTGAAGAACGGCATCGGTACAAACGATGCCGTTCTCCGGAATAACGGCATCAGTTCATTTATTTTTTGGCTGCCAAATCTCGAACCATTGTTCATACAATATAGATCGAAACTCAAATTAACCAATGCCGTTATTGGGAATAACGGCATGGTAATTTTTTCATATACAGATGCCGTTATTGGGAAACACGGCATCAAAATAACTGATGCCGTGATTCCCAATCACGTTTGTTGCTGACGTGTCAAAGACAAGGGCAGATGGCTAAATGTTTTCGAAACAAGGGCAGTTCGCTAATTATTTTCAAAAACAGGGGCATTTCGGCAAAATTTTCAAAAATTGGTGAATCATATGCTCTCTCTCCCTCCACCCTATCATTTCTCGTGCTATCTGTCCTATTACCAAACAAGTTGGCAGTTGGCACCTCACCCTTCGTAGTTTCTGCCTCCTTGTTTTCCTCCTCGTTCCATGCCTTCTTCTATCCAAACTCAATAACACAAGGAAAGGAAAGAAAAAAAAAAAACAAGAACAACAATGCAGGAATCATCACCTTTCCTAGTCATCGCACTCCTACTACTACTACTACTACTCCCCTCCACCTCGACCACCACCTCGCAATCCCTCCCTCCCCCTCTCAACGACGAAGTCCTCTTCCTAGTCGCCTTCAAATCTTCGCTACTTGACCCTACAAATTCACTCTCCTCCTGGTCTGCCTCCGATACCACTCCGTGCACATGGGCACATGTCGAATGTGACCCGGGCACTGCCCGGGTCACCCGTCTCCTCCTCTCCTCCCTCTCCCTCTCCGGTCCTCCCCTCCTCCGCGGCCTGGACCGCCTCTCTTCTCTTCGGTCATTACTTCTTTCCAACAACAACCTCTCCGGTCCCATCTCCCCTGGGTTTTCTCTCCTCCCTCAACTTCGCCTTCTAGACCTTTCTAGAAACTCCCTGTCCGGTACACTTCCGGACGATCTTGGTACCATCCCTTCTCTTCACACTCTAGACCTCTCAGACAACTTGTTCACTGGTTTCATACCAACTCCTCTCTTCTCATTCTCCACATGTTCGTCTCTCCGATATCTCTCCCTGTCCAACAACCACTTGGAAGGCCCTCTTCCATCTGCATTGTCACAATGCCAGTTTCTACTGCACTTAAACTTGTCGAATAACAGACTCTCCAGCTCTCCCCAGTTCTCTACGGTATGGTCACTCTCTAGGCTTAGAGTTCTAGATCTTTCTTGCAACTTGCTCACGGGCAGTGTCTCGGAAGAAGGGATTGCCAACGTGCATAACCTCAAGTTACTCCTCTTGCACCGGAACAGGTTTTCAGGCCCTGTTCCTGTTGGAATCGGACTTTGCCCACATCTTAACATCGTTGATCTGCATGATAACTTCTTCGATGGTGCAATTCCTTATACCTTTCAGTCACTGTCTTCTCTGTCTGTTCTCAGCTTCGCCAACAATAACCTCTCCGGCCATATTCCTTCTTGGATTGGCAACTTGGGCTCCCTGCAATCTTTGGACTTGTCGCGAAATTGGTTCACCGGAGAGATACCTGATTCGGTTAGTGGGCTTAAAGATCTCAACTATTTGAGCTTGTCTGATAACTTGCTTACTGGGTCAGTCCCTGAGTCTCTGTCTGAATGCAGTAAGCTCACTGAGATCAGATTGAAGGGGAATAAGCTAAATGGAAGCATTCCACACAGTTTATTCGACCTTGGCATTGAAGTTATTGACTTGTCCTCGAACAAGCTCATAGGAGAAATTCCACCAGGATCGAACAAACTGGCAGGGAGTATTAGATGGTTGGATCTGTCAAATAATGGGCTAACTGGAGGAGGTACTCCTGTACATATGATGTCTTCGTATTACAGTTTGAAGTATCTGAATCTGTCGTGGAATGCACTGCGGTCGCAGCTGCCTCCCGAGCTAGGAACGTTCCAGAACCTTTCTGTGTTGGATCTTCGGAACAATGAGATTGTGGGCACGATTCCGGGAGAATTGTGTGAGTCTGGGAGTCTGTCAGTTCTTCAACTGGATGGGAATTCACTGAGTGGCAATATTCCTGATCACATTGGCAACTGTTCCTCTCTCTACCTGCTGTAAGTAGCTCGCTTATCCACTCTTGAATTGCTTGATCTATAACTGCTTTGTTTCTTTTCTCGGTACATGTTTACGGAACAACTGAAATTTGCAAGGAAAATCTTTTCTGTCCCCATATTACAACTCTAAAGTTGAGGTGATCAAGAGTTTGGCAGAAACTCAAGCACAAGAATCCTCTCTGTATTCAAACTTGTTGAGAGGGAAACTACGATAACCTATTAGTACTATCGTGCCGTAGTGCACTAGTTGTTGTTTTAGATTTTGTACGACTTTTGTTGTAATCCCGTTAATCGTTCATTAATGAGATCGGTGACTTCGGTCACTTTAACTTAAAAAAGAAAAAAAAACTACGATAACCTTTTGACGATCATGATCAAAATTCATATAGTTATAGTTGAAGTGATTTTGATATAAATTTTTTTTTTGGGTGTGTATGCAGGAGCTTATCACACAATCAACTGAGTGGCCCAATTCCAGCCACAATGTCTAATCTCAGGAAGCTAGAAATCCTCAACTTAGAATTCAACACCCTAACCGGAGAAATCCCGCCACAGCTCGGGTCCCTAGTTAACCTCCTGGCAGTTAACATATCCCACAACCGCCTAACCGGTCGCCTCCCCATTGGAAGCATCTTTCAAACCTTAGACAAGTGCTCAATAGAAGGCAACCTCGGCCTCTGCTCTCCTCTCCTCGCAGAACCCTGCCAAATGAATGTCCCAAAACCCCTAGCCCTCGACGCCAATGCTTACCTAAATGGTGTTGATGACAGCACTGTGGCAGTACCGCATCCTTTCAGCAACAAACACAACAAGTTCTTTAGTGTGTCTACTGTCATCGCGGTATCTGCAGCACTAGTTATAATTTTTGGGGTGTTGGTAGTTAGCCTACTTAACATTTCGGCACGAAGAAGGGTTGGGATGGTTGAGAATGGATTGGAGAGCATGACATGCTCAAGCTCAACTAGGTCCGGTGGGCCGGCTATTGGGAAGACAGTTTTGTTTGGGCCGAAGAGTAGTTTACGGTCTGAGGAATTGGTCAGTGCCGAGTCTCTGTTAAACAAAGCAGTTGAGATTGGAAAAGGAGCTCTAGGCACTCTATACAAATCGACCATTGGGGAAGGGCGAGTAGTCGCGATCAAGAAGCTACTAACTCCTAACATAGTTCAGTACCACGACGAATTTGACCGAGAGATTAGAGTCCTAGCCAAGGCAAGGCACCCGAACCTGATGGCGGTTAAAGGGTACTACTGGACTCCACAGTTGCAGCTACTAATCTCCGATTTCGCTCCCAATGGAAGCCTACAGGCAAGACTACACGACTCGTCGTTGGACTCTCCACCTCTCACATGGGAAAATCGCTTCAATATAGTGGTAGGAATTGCGAAGGGGCTAGCATATCTCCATCACTCGTTCAAACCGCCGATAATTCACTACAACATCAAGCCTAGTAACATCTTACTAGACGAAAATTTCAACGCAAAAGTTTGTGAATTTGGGCTGGCTAAGTTAGTGCCAAAGTTTGAAAGGCACATAATGAGCAGTAGGTTTCAGAGTGCAATGGGCTACATTGCGCCCGAGTTGGCTTGTAGTAGCCTTAGAGTGAATGAAAAGTGCGATGTATATGCATTTGGAGTGGTGATTTTGGAGCTAGTGACGGGGAGGAAGGCAGTGGAATGCATGGAGGACGACGTTGTGGTATTGGTGGATTTGGTGAGGGCGAAATTAGAAGAAGGGAATGTGATGGAGTGTGTGGATTCGAGGATGGGTGAGTTTCCGGAAGAGGAGGTGCTGCCTGTGATGAAGGTAGGGATGGTGTGCGTGTCACAGATACCGTCGAGTAGGCCTACAATGGGGGAGGTAGTGAAAATACTGAATGTGCTTAAGACTCCTGTCGAGGGAATGGAGGAGGGATTTTGATGTTGTACTAGCTGTAATTTTTATTTCATTTCATGTTTGGTTTTTCTTCTGTTTGTTGATTGTATGGTGTGGATTGTTAACTGTTGTTCCACGACGACGCGATTCCTTGTAACTGAGGAATGTAGTATGGATTTTATGTCCGGATTGGGACCGGACTCATATAAGCATTTGTCGAAGTTTATACTTTCTGATGATGATTCCCTCAAAAGAAATACTTTTTGAAGTTGATCGAGCCGAATCTTGTTTTTCATCAGTTCGGAAAAAGTTAGGCCCGGGAACCGGGAAATGATGAGTCGGGTTTAAATTTTGACTTGAACGAACTTGTACACTTTTTTATATGAATGAGACTGACGAAAACAAATTGCTTTCAATCAAAGCTGAACAATTAACTCAACTCAACATGTACACTTTTTTATATGAATGAGACTGACCAAACAAATTGCTTTGAATCGCTGCCAGCAGTGTCCCATACAACATACTTCTCGAAAGTAAGCTACTAGCGTTTCTCCTCATTATAGAGTTCAATCATTCGCTTCACGATCCTATTCATATAATCTACTATGTTTCTGGCATTTATTTAGTGACTAGTAAGGTTGCAGCACCTGCAGTCCTTCTCCGTTCCGGATCATGGCCCGAACCCTGCGGTCTTTCTCCGCTCTGGACCATAGACCGAACTGTTGGGTTTATGTCTTGCATACTATGTTGGATACGAAGACGATGAGACGATGGAGGAATCGAGACGATCAGAGACGGAGTGAAAGCAAGGAAAACAATCAGCAGCAGTAGCAGCAGATGGAGTTGCGGTCGACCGTACTTGGGATGCGATCGACCGCCCAACTCTACAGAAGTTTCCGAGAGGGGGACGGTCGACCGACCTTGAGGTGCGGTCGACTGCGCGCGGCGCTGATGGATAATTTGGATCGAGTCTTGGTGATTCGTGAGAAGCCCAACTTGCTCTTCAAGTCAGATCTGGCGGCTCTTATCGTAGGATTATCTCTTCAGTAATATCCAAAGGCTATTGTAACAAGATATCAAACCAGGATTTCTCTAGATCTCTATATATTGTTGTTATTGGCTCCCATTGAAAGCCAATAGAGAGAGTACTTTATTGAAGGAGAGATTGAGTGATTCTTTGATTGTAAACAACTAGTACTTGTTGGTGAGGCTTGAGAGAGGGTCGTGGTGAGAATTGTAATATTCTTGTATCTTCTCTAGTTGAATAACATCTTGGGTTTCTTCTCCCCCGGATTAAGGCGAAAGTCCCAACCAGAACAAACTTATGTGTGCTTTGGTGTGTTTGGTATGATTTCATATATGCCTGGTAGTTTGTGTTGATTGCATCGAATAACTCAACAAGATCCTAAGAGGGGTTTTCGGTAGAAATCCCTAACAATTGGTATCAGAGCTCTGGGTTCAAGGGTTTGTTTGAGTTCCATGGAGATGATGGCATATAAGATCACGAAGATCAAGCAGTTCAAAGGCAAGATCAACTTTGATCTCTTGAAGGTGGACATGCATGAAGCATTGTCTCAACAGGACTTGGATATAGTCCTAGAAGGAGATAAAGGGAGACCAATCGGCACAAAGCAGGAGAAGTGGAAGAAGATATGTTCAGAAGCCTTGGGTTTAATTCGGTTGTCATCGACGAACGAAGTCAGGTATAAGAGAAGCATGGCAAGTCTTTGGGCAAGATTCAGAACTGACTACTTGGGATCATCATCACAGGGTCGGATGTACCAGCGAAGAAAGTTGTGGGATTTCTCAATGAAGGAAAGTACCGCTCTTCTAGATCATGAAGTGGAGTTCAATATGGAGTTATCTGAACTAAGGGCGTTCAATGCAGATGATCTAAGGGTTTCCAACTCGATATATTCATCACCAAATCCATCCAACATGATAACCGTGATAGATGAGGAATCTACCAAGGAGAAGTTTTTCATAGCAGGTATGATCAAAGGGTTGGAGGAGGATGCACTTAGGAAGGAGAGTCAGAAATCGGCATCAACTTCTGTGAGTTGTTTGGAGGTGGATTGTACTTTGATTGGAAGGGAAAGTGTATGTAGGGGTAAGGTCTGTGGCCACTAGTGCAAAGGGATTGAGCATTACATGAGAGACTGTTATAAGCGGTTGAGTCAGAGAGGTGCCAAACTCAGTGCCGCTGAATCAGGTGATGGCTTAAACAATGCTTTTATTTCAAGTTCTTTAAATGTGAATTTCGGCTGTTCTTTTGATTCGGTTAGTTGTTCTCAAGTTTGCTCCGAGAGGGCTCTACTTACAAATTTGCATCATATCATTGTGTGGGAACGAAGCTTGATAAGATTTTTAAAGTAATGGTTTCTACTTACAAGTTTGCCTCATATCGTTGTGTGGGAACGAAGATTGACAAGACTTGTGAAGTAAAGGTTAAGAAAACTAATGAGTCGAAGATGATAAACGGTAGGGGACACACACTAGATGAGGGCATGCATATTCCTTTGATGAAGCAGAGCCTTATATCCATGAGGACTCTATAAGCTCAAGACTGCATGTACACAAATCCAGGTGGAGTTCGTTCAGTTTGGAAAAGTTATCGTGAGGTGATGAAGGGTGAGAGGGGGATTGAGCAGGGTCAGCACAACCTCTACCAGCTTTGGAGGAACAGAAAAACTTGTGCAAGTGTTTCGAAGCCCATTGTTCCTAAAGCATCATCTAGTATGCCGTCACTAGAATCATCCAAGCGAGACTGCGACGTTCGCATATCGTCGGAAGGTGGAGAGAGCCTTGAGTTAGGTGCAGTTCGTGTGGAGGGTGGCACCTCCATAATTACATCTGATGAGGTGTGCCCCTGAAGGGAGCATACAGCGGGAGAAAAACAGGTGGAGATAGATTCAACTAGCAGAGAAAGCCATTGAAACGAGTTGTTTGCAAGAAGAGAAGGAAAAGAGTCTAGAAGGTTTTAAATAACACAGGAATGGATTCATGCGTATGCAATCCATGGTGGAGATTGTTGGGTTGTCTTGCATACTATGTTGGATACGAAGACGATGGATGAATCGAGACGATCGGAGACGGAGTGGAAGCAAGGGAAACAGTCAGCAACTGTAGCAGCAAATGGAGTTGCGGTCGACCGTACTTGGGGTGCGGTCGACCGTACTTGGGGTGCGGTCGACCGCCTAACTCTGCAGAAGTTCCCGAGAGGGGGACGGTCGGTCGACCTTGAGGTGCAGTCGACCGCACGCGGCGCTGATGGATAATTTGGGTCGAGTCTTGGTGATTCGTGAGATGCCCAACTTGCTCTTCAAGTCAGATCTGACGGCTCTTATCGTAGGGTTATCTCTTCAGTAATATCCAAAGGCTATTGTATCAAGATATCAAACTAGGGTTTCTCTATATCTCTATATATTGTTGTTATTGGCCTCTATTGAGATCCAAGAGAGAGAGAGTACTTCATTGAAGGAAAGATTGAGTGATTTTCTAATTGTAAACAACTAGTACTTGCTGGTGAGGCTTGAGAGAGGGTCGGGTGAGAATTGTAATATTCTTGTATCTTTTCTAGTTGAATAACATCTTGGGTTTCTTCTCCCCCGGATTAAGGCGAAAGCCCCAACCGGGACAAACTTGTGTGTGCTTTGGTGTGTTCGGTATGATCTCATACGTGCTTGGTAGTTTGTGTTGATTGCATCGAATAACTCATCAAGATCCTAAAAGGGATTTTCGGTAAAAATCCCTTACACGAACTCTACGACTCATCTCCGCTACTGCAGTAGGATTGTGGTTGTCACCACTCTACCCGGACCCTGCAGTCTTTCTCTGCTCCTAGGCAGACCTGTGGCCATTCCATTCTACCGGGACCTTGGGGTCTTTCTCTGCTCCCTGGACCTGGGCATTCCACTCTGTACGGACCCTGCGATCTTTCTCTGCTCCCGAACCTTACCAAAAGTTATCACGAAAAATAAAGGCGGCCCTGCAAGCCTTCCCCAGCTCCTCCGAGTGGCCCAGAGTTAAACTCTCGCTCCCCATTCATATCCGATAATATAGAACATCGACAGACACTTAAGAGTTCATCCTCTCAGTTCTGATAGGCGACTGCGGCCTATACATCCGCGTCCCGTTCTTAACACTAGATTCCCGAAATAATAGTCGAGGCAACCTCGAACGTGTCCCATTGACAGGTGATTACAACTCACAACTAGTGCATGTCCCTACAATTATTAACAACATGGCCTAGAGCTAGCGCCACCCTACCGGACTTATGCCAACAACAATAGTGGTCACTTGCCGGTAAATAATCCTTATTCAAACTCTATAACTCACACTTTAATTTATGGAATTTAATCATGAACTAAAATTTCCCAATAGCAACCTACTCATTTGCTAATGAGAGTAATATGATTAATGGTACTAGTCACCCAATAAAATCTAGATCAAGTTATATACTAGACTACACTAATTTCCATAATATCCATTCTATATGCATTTATGCATCCCGCAAAATCTTGCACAACTCGTGGTTTCACAACCTACGTACTGAGATCACACGAATATTTGATTTAGCTCTATTACACTAACTCAACTCAACTTATTCTCTAAAGTTCACTAGTACTCCAATGTGTAATCATGTGTAAGTCAAACTTCCAGGATATTGGACCTTTTTGGCCTACCCTAGCCCACACACATTGACTTACCTGGCATATCATCAGTCCCATACATCCCTAGGAGCCACAACTCTTTACTGACCATGTCGGTCATTATTTTAGTCATATATTCTTCTAACGCAAGTTGTTCACTAAATGATGCAAAATATAATCTAGACTTAACGATCCATATTCCAAACATTCATTTTACACAAACTGGAATTTTGGTCATACCAAACCTATTCCACTCCTTCCTCAGAGTCTCTACTGGACTCGGGCATCGCCTAAGTCGCAATCATTCCCTTTGATTTGATCAAGTCATTCTATCGAATTCATGGACCTTATCGGTCTACCCCTAGCCTACACATGTGGATTTACTGGGCGTATCCTCAGTCCCATATGTAGAATCCATCGTTTGAATATTCAATTCTGTCTTTGGACATCATCATAGTAGTTTTACAAAAATCATATAAAATCCAATTTTTATCAGAAAAATGGATTTCTTAGTTTCATATCAAAACCTGAATGAGTCTACTATAACATTGTAGTTAAGAATATCTAAATTTAACCACAACTGTTTTGTCTAAATCCATATGCAAAACAGTAGGTTCAGATTTCAGAAAACTGTTGCTCTTGCTACTTATAAAAATCACCGAAAATTTCATACTTCATGGAAATTTGATTTCTTAGACTCGAAAGAAAGAACTCTGAATCTACTTCAAATTCTTATTAGTTTTAAGTTTTCTAAAAATACTGCATATAAGATGTTAAAATTGTGAGAAACCATAAGTTGTACAAATTTTCAGAACTCAGGCAAGACTATCAACCAGTCTTAAGTTCAAATTTATTTAAAATACCAAACGATATTCAAACCTCATAAAATTTTGTGAACATATTATAGACATTTACTAGATTCACGTATAAAAAGTTCAGCTTCAAATTCCATATATTTGGAAAGAAATGATTTTCTCGAAGTAAGAATGATATTCAGGAAATAATTATAGAATATGTCATATTTCAGTTCTTAACCAGGAATGAGTTCGGTTTTATTTAAAATACCAAATGACATAAAAAAATCATGAAATGTTGAGGATATGTTATAGACATATACGGGATACACATATAATAATTTCAGCTTTAGATTCCATCTAGTTAAAGAGAAATAATTTTCGGAAGTAAGTACAAAATTCAGGACAAAAACTGTAAAACATTCCCAACTTAACCTTACCGTAATTTCATAATTGTTAGATGATTGATTAGTTTAGTCCCACATTGAATAATGTATTGGTTTAGCATTCTCCTCTCTCCTATATATAGGAGACGTATTGTACTCAGTTTAATCAATCAATAATAAAAAAGTTTTTTCTATCCCAAATTCTAACATGGTATCAGAGCCTATCGTCCTATAAGGCCTATACTTATTTTATCCTCGTCGTCGAGGTGGAGTGGTTCTTGTCTTCATCGGAATCACTCCACCTCCCGACATCTCTCTTCCGCTTCCGATTTTTTATCAAAATCCTAATCTCCCCCAAAACCCTAAAACCCTAGCCGTCATCAACTATCTTCTCCAAAATCCAAATCTCCAAATCTCCAAAACCCTAACCCTAATCCTCTCCCTAATCTCCACTAAAAAACCTAATCACCCTCTTAATTACCAGCTGCCTATCCCCTCTTCCTTCTCTCATCTGCTCAACCTAAGAACCCCCAAATCTATTCTTCCCCCATAACCTTGAAAATAGAAATGGCATTCTCGAAGGCTCTCTTCAGCTCTTTAATGGCAATCTTCGCCGTCATCTCCCCCGTCGGCGCTGCCGCGGCCCAGGCTCCCACTCCCAGCCCTCTTGCTACATCAGCCGCCGCCGCCATTGCCATGTCGAGGAAGAAGACGAGAACCCAAAAAGGAGAATGTGACCCTCGGTCCAACTGTTCGCGATGGCGAGTATGTCTTCGGTGTCGCTCACATCTTCGCGTCCTTCAACGATACTTTCATTCATGTCACTGATCTTTCTGGCAGAGAAACGCTTGTTCGCATCACAGGCGGTATGAAGGTGAAGGCTGACAGGGATGAGTCATCTCTTATGCTGCTATGCTTGTAGCTCAGGATGTGGCGCAACTCTCTTCTCCTCTTACTTCTCTGATCCCAGAACGAGATACAAATGGGTTCTGAGAGCGACGATGAAGCTCGTCCACGTCTTCTTCGCCGGCGAAATGGCTGGGCCTCCATCTGCCTCCTCTGTTCACCTCCCGCACCTCGTCGAACCCAACTTCGTCACCTCCTCTTCTACTCTCAGCCACCGCTCACCGGTGGAGCCAGCACTGCCCTCCGCCGGCGGCTTCTTCTCCTACCTCCGCGTCGTCTTCGGTTCCTCGATGCTGCCTCCACCAGCACCGCAGCCTCCGCAGCAGCCCTCTTCTCCTTTTTCCCGCTCTCTGTTTCGATCGGGATTGGATCTGTTGAGATCCAATTTTTCCATTGGTGGATTTTTGCTGTTCCGTGTTCGGGGATAGAAGTAGATCACTACCATCCCAGATCTGGTGTTTCGTGCTTGGATCCAAGAGGGGATCTTGTTGTGGTACTACTATCTCAAAGTTTAAAAAAAAATCAGCAACTTACTCCGGTTGATCGATCGTAAGTTTGAGAGGGGTGTTATCAGCATCTAGTTCTCATTTCAGGGATAATATCCCATTATCGACTATGTCTCAAGTCAAGGGTGAGATCCCAGTATCGGCTATGTCTCAAGTCAGGAGTGAGATCCCAGCATCGACTATGTCTCAAGTCAGGGGTGATATCCCACCAATCTAATTCTCAGTTCCATCACTTTTCAGTTCCGTCACATGCGCCATCAAGCACTGTTTCTGCATCACAGTTTGCCGTTCATTCCACATCAACATCGTTAGTATTCCAAACTCTTGTTGCTTGAACCAACTTGAGTTTGAGAGGGGGTGTTAGATGATTGATTAGTTTAGTCCCACATTGAATAATGTATTGGTTTAGTATTCTCCTCTCTCCTATATATAGGAGACGTATTGTACTCAGTTTAATCAATCAATAATAAAAAAGTTTTTCCTATCCCAAATTCTAACAATAATTAATTAACAACAATTCACACATGATTCAATCAATCTAAGCACGAATACTCATCCAATACATTATATATAGCTTCTCTAACATGCACACACCGTAGAATATAATTGAAATTAGAGTAGTAAAGTTGTTATCCACCTATAATTTTTGAAATCGATTGCTTCTAATTAAGCTCCACGATGTGCTCCAATACCAAAATCGATAAACTTAACCTTATGAAAACTTAAACTCCAAATTTTTTTAGTTTATGTGGAAGAAAAAAGAGGAATGGTGGAGACTGAGGGGAAGCAATCTTGGCTTTTAAATGCAGACACTCACAAGCTATTCTTAATCACCTCTTCCTACATCATTTAACCACCTCCTCCTATATCATTTTTTCACATCGCCTAAATTTCTTCCCACATCATGTAATCACATTCCCTAACCCTCTTCATACATTATTTAATTACCTCCCCTAAACCTCTCCTATGTCGTTAATCAGCAAAATTCATGCATGATTGAAAAAAAAGGATACTTTCATTAAGGCCATTTTTCATGATTACCATTTCCTAAAAGTCTCTAGTCACCGACACAATTGCTCTTAAGTCCTTAGAGCATCTATAGTCGTCCGATGTAAAAAATGGCAAAATGCATATTTTGCCCATCCAATTCGATGAGCATCCACAGTCGTCGAATGGAAAAAAAAATGCATAAAGTCGTTAAAAAAGAAACAGACGAAACATCATGTTTCGTCTGTAATTTAAAAAATAATTTATACTGATAAAATGTTAATAAAACATATGGGACGAAACATGATGTTTCGTCCCAAAAAGGAAGAAGTTTTTTTTGCAAAAAAAATTTGCAAAAACAAATTTTAAAACTAGTTTGTAAATGATATTTGCAAAAACAATTTAAAAAATAGCAAAATAAATTTAAAAATTTGCAAAAACAATATAAAATTTTACAAAATGTGCACAAAAAATCACAAACCCGGACGATACATGATGGTTCGTCCGGAATTTGTGGAAGTTTTTTTTGCAAAACAAAATTTGCAAAAACAATTTTAAAAAATATTTTGTAAAAATTATTTGCAAAAACAATTTAAAAATTAATTTGTAAAATCAATTTAGATAATTGTGAAAAAAATTTTAAAATTTACAAAATTAAATTTTTAAATAAATTTTTAAAAAAAATATTCGATTGGGACGAAACATGATGTTTCGTCTCACTTGGGACGAAACATCATGTTCATTCCCACGCTTAAATTCATTTTTATTTGGTTTTTATTTATTTTTTTACTTCGGACGAAACATCATGTTTCGTCCGATCAATTAAAATAATAATTAAATATTCCAAACGAAACATGATGTTTCGTCTGCTATAATATGTATTTTGCTATATGGAATGCTATTTTTCCCTTTCTACTGCAGCAAATTTGCCAAATAATGACAAAATAGCTCACGAGTGTGTGAGCTACAGAAAAAAAAAATGGAAAAATGGCAAATAAGCAAACGACTGTGGATGCTCTTATTCACAAAATAGAATATTATATATATATATATATATATATATATATATATATATATATATATATATATGTCATTTCCAAATATTTATATTATGCAAAATAATCTCTAAAAATATTCAAGGTATTAAATAAGTCATTATATACAATTTTACAAAAAATACGCGTACAAAATAAAATTGTGATAACTCGATTTTATGGGTATTACACTCATACCTTTCCTTTGTTAATATCACCATCATCAATACTTAGCCAAGTATTTTAGGGTGGTGGTTGTATGTTTGGCTTGTAGAGGCCGAGGCGCTTGCTTCATCAATATTTTAGGTCTATTCTTGTTGTTGGTTTAATTAAATTAAATTATTAGTAAGTATTGTTACCATTTATTAACCCTTAATTTTTATTTTAATTATTCATCTCCTCTTCTCTGGTAATTTCAATATAGTTTGGTCTATGATAAATGAATGTAAGCTTCTTTTAACCCCCAATATCTTTCTCTCTCTAAACCGGTGGATTCCTTTTCACTTTCTCTCTCTATAAAAGTAGTCCTTTGTCTCTTTCCTTCTAATAGCATGACTAGATTCTTGTGTTTGTTTGTCTGTGTATTTGGATAAAGAGGATCAAACCCATTAAAGAGGCCCAAAATAAGGTTTCAGTTTTTGGGTCATCCTCCACCTTTGAATCGGATGGGTCTTGAGATTTCGATGCATTGGTTAATGGGTCTGTGTTTGATTTTGGGAAAGATTATTCTAAAGTCGAGATTTGGGTGGGTTTTGTTGGTTTTGTGTTTCTTTTGGGTTGTTTTTGGTGATGTTCTAATGTTTTGGGAATGTGGGGGTTTTTTGCAGGAATTTGTTAAGTTGGGGATGAGATGAAGAATGGGGATGCAGAGGTGGTGGATAATGGCAAGGGGAAGCAGATTATTGCGTTGAAATCGGATTCGAAGATGGATGGGGAAGAGAGAGACAGGGGTAAGGGGAATTATCAGAATGTGTATCCGAAGCCGCTTGCGAAGTATAAGGATGTCAGTCAAGACCCTTTGTTGTTCATGGATACTCTTGGGAAGCTTCATTCTGTAATGGGGACCAAGTTCATGTGAGATTTCGTATTCTCTACTTCTAGTTATTGATATTGCCTTTTACATGCTTGTGATAAAGTGAAGCTCTAAGCAACAATATGGCCTTTCAATTTTGTGATCAAATAATTTTGTGTAGATATGAGTTATCTTAGTTTTGTAGCTGAACTATATATGTTGGGGTTGAGTGTAGCTAATCTTCTTAGATCAAGAGAGGAACTTATTTCTCTCACATTTATTCCATTGGAAAATATTTATGGTAAATAAAAGCTTGACTACAGAAAGTCTTAGTTCCCGTTTGCCTCGGGGATTTTATTTTCTAGGAGTTTTGAAAGGATAAATTACAAAAAAAATAAAAAATAACCCCCCACTCAGAGTTTTGGCCAAATACTTACTAAGAGCATCCACAGTCATGAAAGGTAAAAAATGACAAAGTGCAAAAATAGAAATAGCAATTTGGGGTTTCGCTGCAGTCGTCACGTGCTAAAAAATAAAAAAGTAGAAAAAAATTGATCTGTCCGTTAAAAGAAATTAAATTTTTTATAATTTTTTGGTGCTGAATAGTATATTTTATTATTTTTAAATCTTGGACGAAACTTGAAGCTTCATCGGAGCGGAAAAAAAACCCAGTCATTTTCAACCATACCTATTTAATTAACCCCCCTAAGTGTAATTAACTAAGCCTCTAATTAATTATTAAATGAGCTAATTAGCATACTAAGTATAATTAACTAATTAATTATTAAATTAATTAATTAACTTAATAAATATCCTAAATCCATGGACGAAACTTCAGCGCTTTTCACATTTCCGGGGTTTTATTAATTTTAAAAATGCCTCTATTTTGATCCGACGAAACTTCAAGTTTCGTCCGATAGATTAAAAACATTATAAAATAAAACTTGAAGTTTCGTTTTGTATAATATGCATATAGCTATTTCCTCTCTCATATATAGCAGTCTAATATAGCGATTATGGCAAATTATGCATAAATAGCATACGACTGCAACGATCGAAATGCTAAAAAATGCATTTTATGCCAATATACAACACGACTGTGGATGCTCTAACTATCCTCATATTACTTTAGTAATATGCGTACCCCCTAAACTTACACATGCATTGACAAAAAACTGCTTAATGTTAGTCTGATGTTAGTTTTGATAGCACATGCACCTAATGCAAGGATTTAGGCAATAAATAACGTCTGTAGAGATAGCGTAGAGATAGTCCTACTTCAATTTAGGCATGTTTTATATACAATTGTATTTTAGACATTTCAAATCCATCTTTAACATTCTTGTACTTCCATTGAACATGCGATCTTTGGATGAAACATTCATTCAAAAGGTAACACAATTGCATTATTTTTTTTAGAATTTGTTTTTGAAATTCGGAACTTTACCAAAATATCCTGTAACCCTAAGTAAATTCTTTTATTTAACACTTCGTCCTAGTGGACGAGACTAGAGCAGGAGTCGATACCAACTTAGAATTGTGGAGAGAAACTTTGGAAGGTAGTGGCTTTAGCGAACAATTGAGGAAGTGGTGAAGTTTGATAGTCAAGAGATACCTAAGAGAGACTGTTTCCGATATTTATGCTCGATTATACTAAGAGATTGGGAGATTTGTGAAGATGTTATACATAGGATCCAAGCAGGGTGGCTTAAATGGAGAAGTGTCAGTGGTGTTTTGTGTGATAAAGTTGAAGGAAAAATTTTATCGAACGACTATCAGACTAGCAAGGACGTATGGAGCAGAGTGTTGGACAACAAAGAAATATGTCCAAAAAATGAGTGTAGCAGAGATGAGGATGCTAAGATAGATGTGTGGTAAAACCAGGAAGGATAGAATTAGAAACGAGCATATATGAGACATGCTAAAGGTAGCTCCAATCTAAGATAAGTTAAGATAGAATCGCCTTAGGTGGTTTGGACATGTCACACGTAGACTTAGTAGTGCCCCCGTTAGAAATAGTGATTTGATAAGTATTGTAGGTAGAGTTAGGGGTAGGGGAAGACCTAAACTAATTTGGGTGGAAACGGTGAGAAAAAATATGATTGCTTGTGACCTTACAGAAGATATTGCGCTAAACCGAGCAGAATGGAAAATCAGGATTCATGTAGCCGACCCCAACTAGTTGGGAAAAAGGCGTTGTTGTTGTTGTTGTTGTATAACACTTAAAGGTTGGAAGAGTTTCCAAGCCTCAATTCTAATGGTCTGTTTTGAGTTCGTCATCACTATTTTAAAGTTGAAAGAACAAATTGAAGTAGTCCAGAGAAGCAAGTAGTCCTGTCTTATTAACCTGGGACTACCTTTAGACTGTTCTGGTATGAGTTCATCGTCACTAATTTAAAGTTAAAAGAACGACTTGAAGCCGTCTAGAGTTGTTATTAACTGCCGGCTACCTTAAGAGTATAGACATTCTATGCTCTCAAGGGGCTCCACTTACAGAAGTGAGCATAAAATTTGGACTTCTTCACTGGATAATACTCTGACAGAATTTGTTGGTTGAACAATATATTTTGGATTTGGTTAGATCTGATCTTTTAGGGGCTTCACTTATGGTTAAGAGCGCTTCAATTTGGTCGGGGTTCTTCTTGAAGGTTTATTTGTAAAATTAACATTAGCATATATCGTTTAAAATTTCGCGAACAAATTTCAAATTTACTTCGTTGCCTGTCTTTAATACTACTCAAGGCATGAGGATCAAAATGAATCATTAATTAACCAATGGATTTTCCCGTGTTTTAAATTATAAAATAAAAATTTATGTTTTTTTTTATAAGAGACAATATTAGGAGAGCTAGCAAAAATAACTAAGAAATGTACAAGGGTAGACTCCCGTAGTCCTGTGATAAGTTTTGACAATTGCTATGTAAATGTGGATATTGGGTGAGTTAGTGTTTCCTTACATTTCTACTATAGCAAAGAAGTAAGGCCTGTTAGGAACTATTTGCCTCAGTAGGAGATTTTATGTCATGTTAAGATACCGATAATCTCATGCAAAATCAGAAAAGGACATTGTATGATTCAACTCTGTCTTATTACTTTTTCTGTAGTTCATACACTTAACAGTAACATATACTGAGACTCTTGTACATCTGTTATCCTCTTATACGCCTGAAATTCCTATATTTGTAACTTCTTCCTTTTCTACTACTGGATAATTCATTTTCTTAAGGCTGCACTCAACTAAGGGTGTGTTTCCAAGTGCAAGCGAAAATTTAAATTCCCCTCCAATTTTTTTGATTCAATCGCCAAAAGTTTTGATTCCTATTACATTCCCATTGTACTGCAACCTCAATTTTCCTCCGAGAGATAGAGGATATCTTGGTAATTTAATCAAAAGAAATTGGAGTTCAATTTAAATTCCCTATTGCACTTGCCTCCAAGCAACCAAACCCAAATATTTAAAATTTTCAGCTCAATATTCTTAAATACCTTATCTTAATGAATTCATTCATTTTTGCTATCAATTTTTAGGATTCCTACTATATGGGGGAAAGAACTCATTCATTTTTGCTATCAATTTTTAGGATTCCTACTATAGGGGGAAAAGAACTCAATCTTCATCGCCTTTTCATGGAGGTTACTTCTCGAGGTGGTATTGAGAAGGTATGAAAAGCAGCGCATTTTGGCATTTATTACCAAAAACTTTTTCAAAAAATAGTTTTATATTTTTTATTTATCAATTAAATAGTTTGCAAAATGCATGTTATTGTTGAGTATGGGACAGTTTCCAAGCAATATTGCTAGCTGTCACATACGGACTGTATGTGTAGTTTGCTTTTATATATTATTTCCTGAAATCCAGTATGACCCCAAAAACAAGAAAAAGTTAACGTTTATAGATCATCTCTGTGACATAATATAGCAATTGCTTCACCCTTTTTTTACTGCCGTATCCATGATCAAATTGCCCTACCTTAATCTTGTCTTCTCCAGTGCCCCCTTCAGGTACTGGTCCTTTCATTCCTTTTCCTAGTGTGTATTTTCTTCAGAATTGGATTTTCATTTTCTAAATTTCTTTTGAATGCACTCTCTTAAAGCATAAATTTGTATTGATGAAAAAAAACTCCCTTTTTAATGTTATCTTCCTATTTCCTTAAATATTGTCACTTGTAATGCAACCTTTCTGTTTCTGTTTTAAATATCTGCTTTGAGTATATGATAAGTAGCACTAGCCTGTCTTGTATCTCTTTTTATCTCTTACATAAATAGCATAAAAGAAATAAGGAAATAGGTTCGTTGCCCCTATTTGTAAACCAACTTGTTTTTATACCCACATATTTAAATCTTTAGAATATACCTAACTTTTGGTTCATTTTTGTGCGAAGTATGTCCTATGAGTACACACCACACTTTGGTATTCCTGCTGCCCAGTAAAATATATTTGCTAAAGTTTTATATATATGCCAAAGTTGTTGATTAATATATCAAAATTGGTGAATTATATATAGTTCAAGTTGATGACAAATATCCAAAAGTTGATGATATATATGCTAAAGGTGATGATATATATCGTAGAGTTGATGGTATAAAATTAGTGTGTTTTATTAGTATCAAGTATGCAGCATACACACGATGTGAAACACATTGGTATAAAAACCAGTGGGTAAGATGGAAGCAATTTACCCAAGAAACTAACAGTTAGATAATACCAAGCATTCAAGTCCTTATTCATTAATACGGACACTTCTTTCTCTCTCCATTATAACATTGCATTAGAATTATATACATTTCCATTAGATATCTTAAAGCAAATTTCATACTTCTTTAGGCAATGGACGCTTTTTTAAGTGCATTAATTGTACTAAAAAGTGAAGCATACACATCAATTTCGAAGTACATCCAGCAGCTCCAAAAGTGTTAAAGTGGCAATCCCATGGTTTTTTTGTACTTTGATTTTCATTCTATAAAATGGCTCACATGGTTTAGTTATCTGTCATTGATCTAAAGTGTAATCAATTCTATATAATAATATTGATATTGGTAAAAAATGCAACAAATCATGGCCGGATAGGAACCGCCAAGTAAGCAATCACTATCCTAGAAATACGCGAGAAGAAGAGTCTCATGAGGCAACTCGATCCGAGGCACGGGAAGATCTAGTTGCTCGTCGCATCCAACAGATGGAGGACCGCCTTGCTAGGTTCTTCCAGGAGGAATGTTGCTTTGGCAGAAGTTATCGCCCCATCCGACCTCCTCCAAGTTAATTCTCAAAGCCCCCGTTCCAGAGAACTTTAAGATGCCAGCCTTCGAGTCGTACAACGATGAGTCCGACCCGACAGATCATATCGAGAGTTTTAAAACTCTAATGATGATCCACCGAGACTCTGAAATGCTCCTGTGCAAAACATTCCTAACAACCCTGAAGGGAACAACATGGGAATGGTATTCTCGTCTCTCTCTAGGATCTACCTATCCTTCGATCAACTTGATGAGCTCTTTCTCACCCACTTTGTCAGCAGTCTGAAGATTGAGAAGATGAGCGTTTCCTTTCTCGACTTAAAGCAAAGAGATGAGGAATTTCTCAAGGATTTTATCTGGCGCTTCACAGCCAAATTCTGATCCATCCCCTCCATTGACTTTGCAGTAGCGGCTGCCGTTTTCAGACACAATGTCAGCCACGTTGGCTTCAAAGCATCCCTTGCCAAGAAGCCTCCTTAGGATTTCTCCGAGCTCATGCAGAGGAGTGAGAAGTACATTCGGGCTCCATCCCCATGACCGAGGGGAGCCCTTCTCCAGGACCAAACGGAAGAATACAAACGAAGATGAACCCAAAAAAT
Source organism: Hemerocallis citrina (assembly GCA_017893485.1). NCBI lineage: Eukaryota > Viridiplantae > Streptophyta > Magnoliopsida > Asparagales > Asphodelaceae > Hemerocallis > Hemerocallis citrina. The sequence continues at coordinate 1,134,399 of JACEHZ010000499.1, read as the reverse complement.
CCCAGAAGGATGTTTCCGGTCAACGTCGCCCTCCTCCATCACCTCGCTTCAATAAGTTCACTCATCTTAATGCTAGTATATCGGCAGTCCTAATGGAAATTGAAGAAGACATGCTACTCCACCGCCCTCCTAGGATGAACATGCCCGGTAAGAGACGAAACATGGACCTATGGTGCCAATTTCATAGGGACAATGGCCACATCACCGACGATTGCTGAATCCTCAAGGAAGAAATTGAGGCTCTGATCCAACGAAGTCGCCTCTCTAGATTCATTCAGAAAGACAAGGTCGAGCTTCCTTCGGCCCGAGGGGCTAACAAGCGTGCAGGGAAATATTATGAGTTCCAATACTTGGAAAACATGGTAATTTTTTACTCCATCAACGGAGGACCTATAGGCATGGAACTCCCGTAAGATGTTCGTCCAAGAAGTAAACTCGACGCATAACTTTCCTCCTGCCAAGAGCCTAGGAGTTCTAGTGACTTTCTCAAACAATGACCTGGAAGGCGTCCAAACACTGCATTGCAACGCACTAGTAGTCAACCTTTGCATTGCCAACCACAAAGTGCGTTGCATCTTGGTTGACAACAACAACATAGACCATAGTAAACACTCTTTTGGAAGCATTTGAAGGCCTCAAACTCTCCAGAGACTGACTTAAACCCGCCGAGTACACCCTCCATGAGTTCTCCGGAGTTCCGATCCTAATCGAATGAATAGTCACCCTCAATGTGACTACAGGAAAAGCCGCAGCTATCCGAACCAAGGCCATGGACTTCATGGTTGTCCATGTAAAAGCCGTTTACCATCGTCGGTCGTCCCGACCTAGCAGCTCTTCACTTCATAGCTTCAGCCTTCCACATGAAGATGAAGGTTCCTACATCAGTCGGGGTGGGAGAAGCTAAGGGAAATCAATAAGTGGCTCAGAGGTGCTGCCTGATAATCATGGGGGGCTCGGTTCTCCCACTTGAAGCATTGGAGCTCCCCCAAGAGAAGATTTAAATCGTTTTCGAGCCCGTTGATTAACTCAAAGAAACCCCCTTCTCCAAAGAAGACCAGACCAAGTGTTTCCGTGTAAGCAAAGTTCTTTCTCTCTAAGTCACGGAATAGATTGTCTGATTCGTCAGGGAGAATCGAGACTTGTTTACTTGGACTACTGTTGACATGCCCGACATCTCGGAAGAATTGATTGTGCACTGCCTCAACGTCAATCCAGATGTCAAGCAGGTCCAGCAAATGCGCCACAAGTTTGCCCCTAACAGGCAACGAGCAATCAATGAAAAGGTCGACAAACTCCTAGTTACTCGCTTTATCCAAGAGGGTAGCTACCCTGAGTGGCTGGTCAACGTAGTTATGGTAAAGAAAGCAAATGACAAGTTGTGGATTTGCATCGACTTTATTGACCTGAACAAGGCATGCCCGAATGACCATTTTTCTTTCTCCAACGTTGATGCCTTGATTGACGCCACATCCGGGCACAAGCTCCTAAGCTTTATGGATGCCTTCTCGGGATTTAATCAGATCTAAATGTGCCCTCCTGATATCCCGAAAACATCCTTAATCTCCCACCAAATCCTCTACTGCTATCGGGTCATGTCTTTCGGGCTGAAGAATGCTGGAGCCACTTACCAGCGCGTAGTCAACAAAGTCTTCAAAGGATAGATCGGTCGAAACATGGAAGTCTATGTGAACGATATGCTGGTAAAGAGCCTGAAAAATGTAAGACCATGTTGCTGATCTCCAATAAGCCTTCGACATCGTACAGAAGCACAATATGAGGCTAAACCCTTCAAAGTGCACCTTCGGAGCACTCAGAAAAATTCTTAGGTTCATGGTCAGAGAGGGGAATTGAAGCCAACCCGAAGAAGATCCAAGCTATACTTAAAATGGCTCCCCCGTTCTCACAGAGCACCTCACTGCCATCTGACGCTTCCTCTCCAAGTCTAGGGAGAAATGTCTCCCATTCTTCAAAGTTTTCTGAGTGAAATGTTTTGAGTGGGGGCAAGCATAGCAAAAAGTCTTTGAATAGCTTAAGGCGCATCTCATCAATCCCCCACTCTTAAGCAAGCTCTAGTTGGGAGAGCTGCTCTACCTCTATCTGGCCACTTCAGATCTGACCTTTAGTGTCGTCTTGGTAGGGGAAGAGAACCTGATCCAAAAGCTTAGTTATTATGTGAGTAAAGTGACTAAAGTCCTCCATGACGCTGGGCTTCGTTATTCCAAGACAGAGAAGATGACATGCTCTAATCACAGCCACCTGCAAACTCCTCCCACACTTCCATGCACACTCAATCTTGGTCCTCATCGACCAACCCCTTAAGCAAGTGCTCCACAAGCCGGAGAACTCCGTGCAACTCATGAAGTGGTCTATCGAGTTGAGCCAGCACAATCTCAACTATCGTCTGAGAACGGCTATCGAGGTTCAAGCCTTAGCCGAATTCATTGTTGAAAGCACTATCTCCGATCCCCCCAAAGAGGACGAGGATCCCCCCACCTGGAGGGTCTACGTGATGTCTCCTACATCAAATGGAGTGGGGCTGGTGTCATCTTACTCGGTCCAGATGAGTTCATTCTCCAATACTCACCCCGTCTCAAATTTCTTGCCTCCAATAATGAGGTTGTATATGAGGCATCAATCGCTTGCCTCCTTTTAGCTTGTAAAGCAGAGGCCCAAGAGTCAAGTGCTCAGCTACTCCCAACTGGTGAACCAATTCAAAGAAACTATGAAGCTAGGGACGACCGCATGGCCAGGTACCTAGCTTTCGTCAAGAATCTCTTAGCCACATTCTAAGAAGTCGGAGTAACTCGCATCCTTCGTGAAGAAAGTGGGCAAACCGATGCTCTCTCTAAGTTAGCCTCTTCTTCCTTTGAAGGATTTGATGACACAATGATCATTGAAGTCCTACTTAGGCCGAGCATTGAAGAGGACGCCTTACAGCTCATGTTTACCACTCCTCTGACACCCGAATACAATTGGATGAAGCCGTTGATCAACTTTCTCAATTAGTGAATCCTCCTATCAGATCCAGAAAAGGCAAGGAAGATCCAGGTGAGAGCAGAAAGTTATACACTAGTCAAACGAGTCTTGTTCAAGTGCCCATACACCTTGGTAGTTGACCGACCATACCTGTGATGCCTTTCCCCTGAAGTGGTCAAGTATGCTCCCAAGTAACTACATGAAGGAATTGGCGGTGCTTACATGTATGCGAGATCTCTTGCACGGAAAATTCATAATCATGGGTATTATTGGCCCACCCTTTTCGTGACGCCCAAGAGCATGTCCGCTGTTGCACCTCATGCTAAAAGTTCTCTTCGATCAGAAGAAACCCCAAGTTGAACTTAACTCCATGTCAAGCTCGATCCCCTTCGCCGTGTGGGGAATGAATTTACTTCGACCGGTTCCTTTTGCGACTAGACAAGGGAACTTCAAAATGGTAGTTATCGACTACTTCACCAAGTGGATCGATGCAGAACTGCAAGCTTCCATCATCGAGCACAAGATTCAACAATTCTTCTGGAAGAACATCGTCTGTAGGTTTGGGGTCCCTCGAATCTTTGTCACCAACAAGGGAACCCAATTTGCAGCCGGAGGGTTCCAAAAATTCTGCTCCGATATGGGGATTGTGTTGAAATATAGTAATTGTATATTCTGTTTCCTAATATAGGAAACAGATTCCCCAAATCTCTCATCTTCCCAATCTTCTCTCAATCTCTTTTCTTCTTATCCAAGAATGTAATCCTTATATATAGATGTATACAGTGAAGAATAAATATAACAAGAAGAATAAGAATTATTTTCTCCAAAATTATTTTCTTCATGGTATCAGAGCCTAATCAGATCTAGGCCAAGTGAAGACGAAGAGGAGGAGGCTGATCACCTCCGTCTTGATCTGATCCCGTTGATCCCGTCACCGATCATCGATTCCGATCCCGTCGCCGTCACCGCTCTGCCCTCATCCCAGACCCTTCTCCTTCCTCCTCTCGTCTGATTTCGAAACCCATCGCCGCAACCCATCCACCCACCTCCTCACGCCCCCGTCGTCATCGCAGTTGCCACCTCCAGACGACCACCGACGACCCGCCATTGCAGCACCCCTGTCTGTTGCTGCTCGCCTCTACCGCTCGAATGCACCTCCTCACCCAGCATCTTCCTCGTCGAAGCCGCCGCTTAGGGTTTCCTCGAATTTCGTGCCGCTGTTTTTTGCAGAAGCTTCTCGTCCGCCACTCGTCCTTCGCCATCCCGTTCACCTCGTCGATTGCCGAGATCCACCACCGTAGTCACCTCCTGTTCTACTCGCCGCCAGCAATCACCTTGCGCCGTTGCTTTTGCAGAAGCTCCTCTTCCTCCACCCGTCCTTCGCCATCCCGTTCACCCCGTCGATTGTCGAGATCCACCACCGGAGTTACCCCCTGTTCTACCCGCCGCCAGCAATCACCTTGCGTCTGAACCCCCGAAGCTGCCATTGCTGATCTTGATCTTGCTGTTTTGTTTGCTGATGTCTGCAGTTTTGGATACTCTCGTTTGGTGTTTTAGTCCGCTGTAGAGTGGCTGTTTGGGCATTGGATTGTTGCTGTTTTTGCTGTTTGTTGGAGACTTTGAGCTGTTCGTGGCCAAGTTGTGCCGTTTGCTATTGGCTGCTGAAGATCAGATCCGTTGTTTTCTTGTGCTGCTACCATGGGACAAACTGATGGAGCTAAGAAGAATATTGGACTCGCATCTACATTAATTACAGCTGCAGGTAATGATGGTAAGGTATTTAATATTTCTGCTTCTGTTATGAATAGTGCATGGATAATTGATTCGGGTGCTACCGACCATATGACTTTTGATTGTAGACAAGTTCAAAATTTTCAACCATCCACTAAATCAACTGTGTCCACTGCCAATGGTGATCCTGCCACTATTACTGGCGAGGGTACCATACACCTCACAAACAACCTAACCTTAGATACTGCCCTAGTTGTGCCATCCTTGAATTTCAACCTATTATCTGTTGCCCAAATAACCACTGCCTTATATTGTATTGTAGTTTTTTGGCCTTCACATTGTGTGTTTAAGGATATTCGGACTCGCAAGACGATTGGTTATGGGGTTAGACACGGGAAGCTCTATTACCTAGATTTAGAATCTGAATGTTCGAGCAAGTTGACTCAAGCTCTAAGTGTGGAAGGATCCGAAGATGAGAAGAAGAAATCAGATATATGGCTATGGCATCGACGTCTAGGGCATGCTTCTTTTGGTTATTTGAAGAAATTATTTCCAAGTTTATTTTTGAAGTTGGATATATCTGCCTTTCGGTGTGATGTGTGTGAACTCGCAAAAGGTCATCGTGTCTCTTTTCCTCCAAGTCCAAGTAGAAGCTCTCTTCCTTTTATGATTATTCATTCTGATGTTTGGGGTCCATCCAAAATCACTACATTTGGAGGAGCCAAATGATTTGTGACCTTTATTGATGACTGTATCCGTATGACCTGGATTTGTTTGATGAAGTCGAAAAGTGAAGTTAGTGGTTTGTTTCAGAAATTTCACAAGTATGTTATGATTTAGTATAAATCACAGATTCAAGTTCTTAGGAGTGATAATGGCGGAGAGTACCTGAGTTCAAATCTGCAATAATATTTGGTGGAACACGGAATTGTTCATCAGACTGCATGCTCGTATGCACCTCAACAGAATGGAGGTGCAGAAAGGAAAAATATACACTTGCTCGATGTGGTCCGTGCTTCTCTCATCCATGGAAATCTGCCACTCATTTATTGGGAAGCCCTTGCCTCTGCTGCATACTTAATCAACCGAGTTCCCTCTAATATCCTGAACTTCCTCACACCATTTCAAGCATTAACTGAAGCTGTGAATGCACCAAAAGTCAACTTGCCACCTCGTGTGTTTGGGTGTGTTGCATTTGTTCATCTTCATCAACATGAATGCAATAAGTTAACTCCTCGAGCTGTCCACTGTGTTTTCGTTGGATATGCACAGAATAAGAAAGGGTATCGGTGCTATCACCCACCAACTCAAAAGATGTTTGTGACTATGGATGTTGTGTTCCATGAAGATGAGATATATTTTTCCTCTGAGGTTGAACTTCAGGGGGAGCACCGAAGTGAAGTTCAAACTCTTGCCTATGATGAAGTGGTTACTATTCAAACTGAACAATCAGATATAAGGAGAGAAAATCAGGATGTAAGTAATGACGATTACTCGAATGAAGACTTGGTTGAGGAAGAAAATTTCCACGAAGATCTGCAGTCAGTGCCGAACCTCCATGAAGATGAGCCATCTCCACCACCAGCACCATCTGAACCACCTCCACCACCAGTACCATCAGATCTATCTCTAATCACAGCAGAACCCCAAAACCAATCGTCATCTCTGTCCGAAGCTCCAAGAAGAGAACTTCCAAACCGTACTACTAGAGGTATCCCTAAACCCACTTACGAGCCTAATCCCACTAGTAATGTCAAGTATCCAATGAGTCATTATATGTCCACTGATCGATTGTCTAAATCAAATAAGTCATTTGTGAATCAATTATCTGCTGTATCTATTCCTAATAGTGTGCAGGAAGCCCTTACTGATCCAAGGTGGAAAGCAGCTATGGATGAGGAGATGAAATCCTTGAAAAAGAACGAGACTTGGGAGATAGTCGAGCTACCAACAGGAAAGAAGCCAGTAGGATGCAGATGGATTTATACAGTGAAGTATAAGTCTGATGGTTCAATAGAGCGATACAAAGCAAGGCTGGTTGCCAAAGGGTACACTCAAACGTATGGAATTGATTATGAAGATACATTCGCACCAGTGGCAAAATTCAGTACTGTCCGAGTCTTACTGACACTTGCTGCCAATCTTGACTGGCCGTTGGAGCAATTTGATGTGAAGAATGCATTTTTGCATGGGGAATTGACAGAAGAAGTCTATATGGATCTTCCACCAGGGTCGAACAGACCAGTCCAACACAGCAACAAAGTATGTCGTTTGAACAAAGCATTGTATGGGCTGAAGCAGTCATCAAGAGCCTGGTTTGGGAGATTTACAAAGGCAATGAGGACATTCGGATACTATCAGAGTAATTCTGATCATACTCTATTCCTAAAAAGGAGAGAAGGTAAAATTACTGCTCTCATTATTTATGTTGATGATATGATAGTAACTGGAGATGATCCTGATCAGATGAAGGCATTAAAGAACTACTTGTCACTAGAGTTCGAAATGAAAGATCTTGGTCCTTTGAGATACTTCCTTGGTATTAAAGTTTCTCGCTCAAGAAAGGAAATATTTCTTTCTCAAAGAAAATATGCTCTAGATTTATTGAAGGAAACTGGAATGTCCGCTTGTCAACTGATTAGTACACCATTGGAAGAAGGACTGAAACTATGCAACGAAGCTGATCAAGTGCCTTGTGATAAGGAAAGATATCAGAGATTGGTTGGACGACTAATGTATCTTGCACATACACGACCAGATTTGTCATATGCTTTAAGTGTGGTAAGTCAGTTTATGCATAAACCTCGGGAACAACATATGGACACGGTAATGAGAATTATGAGATACATTAAGTCAGCCCCAGGAAAAGGAGTCTTATTTGCGAAACATGGACACTTGAAGGTTGAGGCATATACTGATGCTGATTGGGCAGGATCTACAATCGATAGGCGCTCCACTTCAGGATATTTCACCTCTGTTGGAGGAAATTTAGTTACATGGAGGAGCAAGAAGCAAAATGTTGTTGTACGCTCTAGTGCAGAGGCTGAGTATCGCGGAGTAGCTTTAAGTATAACAGAAGCTTTATGGCTGAAACTCCTGTTGCAGGACTTAGGCTATGGTTCAAAGGAACCTATGAAGGTGTTTTGTGACAGTCAAGCGGCGTGTGATATTGCGGCTAATCCAGTTCAGCATGATAGGACGAAACATGTAGAGGTGGACAGATTCTTCATCAAAGAAAAATTAGATGAGAAAGTTATTGAGATATCCAAGGTGAAGTCCGAAGATCAACTCGCAGATATCCTAACCAAGGCTGTTTCGATTCGGCTCTTCTTGAAGTTTGTTGACAAGTTGGGCATGCTCGATATCTATGCACCAACTTGAGGGGGAGTGTTGAAATATAGTAATTGTATATTCTGTTTCCTAATATAGGAAACAGATTCCCCAAATCTCTCATCTTCCCAATCTTCTCTCAATCTCTTTTCTTTTTCTCCAAGAATGTAATCCTTATATATAGATGTATACAGTGAAGAATAAATATAACAAGAAGAATAAGAATTATTTTCCCCAAAATTATGTTCTTCAGATTGAATATCGCTTCTTATCAATCTTGCACCCCAGACCAATGGCCAAGTGGAGAATGCTAATCGACAGATCCTTGATGGTCACAAGAAGTGATTAGATGAAGTCCCATGGGGCTATGGTCGAAGCGCTCCCAAATGTGCTATGTTCCTACAAGACCACCAAAAGGACCCCCACAGGAGAGCCCCCCTTCAAACTCACTTTCGGCTTCGAAGCAGTAATTCCCGAGGTCGGGCTCGCATCCCTCATCCACCTCTCCTTCAATGAAGAACTGAACTCAAATGATCTCTTGGGGGCAACCTTGACCTCATTGAAGTTAGTGGAAAATTCGGCCCTTCGAAGAAACATCTATTAGTAAAGGGTGGAGAAGTTTTACTACAAGAAGGTCTGCTCGACAAACCCTAAAAAAAAGGACCTCGTCCTGCAGAAGTTAGAGATCTCTGATCCTCGCAAGAAATGAAAGCTCGCTCCAAACTGGGAAGGACCATACAAGGATCACTTAAGTCGTCCGCCTAGGAGCTTATCGACTTAAAAACCTGGGGGGCAAGAAGATATCAAAGACCTAAAACGCCAAGCATCTGATGAAGTTCCACGAGGATAATTAACACCCTCCACTGGCAGTAGATTTTTTTTTTCTTCTCATAAGGCTGACATCTGCAATGAGCAAAGTCTGTAGTAAAGGCTAGCCATCAGTAAGACAACCACTTAGGTATATTTTTCAGTAAATTTTAACATTTTCTTTCGCAAAATCCTTGTACTAGTCTTCGGATGCGAGCAAGTATCTAACAATGAGTCAGGCGCCCAACTCCTTCGAAGAACTGCGCCAACAACTCATCAAACTCTTTAAACAACAAATTTGGAGTACAAAATCGTGGCTCGACGCTGCTTCAACAATCTGTAAAGAAGTAAGTTTGGAGCTGGGTTGGCCACAAATTGCTCCCGAAACTTGTTGACTCCCTAAAAACCAGTTCGGAGTCCAAACTTGTGATTCGAAGTCGCTCCAGTAACTCACGAATAAGCCAGAATCGAGCTCGACTCGCCCTTCAAAATTGCTCCTGCAACTCGTTAATTCCTTTAAAACTAGTTCGGAGTTGAAAATCGTGGCTCGATGTTGCCCTGCAACTTGCAAATATGCATGTTTGGAGCTCGACTCGCCACTCGAACTATTCTTGAAACTCATAAATTCTCATAGGCAAGTTAGGAGTCCAACTCTTTCCTAGAGCTACTCCCACAACTTGCTAACCCAAGAAAATTACAAGAACAAAGTGTTCTACATTCGACATAGAAAAGTTTGCGAATAGCGGTGGCTAGTCCGTAGTCAGACAATTACAAAAGAACAACAAGAAGGGGGAAATCCAGGGTCCTTTGGGCTCTCCACATCCGCCTCCTCTTGCTCCTCTAAGGCCTCGCTACCGCCCTCCTCTTCGACATCTTCCTTGACCAGCGGCTCGCCAGGTTGCAAGTCAACGCGATACCCCTTACCAATGAAACCAAGGACTCACTCAGCCACATCCGCAATGACCTTGGCTTACGACTGCTCCATCACATCATTAAGGCAGAGGCTTCCATTGAGGTGTCGAAGAGAACCACTCAATCCCGTAAGGTAGGAAGACTCTTCGCCACTTGAAGGCAACCCACCGAATCTCCAAGGATGGCGTCGCACCTCTTGATACTCTGGTCGGGTGCATAGGTCATCTTCTCCTCTGGGATAACCCGATTGGTGACAACGGTCAGCGGAGGGAGCACGCCGTCAAGGAAATTGCTCAAGGATGAACCCCCAACAGTTTGGCTCGATGCCCCTAGGGCCACCACAAAAGTGGAGGCCGAAGAACTAGTCGTCGACTTGCTCGTGGTCCTTTTCATCTTCCTATCCTTTGGCCCCTTATTACGCAGGCCAATGCAAGCTGCGAGGAGGCTGTTGAAGTTCATGCCTGCTGATTCTGCAAAATGAGCAAGAAAGGATATGCGAGCAAGAGATAAAAAAATAATAATAGAAGATCATGGAGGACTAAGAGTTGGGTAAGAATGAAGTTAATGCCATACTAGGGTCCATCGGATTCAGCCATCCTTTGAAGAGCACCTCCTTCGTCACGTCTCTTCATTTCAGCTCTCCATACCCAATTAGGGCATCACTCAGCCTAACTCTTCCTCACTCACCTTCAGATCGACATTCGTCCTCTTGGAAACGTCTTCCCTCCATTTAGTGGGGAACCCCCTGCAGACAACGGAAGACTTATTCTTCCAGAACTTTGATCGGATCCGGATTCTCTATAACAACTATCTCGAGACAAGGATAAAGATAGTACAAGAATTCTCCCATCCTCTGCTTATGGAGGGTGAAGTGCCTCATCCAAACCTTCATACTCGGTTTGGCCCCCGCAGTCTTGCACTGCGAATAAAACCTTCCAGCTGTCTCCACATGTTTCGCATGAACTGCATTGTTGGGCTGAGCTGATACCAATTTAAAACTTGCTTCATGAACGGATGCATAGGGAAACAGAGCTCAGAGTAAAAGGCATCGAACAAAAAAACACAATACTCAATGGACATCTCCGTGCAAGCTCTAATCCGAAGGCTTGGCAAGAGTAACTCATACCCTGACGGGATCCCAAAAGTGGCTTTGATTAGGTAAAGGTCATCCTTCGCGAGGATGGTCTTGATCTGGGAGGCTTCATGAGTACGTTGGAGCTTGGCCCGTGGTATCAAATGCCATACCGTACCAGATCCTTTATGTCCTTTGGGGTACTGGTGGACAAGAAGAGGAACCCGAATATGGTGAGCTCGACAAAAGATATTGTCCTCATCTGTCATTATGCTCCCCATCTTAAAGGCGGCTAAAGTCTCGGCCCCCCCTTCTCTTTCTCCCTGCTAGAACGAGTCTGGCGAGCGGGGAGCACTTCAACCCCGTCACTACTTGAAGAAGAGGCAGGCCGTCTGGATGAACCTTGGACATCTTTCTTAAATAAAAAATTACCTGTCTTACGGCGACTTGAAGACGAGGAGAGCAGTCCAGAACACTCTTCGAAGCCGAAAACCAAGGGAAAGAAACTAGGTGGAAGTGAAGTTGGGAGTGAAGGAATGAAAGGGAAGGGGGATGGACATTTATAAGGTCACAAAATGACGTTACTGCGGCTGAAAACCGCATGCAAAATGCGTGTAAAACACATGCCAGAAAAAACAGCCAAACGCATAAAAGCAGCGCTGCGTGCAGGCAACACATGCAAAATGAGTTAAATCTATGCTGCCTACAGGCAACATGCGCAGAGCACGTGCCTGCATTACACGCGAGCCGCTTGCCAAAGCACGTGCGTGCAGCGTGCATGGCCGTGCTCACTCCAATTGGCACAGTGCGGGCCCGCCAGATGGGCCCACACGCATGCCTCGTGGAAAAGCACGTGCCAGCCTGGCCCGGACTGCTTTCATGCCACTTGGTGAAGTGCGTGCGCCACCAGACAGGCCCACGCACATGCCACATGGCAAAGTGTGTGTTAGCCTAGCACGTGTAGCTGAGCCTGTTACGCGCAATGCACGTGCCACGTGCGTCGAAAGTTGCACAAGCAGCTTAGCTTGTTACGAGCTACGCACGTGGCACGAGCAGCTCAGCGACAAATCTTCGAGAACTAACTCCTAGGCTATAAATACCCTCCACCTCCATCATGGTCAAGTAATCAATCTTTTGCCACCAAAACTCTACTATTTTTCTGAGTTACTGACCTGAGTGTCGAAGGGTCGGGGCCAACTCTGGTGCTTAAACTTGGTGCAGGTTCATCGGACACCTTTAGTCAGCCAACTCTAGATCTTTGATCTGATCGACGATTCAAACTATAAGTTCCCCCCTCAAAATCCGAACTCATTATTTGATTGCTCCCACACCGAAAAATGCAGCAACATATATAGAGCAATAATTTTCACCCAATCTTGTCTTTTTCACGAAGTGCACACATCACAAAGCACATGTACATGCATCTCCATGTCAAATTGCCAACCCCACCATTGCTCACCCAATATAAGATTATCCCAAACTGAAGTAAGATTATAGATGTAAAACAAGGACACATCCATCTATAAAGAATTTTAATTAAACAAATTTGTAGATTGGTCCATGATCTTAATAAGACACAAAAGCATGTTTTCTCATTTATAATTTATATAAATTCTTAAAATTTCTGAAAAATGTAAAATTAGGATGGAATTTAAGTAAAATCCAGATGGTGGATGAAAACCCAGCTGATCAAGAAACGTCAACAAACGTCACATCTCAAGGATGTAAATGAAAACCATCAACATCATGAACCCCAATCTTAAATGTTTCTTTTTTACTCAAATTTCTTATACTATTTTTGTGTAATAAGGTCAAAGGGATCAATTACTCAACTAAAAGAAGAAAAAGAAAAAAAATGCCTTGTAGACAATTTATATATTTAAATATTAGCTGATATGGCTAGATATCAGTTTTAGGGTTTCGCTGTTACCGATTTGAAGTTTTAGCATCTTTTTTGGATTTTGGGCAAATATTGGCGGTTAACTAAATTGAACAAATTAAGATATAGATAGGCCGATATATGGGACTCATATTTATCAATATATCAAACAGTTGTTTATTATAGTATCTATTATGAGAATACTTCCCTTTCAAAATAACATACGCAACAACTTAATACATCTAATTATGACCCCCTTTGGGGGAGTTGGCAGATTACAAAATATAAGCATTTTGTTAGTTGGTATATGAATATACATAATTGACCATCTTACTAGCATTTTTGTCATGTACATGCTCTGCTTGTCATATGATTTGTATTTAATATTTAATTACGTTTCCTTTTTATGTTGGATTGCATGTGATTTCATGCAGAATATTATATCTTTTTTGTAAATTTATTATCTTTATTAGAGTATATTCATATGTGGAAAGTTTGTATCGTAATTTAAATCACATTAGGATCACTATTTTCATCTGATATGAAGACCATATATTTACTAAATATTGCTGATATGCTGATATACCCCTGATATGTTTTATGAAAAATTGACACTAGATACGATTCCACTATGCGATATATAGAACCTTCATACAATTAAACAATTGCCCATCAACAACATCATGAGAGGAAACCCAGAGCTTAAATATTGCATTCCATTCTTTTTCCCTGAATTTTATTTGCAATCATTTGCAAAAACAAAAGCAACACAATCTGCAACGTAAAGTAGTTCAGTCTTTTTTCTTTTCTTGTTGACGCTGCTTCTCTGATTTTCATATCTTCTTCAATTGTATTTTATCCCCAGCTTAGTTTACAGTAACTAACAAATTCAAATATAAATTAATTTTGAATTTGATAAATGTTGTAATAACTCAAAAATTACTTTTTAATTGTTCTTGCATTCCCACACCAAGTCTGATTTTTCATGCATGTTCAGAGTCGACTCGTAACTTTCTTGATATCCTGTATGGTTTCATTACGGAGGTCAGAATGAATTGTGTGATTATCTATAAGTTTTCTGCCTAGTCAGCTATGAATTTATGATGAAACGGTATTTCAACAATTTCCTGTAGGTATATTAAAATACAATCTTACTTTGCTGGCCTAGACGGTTGCTATAAGATACTGAGTGGCACTCTCTCTTTAGATAAACCAGGGCACCTTGTGAATTATGGTCGACTGATTTTGGACGATTTCAGGAGATTCTAAAATTTCAACATTTTCGCCCAATTTCATGAGTTATTAATAACCCACATATTGTGGACGATTTTGAGAGATTATGAAATTTTGATATTTTTGCCCGATTTCGTGAGTTATAATCCCACGGATTCTTAAACTATTTAGAGAGATTTTGAAATTTTCGCACTTTTGCCTGTTTTGCGGGTTAACCACCGATTTTGGACGATTTTGAGAAATTTTGAAATTTCTGCATTAACGCCTTATTTTGTGGGTTATAGTCTACTGATTTTAGACAATTTTGAGAGTTTCTGTAATTTTTGCTTTCGCTCCCTTTTCACTGGATATAGTCCACCTACCCATTATGGATGACTATGTGAGGATTGAAAATTTCCATATTTTCGCTCAATTATGTGAATTATATTTCGGATGATTTCAAGATATTTTCATGTTTTCGGCCGATTTTTGTGGGTTATGGTCCGATTTTGGCGAATTGGAGTGATTCTTAAATTTTCATACATTTGTCCGATTTTGTGGGTTAGTCCACCGATTCTGGACGATTTCGAGAGATTTTAAAATTTTAGCAGTTTTGTCTGATTCTGTGGGTTATGGTTCACCAATTTTGAAGGATTTTCAGAAATTCCAAAATTTCTGCATTTTCGCCTGTTTACGTGGCTAATAGTTCATTGATGTTGCAATTTCTAGAGATTCTGAATGTCTGCATTTTTTCCCGATTTCGTGGGTTCCCCCTCCCCCAACTCAAAATTAGGAACAAAAGGAGAAAATAATATAAATACGCCTGCTAAACAAAGAGATAGGAAAGATTTGGCTACAATTAGGTGTATTAAGAGTGAGGATTCAAGAGTTAGTAAATGATGAGGAAATTAAGGAAAGATGACGAAATTACTTTGAGAAGTTATTAAATGAAAAAGTTGTGCACCTTAAATATAAAGGACTCGAGGGAGAGTCGAGAGCATATGTTTTATTTTGTTGTAGAATTAGGATCTCAAAGGTTCGAAATACTCTAGGAAGGATGAAAATAGGGAAAGCTTTAGGACCGGATGATATACCCATTGAAGTTTAGAAGTGTCTTTGGGATGTAGGAGTGGGTTGGTGAACTAGATTATTTAATGGAATTTTGAAGACCAAGAAGATGTCCGATGAATAGAAAAAGAGTATTTTAGTACCTATATATAAAAATAAAGGAGATATACAAAGTTGCTCCAACTATCGAGTGATTAAATTAATGAGTCACACGATAAAATTTTGAGAGAGAGTGATCGAACATAGACTGAGACTAGAAACTACAGTATTTGAGAATCAGTTTGGATTTATGCATGGGAGGTCAACAATGAAAGCAATTTATGTACTGAGAAGACTTGTGAAAAAATAAAGGGAGAATAAGAAAGATCTGCATATGGTGTTTATAGATCTAGAACAAACATATGATAAAGTCCCTAGAGACATAGTATGATGGGCGTTAAATAATAACAGAGTAACTATTTGGTATATTGAGGTAATTAAGGATATGTATGAAGGGGCAATGACCATAATTAGAACAACCACAGGAGAGACCAATAATTTTCCTATTACAATAGGTTTACACCAAGGTTTGACTTTAAGTCTTTACCTCTTTGCTTTGGTTATGGATGATTTGACGCGAGGAATACAAGAAGAGGTACCTTGGTCTTTACTTTTTACCGATGGCGTCGTCTTAGTGGACTAGACTAGAGCATGAATCAATACTAAATTAGAATTGCGGAGAGGCTTTAGAATAAGCAGACCTAAAATAGAGTATATGGAGTGTAATTTTTGTGATATTTGGAATACAAATGAGAAAGTAGTGAAGCTCGATGGTCAAAAGATCTAAGAGAGGCCGTTTCTGATGTTTAGGCTTTGATTATACAAAGAAATGGGGACTTTTGTGAAGATGTTATACATATGATCCAAGCAAGGTGACTTAAGTGGAGAAGCGCTAGTGGTGTTTTGTGTGCACAAACGTATACCTTTGAAGTGGGAAGAAATTTTTTATAGGATGACTGTTAGATCAGCAATGATGTATGGAGCCGAGTGTGGGTAATAAAGAAACATGTCCAAAAAATGAGTGTAGCGGAGATGAGGATGCTAAGATGGACCAGAAAGGATAGAATTAGAAATGAACATACACAGACATGCTAAAGGTAGCTTCTATCCAAGATAAATTAAGAGAGAATTGCCTCATATGGTTTGGACATATCACACGTAAACTTGGTAGTGCCCCGTTAGAAAGAGTGATTTGATACATATTGAGGGTAGAGTTAGGGGTAGGGGAAGATCTAAACTTACTTGGGTGGGAACCGTGAGAAGATATATGATAACTTGTGGCCTTATAGAAGATATTGCGCTTAACCAAGCAGAATGGAAAACCAGGATTCATGTAGCCGAACCCAACTAGTTGGGAAAAGGGCTTTGTTGTGGTTCTTTGTTTGCGGGTTGTGGTCCATCAATTTTTGATGATTTCGAGAGATTCTGAAATTTCTGCATTGTATTGGGTTGTGGTCCATCGATTTTGAGTTCACTGTATGCTTGCACAATGTTACTGGGTTCTTCACCACCCTTCACGTTCTACCATCTGGATCTTGCGACCCAAATTAGGGTTCTTTGAAGATCCGGATCGTCAAATTTGAAGATCTGGTCATATTACAAGAAAACACGAGGCATGGAAAGAAACTCTTAAGAAAATTTCAGTAAAAAAAAAATTAAACAAAAAACTAGTAAAAAAATTTAAAATAATTAGCTCAAAGATGAATCTCAAGAGATTTATTAGTTAATTAAACATGTGATTAGACTTGAGGATTAAAAAAAATATAGTAACCTTTTTAAATCAACCTCTCGTATGTGTAAAGAAATCTTCAAGGGAGGTTGGAGCTCCCAATAAGATGGGAGAGCCAGGGCTCTACTTCATCGTGGAGACATCCTATGACCTGTCCGTACTATTCATTTGGTTAGAAATCCTTAAACAGGTCTAAGAGTGCGGAATCAAGTCTTGTGAAATATGTTTGCCCTTGCAACTAAAATGTTACGAAACGACTGAAATATCTTTATTTTTTGTAATGATATGATAAAGGGCAAACTAAGTTCATAGACTTGATCTCACATGATTCGTCTATGTTAGCTATTTAGAATATGATGAACGGTTGACATCGTTCATAAATGGGCCCACCTGTACGAGCTCAACACTTCAATGTTTGTTCATGCTTTAAAGTGTTACAAATTGTATGGCTGAATATCGTTATTTTTTATAATGACATGATGGATGGACGAATGAATTTCAAATGACTTAATTTTACATATTTAGACCAATTTAGTCATTCTAAATAATGTGAACGGTTCGGATTATCCATGTAAAGGTTATGTAAAGAGTTCACATGAAGCTCATCGTGAGAACTGGTTCTCACATGATCACTCCCTTATAGGGTTATGATCATGTAAGAACTCTTTCAGTGAGAAGGGTTATGATCATGTAAGAACCCTTTCAGTGAGAACCACGTGTGAACCTTATTTTTGGGATATAAGTTGAAAATTCCAAACCATTCATTTTGATCTACACGTCTAAATTAGTCTACGGATGAGAAATCAAGTTATTTGAGATTTGTTTATCCTTGCATTAAAGTGTTACAAATTGTAAGACTGAATATCGTTATTTTTTATAATGACATGACGGATGGACGATTGAATTTTAAATGACTTAATTTTACATATTTAGACTAATTTAGTCGTTCTAAACAATGTGAACAGTTCGGATCATCCATGTGAAGGTTATGTAAAGAGTTCACATGAAGCTTATCGTGAGAACTGGTTCTCACATGATCACCCCCCTATACATATATATGTGTATCATGCCGCGTTCCGAACTACCGAACCCGAACGTACCACGACCCGAATCAGTGATTTGTCTAATCCTACCCCTGCCGTACCGCGTACCATATAAGTAGCATACTGCATCCCCATATCCGTACCACGTACCACGAACCTGGTAACACTCTGGTAACACTGTGCTTGCATGCTTTTGTAGTGGAACGATTAAGAGATAGCTGAAGTGATTAACAAATTGAATCCTACCACTATACTGTACTAGTTATGGTAAGAACTGATTCTTAAGTTCAGGTAATTGCCGATAGGAGATGGAAAGAAATTACCGCTGCTTTCAATTTTCCGTCAACAGCTACAAATGCATCATTTGTTGTGCGGAAGTACTACATGTCTTTATTGGTTCATTACGAACAGATTTACTACTTTGAATCAGAGGGATGGAATTCGGCTCCACCTGGTTTGTATTTAGCATTTACATTACTGGTTTTGGTATATTTTGTTCTCCATCACAGTTATTTTCATTTTGCTTGTCATAGGTTCCTCAAATATACCACCTTCTCCTGTCACTTCAGCTCCATCCAGGAGGTTTGAGCCCAGTCCGCAATTAACTCCTAATGTAACTAGTGCCCGTAAAAGGAGAACCGATCCAGAGCTTTCTGCAGGTTTGTTGTGTTCCATGCACAAATTTATGTTTTACTTCTATGTCCATTCATTTCTTGAAATAAACCATGCGAGTCTGCAAATAGGTCTTAAAATAGTGTCTTTCAGATTCTCCAAGGTATTTTCCTTCTGCTCTAATACTTCAGTAAGAAGAATATTCCATGTCGTGGCAGTTCCAAGTAGAAGGTCATGAGTTAATCCCTAGGAAGCACGAATACCAATCTGAGTACTGGCTTTGACAAGCGTACTAGTGGGCATTTCATAGAAACTTTCCAAACATTTTTGAGCATATAATCAACTATTTTCAAGCACTCCTACAATTCCTTAAACTAATAAACTCTTAGTACTTTTCTTTTTTTTGATAATCAAAATAATTCAAACTATAACAAGAGTAACAAAAAGTAAACAGCTCTCTTGCATTGTTTAGTATTTTTCTATAGACTATGTAACTTGTATTTTGCAAATTTGTCTGGAAGATGGATTACAAATCCCTTATTTTGTTCGAGTTTTAGCTCAAATTCATATGGTTAGATATCGTAGAGATTTTCAATTATTATTAAGGTATATTATATTTTGTTCTTTCAAAAAATAGATGTATATTAATGTTATAGTTGTGTTCTTATGCCTTAGTTTTGATGTGTCCTGTACCGGTATCCTGTTCAAAAGGGCTAAATTTGATTGAAGTTCTTCTGATGACTGTTGATAGGCTATCCTAATGAAGTTATGCAGTAGGGGGCGCTTTTCAGATAGTTGGTCGGAGAGGAGAGCACAAGGGTTATATTTGGAAACCAAAAATTTGAAATGTTTTCTTCCTTGGATTGTTTGAAAACCAAAATGCATGTTTGCTAGCATTTCTTAATAAGAAATACGTGATTAAGAATAACAAGAAATCAAAATATTTTAAGTTAATTAGTGATTAAAAATATTGGAAGTCAGATTACATTGAAGTATGGAAAATTGAGAGATAAAGTTGTTTGCATGTTTATTTAAACTGAAATTATACGGCAAAACCAGAAGTAATAATACAGAAGCAGTTAATTTTCAAAATCAAGCTATGGCAGAAGACAACTTTGTTTGTTGCATGATGAATTGCCAGTAAAGGAACTATATCATGTACTGACAATTATCTATTCTTCTATAATGCCAATAGGTCCATCCATGCCTTCAGATAATTCCGTTGCTGGCGTGATTGATGGGAAATTTGAGCATGGCTATTTCGTCACTGTCACTGTTGGCACACAAAAGCTCAAAGGCGTCCTCTTTCACCCTGCAGACTCGGGCACCGCCACCGTTAGTACCAATCCTAAAGCAACTCGCCGTTGCCGTCGCAAGAGGAAGGCTGGTGATGAGGAGCCCACACACCCAAAACCCAGATTGAGTGGGTACAATTACTTCTTTGCAGAGCAGCATACCCGCCTCAAACCGCTCCATCCAGGAAACAATGGAGCAATCGGTAAGATGATCGGAGATCTTTGGAAAAACCTATCGGTGGCTGAAAAAGCTGTAAGAACCAAGAAAAAATAGATTATTGCCAGTCATTTCTTTTGCTGAATCTCCGTTTTATTCAAACTAATGTTTCTTTTTTAGGTTTATGATGAGAGAGGTGACAAGGACAAGGAGAGATTTGAAAGCGAGATGGCAGTGTATAGAGGAAGGTCAAAGTTGGGAATTGTTATTAGCAACGCGATGCCAATTCAACAGCGTCGGGGTGATGTCTTGGATTCAAAAATGGAGGTGGATGAAGAAGGCGATAACAGTACCACTGATGATAGTAGTGAAGAAGAGACGGAAGAGAAGAAATCTGATGAGGAGTCTGCGGAACTCGGAATGTCTCCTGAGGTTATCAAACTGGGTACAGAATCTGCAGGTTTGGGAGCTGACCCTTCGTCGACTGAGGGAGATGAATTTGAGTTGCGGGCGAGGGTTAATTTGAAGATGGATAACAAGGATGCTGAAATCTGATATAGTTATTGAACAATCTGCTAATGATCAGCAATAAGGTAAATTGTGGTAGATGGTGTTTAAGATTTGAGTTCTTTGTGCTTTTAAATCCTAAGGACTATAGCTGTCAATTGGAAGAATATGTTTAACAGAATCTTTATATACCTGAAAGATGTCTTTGTCTATGAATAGATCAATTTTTACTTTGTAATGGTAGTAGTGACAAGCATATGTTTGAGATTTCAGCAGATTGTAAATTTCTTTTTCTTGTGTTTTAAGCCCACAGTTAATTATCCATTGTTAATATGAGTCTGTAAGTGCTCTTTTCTTGTGTTGCGATGGCTTTTTTTCAAATTGAAGGTTGATGTTTTATGGTGTTGATTCTTTGTCCCCAGTCCAGTGTGATGCATGAAACCTCTGATGATGATGATGATGTCTGCACTTCATTGCGGAACCAATATGATGGAAACACCTTACATAACTTAAACGACTTGCTCGATTATCATGTACTCTTCTTATATACAGTTAAGGTTAACAACGCTCAAGTATTCCTCTTGAAAGATTTTGTCTATAATTAACATATGATTGGCCTAACCATTAACTCCAAAAATTACTAACATCCATCTTCTCTTTCACTTGTGCATCTTTTAACTGGTAATACTTTTCTTCTACTGTTATCGAATTTCTGGTTCATCAATTGAAAAACCAGGGCGTCAGACCTTCACAATCAATTCGCTGCAACCTTTGTATATTTCAGGCAATCTATGCTTCAATTAAAGGGTCAAGGTGATATCATTTGATTACAGTTTGAACTCCATCACATCTATGGCAATCAAAATGATGGATTAAAGATTATCGTCTGCTAGTACAGATACACCACTGATAAATCTCTTCAGTGTGGTGAGCAAAAAAGAGGTAGGAACTTCGAATGTGCTAGAGGTCACATGTCCCCACAACCACACCATCTCTCTTGTTATTATAATCAAAGATGTATCTTTTGCACATCGAGGATGGACAAAAAGAAAAGGTAAACAATGACACATAAGTTTAGGCCATCAGAAATGATCCACGACAATGAACAGTTTTATATACATTAAACAGTCCATAGAAGGGCTCTAGTTTAACTCCTGCCCCACGGTTATTCATGTAGAAGGAACCAAAGCTGACCAAGTAATTAACTTGAAAAATCACCATTAAGTTTAAATCATCAATGCTGAAGATGCTGTCAGAAGGGAATGTACGGAAAGGCTTTGCTAATGTCTGGCACTTGATGGGTAATGAACTCCAATTTAAGCTCCTGCACCATTAAAACCAGACAAAAGTTATTGAGGTTTTATATATATCCATATATTCATGAGACTGTAACAAGTCTTGACGCTAACCTCTACTATATATTTTGTCAATTAACACGAGTTTGTAACCAATTCAAACGACTAAAGTTAATGTTAACTACACTTCCAGAGTTCGTAGGAAGAGAGTGCCCTTCCTTAATACATCAGTTTATGTTTCATATCACTGTTTAACCTGAATTATACATTGATATGTCAAGTTTGATAATATCTGACGTACTTGTACATGACAGAAAAATGAAAGTTCACGACAATGTTCATTAAAAAGTCCACAGTTTCAGCTTTTTTCGTGAAATTCCGTATTTCCCTATTTTGACCACATATTGTGGGCTATTATATAGTGCACAATTTTTGGCCCGTTATTGCGAAATTCCGTACTTCCCTATTTTTTGGCACATTTTGTGGATGCAGTTCATAGTTTTTGGCCATTCTTCGCATAATTCCATATTTCATTGTTTTGACTAAATTTTGTGGGTTAACTCAGTTTCGGCCATTTTCATGCAATTCCGTATTTGTTTTGGTCACATTTTGTATACTAGAATTCACAGTTTTCGGTCAATTTTCCGAAAATCCGTCTTTCAATGTTTTCATCATAATTTGTGGTCTGTAGTCCAAAATTTTTGAAAAATTCTAAAACATTATGTATTTCCCTGTTTTAGCCCAATTATATGGACTATATAGTCCATAATTTTTGGGCAAATTTTGCACAAAATTTTAAATTTTACTGTTTTGACCATAATTTCTAGGCTATAGAGTCCACAGTATTCTCCATATTACAAAATTCTCTATCTTACTATTTTGGCCAAATTTTGTGACCACTCTTCAGTTTTCGACCGTTCTCGCACAATTCCGTATTTCACTATTTTAGCCACATTTTGTGGGCAAGAATACACGGTTTTCAACCAGAAATTCGATATTTCACTATTTTGGACAGGGCTAGAGGCCATAATTTTCGGCCGTTTTGGCAAAGCTTTGTATTTCACTATTTTAAATACATTTTGAGCACTATAGTGCACAATTTATTGCCCACGCCGTGAAATTCATTATTTCGTTATTTTGGCCACAATCCACAGTTTTCAGCCATTATTCGCAAAATTCTGCATTTCACTATTTTGGCTACATTTTCTGAACAGAGTCCATAGTTTCCAACCATTTTTTGTGAAATTCGGTATTTAAATGTTGGCCAAATTTTGTGGGCGATACACCTTAGTTCTCGGCCGTTTTCGCGCTATTCTGTATTTCACCGTTTTGGCCAAATTTTGTGGCTAGAATTCACAATTTTTGGAGAATTTTGTGAAATTTTGAATTTCACAGTTTTAACAACATTTTCTGGGCTCTAGTCCAAAACTTTCGAACCAATTCTACAAAATTCTGCGTTTAACTGTTTTAGCCCAATTTTCTGTACTATCGTTCACAATTTTCGGGATTTTTTGCACATAATTTCTGAATGTCACTGTTTTGACCATGTTTTGTGGTGTATATAGTCCACAGTATTGAGCCAATATCGCGAACTTTTGCATTTCACTATTTTGGCCAAAAATTGTGGACAATATAGTTCACAGTTTTCGGCAATTTTTCGCAAAATTCTGTATTTTACTATTTTGGCTAAATTTTCTGGTTACACAATAGTTCTCGGGCGTTCTGGCGCAATTCCAATTTTACGATTTTACCCACATTATGTGGGTTAGAAAACACAGTTTTCAGTTAATTTTGCGAAATTCTGTGTTTCACCGTTTTGGCCATAGTTTGTGGGCTGAAGGCTACAGTTTTCGGCCGTGTTCATGAAATTACGTATTTCATTATTTTGGCCATATTTTTTGGACTACAGTCCACAGAAGGATGCCAAAGCAATGAAGTACGAAATTTGATAAAAAAAATACCGAAAACTGTGAATTATAGTCTACAAATTTTTTTTGTCAAAACAACGAAATACGAAATTTTACAAGGGTAGCCCAAAACTGTGGACAATAGCTAAAAATATGAGGCTAAAACAGTGAAATATCCAAAATTGTAAGAAAGTGGTCAAAAAAATTGTGGTCTAGTCGACAAAAAAAGGTCAAAATAGCGAAATATAAAATTTCACGAAAGTAATCCAAAACAATACACTAGCCAACAAAATGAGGCCAAAATAATGAAATAAGAAATTTCACAAAACTGGTATAAAACTGTGGATTATAGCCCAGAAAATGAGGCAAAACAATGAAATACGAATTATCATGAATGTGGCCCAAAACTGTAGACTATATCCCCTTAAAACGAAGCAAAAAACAGTGAAATACGAAATTTCAAGATAGTAACAAAAAGTTGTAGATTGCAGTCCATAAAATGAGGCGAAAACAATAACATACGAATGTAACGAATGTGGCAAAAAACAAATGGATTATAACCCACAAAATGAGGCCACAAGAGTGAAATATGAAATTTCACGAAAATGCCCCAAAACTGTGGACTATATACCACAAAACGAAGAGAACAGTGAAAAACAAAATTTCACGGAAATGGCCAAAAGTTGGGGACTATAGGACACCAAAAGATGTCAAAACAGTAAAAAAACAAAATTTCACGAAATGCCCTAAAATTGTGGATTATAAGCCACAAAATATTGCCCAAACAAAGAAATAAGAAATTTCCCAAAATTAGCTGAAAAATGTGGACTATAGCCTTTAAAATGAGGCCAATACATTGGATATACGAAATATCATAAAAATAATGTAATATAGAGCCTACAAATTGAGGGAAAATAGTGAAATACGAAATTTCAATAAAGTAGCCAAAAACTATGCACTATAGCCAACAAAATGATGTTGAAACAGTGAAATATAAAATATTACGAAGTGGCATAAAACAGTGCACTATAGCCCACAAAATGATGTCAAAACAGTAAAATGCGAAATTTCACGAAAGTGGCATGAAACAGTGCACTATAGCCCACAAAATGATGTCGAAACAGTGAAACACGAAATTTCAAGAAAGTGGTTGGAAGCTGTGGACTATAATCTACAAAATGTGGCCAAAACAGTTAAATATGAAATTTCACGACAATGGCCGAAAACTTTGGACTATAGTCCAAAAATTGATGTCAAAACAGTGAAAAATGAAATTTCAAGAAAATAGCCGAAAAC
Organism: Hemerocallis citrina; assembly: GCA_017893485.1. NCBI lineage: Eukaryota > Viridiplantae > Streptophyta > Magnoliopsida > Asparagales > Asphodelaceae > Hemerocallis > Hemerocallis citrina. Next base: position 1,109,532 of record JACEHZ010000499.1, on the reverse strand, counting down.
TGTAGACTATATGCCACAAAATATTGTTGTGGACTATAGCCCACAAAATGATCCAAAACAGTGAAATAGGATATTTCGAGTAATGGCCTAAAACTGTAGATTATAGCCCACAAAATGATGCCAAAACAACGCAGTATGAAATTTGATAAAAATTGCCGAAAACTGTATACTATAGTCAACAGAAAGTGGTGAAAACAGTAGAATACGAAATTTTACGAAGGTAGCACAAAACTGTGGACTAACCCACGAAAGAGGTCAAAACAGTGAAATACAAAATCATGAAAGTAGCCCAAAACTGTATACAGTAGCCCACAAAATGAGCCAAAATATTGAAATAGGAAATTTCACAAACCTAACATAAAACTGTGAAATATAGCCCACAAAATGAGACAAAATAATGACAACCGAAATTTCACAAAAATGGCCTAAGACTGTACTACTATATCCCCCAAAATGAGGCCAAAAGAGTGAAATATGAAATTTCATAAAAATAACAGAAATCTTTGGACTATAGCCTAAAAAATGAAGTCAAGCAGTGAAATACAAAATTTCACGAAAGTGGCTAGAAGCTGTGAAATATGACCCAAAATGAGGCCAGAACAGTGACTCAAAATAGCGCGCTATGAAGCTCGAAATAGCTCATTATGTAACCTAACTCTACTCGTTCCGCTACAAAGCTCATGTGCATAACCCATTTTCTACATAGCTCTGCGCTATTTTTGTGTAGCTCGCGCTATTTGCGCATCGTAACTTAAATAGCATGCGCTTCAAACATAACATATTATTTAACTGAACAGTTGAGGTATAAGCACAAGTGACGAACCCCTTCTCTTTTTTTTCCTCTTTTTCATCATGTTTTCTTAACACTCAGACACTCGATCCTTGTGAGGACTCCAATTTCTTCGAGTAGTGGCGAAGACTCCAACAACTATATGGCCAGTACCAATGAATTTTTTAGTATTTCTTTCTTTTCTTTAATTTTGTTTTATTCCAGCTAACAACACAACTATTAGGGTTTCTCTTATTTTCTTTATTCTTTTCCAATTCTTCATTTCAATCTCATAATTTTATTTTTTTTGATTTTGAAGTTTGAATTAGGGATATTTGATTAGAGTCGAGAAAACTAATCTCCTTCATTCACTTAGCAATTCTGTTCCATTTTATATTCACGTTTATGTGTGTTCTTAGTCTTTGTAAGTCTTTGTTTTTTCAACATTGAAGGCCCATTTTGGTAATATTTATTAGCATTTTTAGCCTTCGATTTTTTTAATTTTAAAAAATTATTTAGAATTTTACAATTTTTTAGTTAATTAATTTTTAAATTAAAAAATAAAAAACTCTCCATAACTTACACTATGCATTATGCTATTTACATTTTGCGATATTGATGGCTTGAGCTCTACACTTGCGCTACCGCTATTTTCAACATTGTTATAAAGGTCTTATTTCAGTGTAGTATTTATCATTATTAGTCTTCAAACATTTTTTTCTCGATTGTAGTAAATTATATAGAATTTATCAGATTTTTTTGATAATTAATTTTAAATTTTAAAATAAAAAAATTAAATTTCTTCATAGCTTACGCTATTACATTACACTATTTACGTTTCGCGCTATCGGAACCTAACACTACGTTATACGCTATTGCTATTTTCAACATTATGTGAAATATGAAATTTCATTAAAAAAAGGAAAACTTGGGACTATATAGCCTACAAAATGAGACCAAACATTGAAATACGAAATTTCACGAAAGTGACACAAAAATGTGCACTCTAGCCCACAAAATGATGTTGAAACAGTGAAATATGAAATTTCAAAAAAAGTAGCAAGAAGTTGCGAACTTACAGTACACTGTTTTCGATCACTTCCATGAGATTTTGTATTTTACTGTTTTGGTCTCATTTTGTTGGTTATAGTCCACCGTTTCCTCCCGTTTTCATGAAATTTTGTATTTGACTATTTTAGCCTCATTTGTGGGCTATAGTCCACAATTTCCGGCCACTTTCGTAAGTTTTTTTTATTTCCCTCATTTTGTGTGCTATAGTACACTGTTTTCGATCACTTTCATGAGATTTATTATGTCACTGTTTCGGCCTCATTTTGTGGGTTAGTCCCCAGTTTACGGCCGTTTTCGTGAAATTTTGTATTTGGCTGTTTTAGCCGCATTTGTGGGCTATAGATCACAGTTTTCGGCCACTTTCGTAAGTTTTTTTATTTTCCTCATTTTGTGGGCTATAGTATACTGTTTTCAATAACTTTCATGAGATTTCGTATTTTACTGTTTTGGCCTCGTTTTGTGAGTTAGTCCACAGTTTCCAGCTGTTTTCGTGAAATTTTGTATTTGGCTGCTTAGCCTGTTTTAGACTCATTTGTCGGCTATAGTCCACAGTTTCCAGCCACTTTCGTGAGATTTTTATTTTCCTCATTTTGTGGACTATAGTACAATGTTTGCGATCACTTTCATGAGATTTCTTATGTCACTGTTTTGACCTCATTTTGTGGGTTATAGTCTACAGTTTACGGCCGTTTTCGTGAAATTTTGTATTTGGCTGTTTTATCCGCATTTGTGGGCTATAGACCACAGTTTTCGGCCACTTTCGTAAGTTTTTTTATTTTCCTCATTTTGTGGGCTATAATACACAGTTTTCGATCACTTTCATGAGATTTCGTATTTTACTGTTTTGGCCACATTTTGTGGGTTTTAGTCCACAGTTTCCGGCCCTTTTCGTGAAATTTTGTATTTGGTTGTTTTAGCCTCATTTGTGGGCTATAGTCCACAGTTTTCGGCCACTTTCGTAACATTTTTATTTCCCTCATTTTGTGAACTATAGTACAATGTTTTCGATCACTTTCATGAGATTTCTTATTCACAGTTTTGGCTTCATTTTGTGGGTTATAGTACACAGTTTACAGCCGTTTTTGTGAAATTTTGTATTTGGCTGTTTTAGCCGCATTTGTGGGCAGTCCACAGTTTTCGGCCACGTTCGAAAGTTTTTTTATTTTCCTCATTTTGTGGGCTATAGCACACTGTTTTCGATCACTTTCATGAGAATTCGTATTTTACTGTTTTGGCCTCATTTTGTAGGTTATACTCCAGAGTTTCCGGCCGTTTTCGTGAAATTTTATATTTGGCTATTTTAGCCTCATTTGTGGGCTATATAGTCCACAAGTTTTCGGCCACTTTCGTGAGATTTTTTATTTTCCTCAATTTGTGGGCTATAGTACACTATTTTCGATCACTTTCATGAGATTTCGTATTTTACTATTTTGGTCTCATTTTGTTGGTAGTCCACCGTTTGCTGCCGTTTTCGTGAAATTTTGTATTGGACTGTTTTAGCCTCATTCGTGGGCAATAGTCCACAAATTTCACCCACTTTTGTAAGTTTTTTTTATTTCCCTCATTTTGTGGGCTAATACACTGTTTTCGATCACGTTCATGAGATTTCTTATTTTAATGTTTTGACCTTATTTTGTGGGTTATAGTCCACAGTTTCCGGCCGTTTTCGTGAAATTTTGTAGTTGACTGTATTAGCCTCATTTGTGGGCTATAGGCCTATAGGCCACAGTTTTCGGCCACTTTCGAAGGTTTTTTTTATTTTCCTCATTTTTTTGTGCTATAGTACACTGTTTTCGATCACTTTCATGAGATTTCGTATTTTACTATTTTGGCAACATTTTGTGGGTTATGGTCCACAGTTTCCAGACATTTTCGTGAAATTTGTATCTGGCTGTTTTAGCCTCATTTGTGGGCTAGTCCACAGTTTTCGGCTATTTTCGTGAGATTTTTATTTCCTTCATTTTGTGGAAAATAAAATGAGGGAAATAAAAATGTTTTCGATATATTACAATGTTTTCCCTCATATAGTACAATGTTTTCGATTACTTTCATGCGATTTCGTATTTTATTGTTTTAGCCACATTTTGTGGGTTACAGTCCACAGTTTTCGGCCATTTTCGTGAAATTTTGTATTTGGCTGTTTTAGGCTCATTTGTCGGCTATATAGTCCACAGTTTTCGGCCAATCCCGTGAGATTTTTTATTTTCCGCATTTTGTGGGCTATAGTACATTGTTTTCGATCACTTTCATAAGATTTCGTATTTTACTGTTTTGGCCTCATTTTGTGGGTTATATAGTGCACTGTTTATGGTCGTTTTCGTGAAATTTTGTTTTTGGCTGTTTTAGCCTCATTCGTGGGCTATAGTCCACAGTTTTCGGCCACTTTCGTAAGATTTATTATTTCCCTCAGTTTGTGGGCTACATTGTTATCAATCACTTTCATTAGATTTCGTATTTTACTGTTTTAACCTCATTTTGTGGGTTATAGTCCACAGTTTCCGGCCGTTTTCGTGAAATTTCGTATTTGGTTGTTTTAGCCTCATTTGTCGGCTATAATCAACAGTTTTCGGCCAATTTGGTGAGATTTTTTATTTTCCTCATTTTGTGGGCTGTACACCGTTTTCGATCACTTTCATTAAATTTCGTATTATACTTTTTTGGCCTCGTTTTGTGGGTTATATAGTCCACACTTTCTGGTTTTTATCGTGAAATTTTGTTTTTGACTGTTTTTGCCTCATTTGTGGTCCACAGTTTTCGATCACTTTCGTGAGAATTTTTTATTTCCCACATTTTGTGGGCTATATTACACTGTTTTCAATCACTTTCATGAGATTTCGTATTTTACGGTTTTGGCTTTATTTTGTTTGGTTAGTCCACAGTTTCCGGCCGTTTTCGTGAAATTTTGTATGACTGTTTTAGCCTCATTTGTGGGCTATAGTCCACAGTTTACGGTCACTTGTTATATCCCTCATTTTGTGGATTATAGTACACTATTGTTTCACTTTCACGAGATTTCGAATTTTACTGTTTGGGCTTCATTTTGTTGGTTATAATCCACCGTTTCCGGCCGTTTTCATGAAATTTTGTATTTGACTGTTTTAGCCACAATTGTGGGCTATAGTCCACAGTTTTCGGCCACTTTCGTAAATTTTTTTTATTTAGCTCATTTTGTTGGCTAGTACACTGTTTTCAACCACTTTCATGATATTTCATATTTTACAGTTTTGGCCTCATTTTATGGGTTATAGTCCACAGTTTCCGGCCGTTTTCGTGAAATTTTGTACTTGGTTGTTTTAGCCTCATTTGTGGGCTATAGTCCATAGTTTTCGGTCACTTTCGTAATATTTTTATTTCCCTCATTTAGTGGACTGTAGTACAATGTTTTCGATCACTTTCATGAGATTTCGTATTTTACTGTTTTGGCCTCATTTTTTGGGTTATAGTCCACAGTTTCCGACCGTTTTCGTGAAATTTTGTATTTGATTGTTTTAGCCTCATTTTTTGGGCTATAGTACACTGTTTTCGATCACTTTCATGAGATTTCGTATTTTAAAGTTCTGGCCACATTTTGTGGGTTATAGTCCACAGTTTCCGGCCGTTCTCGTGAAATTTTGTATTTGGCTGTTTTAGCCTCATTTGGGGGCTATAGTCCACAGTTTTCGGCCACTTTCGTAAGTTTATTTATTTTCCTCATTTTGCGGGCTATAGTACTATGGTTTCAATCAATTTCATTTGATTTCGTATTTTACTGTTTTGACCCCCTTTTGTGGGTTTACACAGTTTCCGGCCGTTTTCGTAAAATTTTGTAATGGGTTGATTTAGCCTCATTTGTGGGGGCTATAGTCCACAATTTGCAGCCACTTTCGAAAGTTTTTTTATTTCCCTCATATTGTAGGCTATAGTACATTGTTTTCGATCAATTTCATGAAATTTCGTATTTTACTGTTTTGGACTCATTTTGTGGATTATACTGTTTCCGACCGTTTTCGTGAAATTTTGTATATGTCTGTTTTAGCCTCATTTGTGGGCTACTCCACAGTTTTCGGCCACTTTCGTTACATTTTTATTTCCCTCATTTTGTGAACTATAGTACAATGTTTTCGATCACTTTCATGAGATATCTTATTTTACAGTTTTGACCACATTTTGTAGGTTATAGTCCACAGTTTACGACCGCTTTCGTGAAATTTTGTATTTGGTTGATTTAGGTTCATTTGTGGGCTATAATCCACAGTTTTCGGCACTTTCGTAAGTTTTTTTATTTCCCTCATATTTTGTGGGCTGTCCACAGTTTCCGACCGTTTTCGTGAAATTTTGTATTGGACTGTTTTACCGTCATTTGTTGGCTATAGTCCATAGTTTTCGGCCACTTTCGAAAGTTTTTTTATTTCCCACATTTTTTGGGCTATAGTACACTGTTTTCGATCACTTTGATGAGATTTCGTATTTTACAGTTTTGGCCACATTTTGTGGGTCTACAGTTTCCGGTCGTTTTAGTGAAATTTTGTATTTGGCTGTTTTAGCCTCATTTGTAGGCTACAGTCCACAGTTTTCGGCCAATTTCGTGACATTTTTTAATTTCCTCATTTTGTGTGCTATAATACACTGTTTTCGATCACTTTCATGAGATTTGGTATTTACTGTTTTTGCCTCATTTTGTGGGTTATAGTCCACAGTTTCTGGCCGTTTTCGTGAAATTTTATATTTGGCTGTTTTAGCCTCATTTGTGGGCTAGAGTCGGCAGTTTTCGGCTGCTTTCGTGAGATTTTTATTTTCCTCATTTTGTGAACTATAGTACAAAGTTTTCGATCATTTTCATGAGATTTCGTATTTAAATATTTTAGCCACATTTTGTGGGTTACAGTCCACAGTTTTCGACTATTTTCATGAAATTTTGTATTTGGCTGTTTTAGCCTCATTTGTCGGCTATAGTCCACAATTTTCGGCCAATCCCGTGTGATTTTTTATCTTCCTCATTTTATGGGCTATAGTACATTGTTTTCGATCACTTTCATAAGATTTCGTATTTAACTGTTTGGCCTCATTTTGTGGGTTATATAGTGCACTGTTTACGGCCGTTTTCGTGAAATTTTGTTTTTGGCTGTTTTAGCCGCATTTGTAGACCATAGTCCACAGTTATCGGCCATTTTCGTAAGATTTTTTATTTCCCTCAGTTTGTGGGCTACATTGTTGTCAATCACTTTCATGAGATTTTGTATTTTACTGTTTTGGCCTCATTTTGTGGGTTATAGTCTCTACATTTTCCGGCTGATTTTGTGAAATTTCGTATTTGGTTGTTTTAGCCTCATTTGTCGGCAATAGTCGACATTTTTCGGCCAATTTGGTGAGATTTTTTATTTTCCTCATTTTGTGGGCTATAGTACTGTTTTCGATCATTTTCATTAAATTTCGTACTTTACTTTTTTGGCCTCGTTTTGTGGGTTACAATCACACTTTCTGGCATTTTTCGTGAAATTTTGTTTTTGACTGTTTTTGCCTCATTTGTGGTCCACAGTTTTCAATCACTTTCATGAGAATTTTTTATTTCCTTAATTTTGTGGGCTATATTACACTGTTTCAATCACTTTCATGAGATTTCGTATTTTACGGTTTTGGCTTCATTTTGTTTGGTTAGTCCACAGTTTCCGGCCGTTTTCGTGAAATTTTGTATTTGACTATTTTAGCCTCATTTGTGGGCTATATAGTCCACAGTTTACGGTCACTTGTGAGAATTTTATATCCCTTATTTTGTGGGTTATAGTACTCTATTTTTCATCACTTTCACGAGATTTCGAATTTTACTGTTTGGACCTCATTTTGTTGGTTAGTCCACCGTTTCTGGCCGTTTTTGTGAAATTTTGTATTTGACTGTTTTAGCCACAGTTGTGGGCTATATAGTCCACAATTTTCGGCCACTTTCGTAAGTTTTTTTTATTTCCATCATTTTGTGGGCTAGTACACTGTTTTCGATCACTTTCATGAGATTTCGTATTTTACTGTTTTTGCCTCATTTTGTGGGTTATAGTCCACAGTTTCCAGCCGTTTTCATGAAATTTTGTATCTGGTTGTTTTAGCCTCATTTGTGGGCTATAGTCCACAGTTTTTGGCCACTTTCGTGATATTTTTATTTCCCTCATTTTGTGGACTACAGTACAATGTTTTCGATCACTTTCATGAGATTTCGTATTTTACTGTTTTGACCTCATTTCGTGGGTTATAAGTCCACAATTTCTGGCCGTTTTCGTGAAATTTTGTATTTGATTGTTTCAACCTCATTTGTGGGCTATAGTCCACAGTTTTCAGCCAATCCCGTGAGATTTTTTATTTTTCTCATTTTGTGGGCTATAGTACACTGTTTTCGATCACTTTCATAAGATTTCGTATTTTACTGTTTTGGCCTCATTTTGTGGGTTATATAGTGCACTGTTTACGGCCGTTTTCGTGAAATTTTGTATTTGAATGTTTTAGCCACATTTGTGGGCCACAGTTTTGGCCACTTTCGTAAGTTTTTTTATTTCCCTAATTTTGTGGGCTATAGTACACTGTTTTCGATCAATTTCATTTGATTTCGTATTTTACTGTTTTGACCCCCTTTTGTGGGTTATAGTCCACAGTTTTCGGCCGTTTTCGTGAAATTTTATATTTGGTTTTTTAGCCTCATTTGTGGGCTATAGTCCACAGTTTTCGGCCAATTCTGTGAGATTTTTTATTTTCCTCATTTTGTGTGCTATAGTACATTGTTTTCGATCATTTTCATTAGATTTCGTATTTTACTGTTTTGGCCTCGTTTTGTGGGTTATATAGTCCACAGTTGTTGGCCGTTTTCGTGAAATTTTGTTTCTGACTATTTCAACCTCATTTGTGGGCAATACTCCACAGTTTTCGATCACTTTCGTGCGAATTTATATTTCCCAAATTTTGTGGGCTATATTACATTTTTTCGATCACTTTCATGAGATTTCGAATTTTACTGTTTCGTCCTCAATTTGTGGGTTGTCCACAGTTTTCGGCCGTTTTCGTGAAATTTTGTATTTGGCTGTTTAACCCTCATTTGTGGGCCATAAGTCCATAGTTTTCGGTCACTTTCGTGAGATTTTTATTTCCATCATTTTGTTGGCTAGAGTACATTGTTTTTGATGACTTTCATGAGATTTCGTATTTTACTGTTTTGGCCTCATTTTGTTGGTTATAGTCCACCGTTTTCGGTCGTTTTCGTGAATTTTTTTATTTGACTGTTGAGCCTCATTTGTGGGCTATAGTCCACAGTTTTCAGCCCCTTTCGTGAGATTTTTTATTTCCCTCATTTTGTGGGCTATTGTACAGTTTTCGATCACTTTTATGAGATTTCATATTTTACTGTTTTGGTCTCATTTTGTGGGTTATAGTTCATAGTTTCCGGCCGTTATTGTGAAATTTTGTATTTGGCTGTTATAGCCTTATTTGTGGGCAATAGTCCACAGTTTTCGGTCAATTTTGTGAGATTTTTTATTTTCCTCATTTTGTGGGCTATAGTACACAGTTTTGGATCACTTTCATGAGTTTCGTATTGTACTGTTTTGGCCTCATATTGTGGGTTATAGTCCATAGTTTCCTGCCGTTTTCGTGAAATTTTGTATTTGACTGTTTTAGCATCATTTGTGGACTATAATCCATAGTTTTCGGCCAATTTCGTGAGATTTTTTATTCTCCTCATTTTGTGGGCTATAGTACACTGTTTTCGATCAGTTTCATTACATTTCGTATTCACTTTTTTGGCCTTGTTTTGTGGGTTATATAGTCTACAGTTTATGGCCTTTTTCGTGAAATTTTGTTTTTGACTGTTTTAGCCTCATTTGTGGGCTATATATAGTCCACAGTTTTCGATCACTTTCGTGAGAATTTTTATTTCCATCTGTTTTCGATCACTTTCATGAGATTTCGTATTTCAATGTTTTGACCACATTTTGTGGGTTATTATAGTCCACAGTTTCCGGCCGTTTTCGTAAAATTTTGAATCTGGTTGTTTTCGCCTCATTTGTGGGCTATTAGTCCACAGTTTTCGACCAATGTCGTGAGATTTTTTATTTTCCTCACTTTGGGGGCTATAGTACATTGTTTTCGATCACTTTCACAAGATTTCGTATTTTACTGTTTTGGCCTCCTTTTGGGGGTTATATTGTGCACAGTTTCTGGCATTTTTCGAGAAATTTTGTTTTTGACAATTTTAGCCTCATTTGTGGGCTATATACTCCACAGTTTTGGATCACTTTCGTGAAAATTTATATCTCCCACATTTTGTGTGCTTTATGATACTGTTTTCGATCACTTTCATGAGATTTAGTATTTTACTGTTTGGGCCTCATTTTGTGGGTTATAGTCCACAGTTTTCGGCCGTTTTCATGAAATTTTGTATTTGGCTGTTTTAGCCTCATTTGTGGGCTAGTCCACAGTTTTCGACCATTTTCATGAGATTTTTTATTTCCCTCATTTTGTCGGCTATAGAACACTGTTGTCGATCATTTTCATGAGATTTCGTATTTTACTGTTTTGGCCTCATTTTGTGGGTTATAGTCCACAGTTTCCGACCATTTTTGTGAAATTTTGTATTTGACTGTTTTAGCGTCATTTGTTGGCTATAGTCCACAGTTTTCGGCCACTTTCGTAAGTTTTTTTATTTCCCTCATTTTTGGGGCTATAGTACACTGTTTTCAATCACTTTCATGAGATTTCGTATATTACTGTTTTGGCCTCATTTTGTGGGTTAGTCCGCAGTTTCCGACCATTTTCGTGAAATTTTGTATTTGACTGTTTTAGCGTCATTTGTTGGCTATAGTCCACAGTTTTCGGCCACTTTAGTAAGTTTTTAATTATCTCATTTTTTGGGCTATAGTACACTGTTTTCGATCACTTTCATAAGATTTCCTATTTTAAAGTTTTGGCCACAGTTTCCGACCGTTTTCGTGAAAATTTTGTATTTGTCTGTTTTAGCCTAATTTGTGGGCTAAAGTCCACAGTTTTCGGCCACTTTCGTGACATTTTTATTTCCCTCATTTTGTGAACTACAGTACAATATTTTCGATCACTTTCATGAGACATCTTATTTTACTGTTTTGGCCACATTTTGTGGGTTATAGTCCACAGTTTACGGCCGCTTTCGTGAAATTTTGTATTTGGTTGATTTAGCCTCATTTGTACACTATTTTCGATCAATTTCATGAGATCTCGTATTTTACTGTTTTGGACTCATTTTGTGGATTATAGTCCACTGTTTCCGACCATTTTCGTGAAATTTTGTATGTCTGTTTTAGCCTCATTTGTGGGCTACACTCCACAGTTTTCGGCCACTTTCGTGACATTTTTATTTCCCTCAATTTGTGAACTATAGTACAATGTTTTCGATCACTTTCATGAGATATCTTATTTTACTATTTTGACCACATTTTGTGGATTATAGTACACAGTTTACGACCGCTTTCGTGAAATTTTGTATTTGGTTGAATTAGGTTCATTTGTGGGCTATAATCCACAGTTTTCGGCCACTTTTGTAATTTTTTTTATTTCCCTCATATTGGTGTGGGCTAGTACACTGTTTTCGATCAATTTCATGAGAATTCGTATTTTACTGTTTTGGCCTCATTTTGTGGGTTATAGTCCACAGTTTCCAATCGTTTTCGTGAAATTTTGTATTTGACTGTTTTAGCATCGTTTGTAGGCTATAGTCCACAGTTTTCGACCACTTTCGTAAGTTTTTTTATTTCCCACATTTTTTGGGATATAGTACACTGTTTTCGATTACTTTCTTGAGATTTCGTATTTCACAGTTTTGGCCACATTTTGTGGGGCCACAGTTTCCGACCGTTTTAGTGAAATTTTGTATTTGGTTGTTTTAGCCTCATTTGTGGACTATAGTCCACAGTTTTCAGCCAATTTCGTGACATTTTTTTATTACCTCATTTTGTGCGCTAATTTCGATCACTTTTATGCGATTTGGTATTTACTGTTTTTGCCTCATTTTGTGGGTTAAAGTCAACAGTTTCCGGCCGTTTTCGTGAAATTTTATGTTTGGCTGTTTTAGCTTCATTTGTGGGGTATAGTCCGCAGTTTTCGGCTACTTACGTAAGATTTTTATTTCTCATTTTGTGAACTAAAGTACAATGTTTTCGATCACTTTCATTTAATATTTTACTGTTTTAGCCACATTTTGTGGGTTACAGTCCACAGTTTTCGGCCATTTTCGTGAAATTTTGTGTTTGGCTGTTTTAGCATAATTTGTCAGCTATTGTGCACTGTTTTCGGCCAATCTCGTGAGATATTTTATTTTCCTCATTTTGTGGGCTATAGTAAACTGTTTTCGATCACTTTCATAAGATTTTGTATTTTACTGTTTTGACCTCATTTTGTGGGTTATATAGTGCACTGTTTACGGCCGTTTTCGTGAAATTTTGTTTTTGGCTGTTTTAGCCTCATTTGTGGGCTATAGTCCACAGTTTTCGTCCACTTTCGTGATATTTTTATTTCCCTCATTTTGTGGACTCTAGTACAATGTTTTCGAACACTTTCATGAGATTTCGTATTTTACTGTTTTGGCCTCATTTTGTGGGTTATAGTCCACAGTTTCCGGCCGTTTTCGTGAAATTTTGTATTTGATTGTTTTAGCCTCATTCGTGGGCTATATAGTCCACGCTTTTCGGCCACTTTCGTAAGTTTTATTATTTCCCTCATTGTTTTAGCCTCATTTTTTCGGCCACTCTCTCTCTCTTTTTGGGCTATAGTACACTATTTTCGATCAATTTCATGAGATTTCGTATTTTAAAGTTTGGGTCACATTTCGTGGGTTATAGTCCACAGTTTCAGGCCGTTCTCGTGAAATTTTGTATTTGGCTGTTTTAGCCTCATTTGTGGGCTAGTACACTGTTTTTGGCCACTTTCGCAAGTTTTTTCATTTCCCTCATTTTGTGGGCTATAGTACACTGTTTTCGATCAATTTAATTTGATTTATTATTTTACTGTTTTGACCCCATTTTGTGGGTTATAGTCCACATTTTCCGACCGTTTTCATGAAATTTTGTATTTGGTTCTTTTAGCCTCATTTGTGAGCTATAGTCCACAGTTTGTGGCCAATCCCATAAGAATTTTTATTTTTACACATTTTGTGGGCTATAGTACATTGTTTTCGATCACTTTCATTAGATTTCGTATCTTACTGTTTTGGCCACATTTTATGGGTTATATAGTCCACAGTTTCTGGCCGATTTTGTGAAATTTTGTTTCTGACTATTTTAGCCTCATTTGTGAGCTATACTCCACAGTTTTCGATCACTTTCGTGAGAATTTATATTTCCCACATTTTGGGGCTATAGTACATTATTTTCGATCACTTTCATTAAATTTCGTATTTTACTGTTTTGGCCTCGTTTTGTGGGTTATATAGTCCACAGTTTCTGGCCGTTTTCGTGAAATTTTGTTTCTGACTATTTTAGCCTTATTTGTGGGCTATACTCCACAGTTTTCGATCACTTTCGTGAGAATTTATATTTCCCACATTTTGTGGGCTATATTACATTATTTTCGATCACTTTCATGAGATTTCGAATTTTACTGTTTTGGCCTCATTTTGTGGGTTGTCCACAGTTTTCCGCCGTTTTCGTGAAATTTTGTATTTGGCTGTTTAACCCTCATTTGTGGGCTATAAGTCCATAGTTTTCGGCCACTTTCGTGAGATTTTTTATTTTCCGCATTGTCATCTATAGTCATTGTTTTCGATGACTTTCATGAGATTTCGCATTTTACTGTTTTGGCCTCATTTTGTTGGTTATTGTAACACCCCGTACTTAAGCGGATATATATATAATATTATATAGAAATATATATATATAATATAATATATATATAATAATAAAATGGATGGTTGACGTGGAGAAAAAGGAAAGAAAGAAATGAGATAAGTTAGATGGTGGCCCATAGATGATCCTATGGGATATTGATGGTGATGATAGCCTATAAGATGGCTTATGGATCATATGCATTAATGAAGGGAAATGAAAGAATGTTTGTGTGCTGGTTGGGTGGTGTTTAACCGGGTGGACTTGGGAGTAAAATGTCCCATATCGGAATGGTATAGGAAGATGAGTATATATTAGGAAAACCAAGTGATTAAGGTACCTAAGGGTCAACCCACCTTTTGATGGTGCCTGTGGTGGGCGTGGCTAGAGTTTTGTGTTCGTTCTTTCGCGTGTGCGTACGTGTAACCGCGTGCGCAGCTGAGCCGGGCACGGGGTGTTACAAATGGTATCAAAGCCGACTTTTGACACCGAGTGTGTGCAAAATGTACGCCTGAGAGGGAGCTAGGTTGGTACAGGTCGCCCGGATAGGGGACTGTACAATTAGCAGAATCAGGGTAATCCTCTCCACATCGGCTAGAAAGGGATCCTGAATCATGTAACATATTGCAAGTTCCAAGTTCAGCGAGGACGCTGAGTTCTCAGGATGCTGAGTTCTTAAGGAGTGGTGTGTGTAACACCGCGTACTTAAGCGGATATATATAATATTATATATAAATATATATATAATATAATATATATATATATAATAATAAAAGGGATGGTTGACGTGGAGAAAAAGGAAAGAAAGAAATGAGATAAGTTAGATGGTGGCCCATAGATGATCCTATGGGATATTGATGGTGATGATAGCCTATAAGATGGCTTATGGATCATATGCATTAATGAAGGGAAATGAAAGAATGTTTGTGTGCTGGTTGGGTGGTGTTTAACCGGGTGGACTTGGGATTAAAATGTCCCATATCGGAATGGTATAGGAAGATGAGTATATATTAGGAAAACCAAGTGATTAAGGTACCTAAGGGTCAACCCACCTTTTGATGGTGCCTGTGGTGGGCGTGGCTAGAGTTTTGTGTTCGTTCTTTCGCGTGTGCGTACGTGTAACCGCGTGCGCAGCTGAGCCGGGCACGGGGTGTTACAAATGGTATCAAAGCCGACTTTTGACACCGAGTGTGTGCAAAATGTACGCCTGAGAGGGAGCTAGGTTGGTACAGGTCGCCCGGATAGGGGACTGTACAATTAGCAGAATCAGGGTAATCCTCTCCACATCGGCTAGAAAGGGATCCTGAATCATGTAACATATTGCAAGTTCCAAGTTCAGCGAGGACGCTGAGTTCTCAGGATGCTGAGTTCTTAAGGAGTGGTGTGTGTAACACCGCGTACTTAAGCGGATATATATAATATTATATATAAATATATATATAATATAATATATATATATATAATAATAAAAGGGATGGTTGACGTGGAGAAAAAGGAAAGAAAGAAATGAGATAAGTTAGATGGTGGCCCATAGATGATCCTATGGGATATTGATGGTGATGATAGCCTATAAGATGGCTTATGGATCATATGCATTAATGAAGGGAAATGAAAGAATGTAAGCTGGTTGGGTGGTGTTTAACCGGGTGGACTTGGGATTAAAATGTCCCATATTGGAATGGTATAGGAAGATGAGTGAGTATATATTAGGAAAACCAAGTGATTAAGGTACCAAGCGTTAACCCACCTTTTGATGGTGCATGTGGTAGACGTGGCTAGAGTTTTGTGTCCGTTCTTTCGCGTGTGCGCACGTGTAGCCGCGTGCGCAGCTGAGCCGAGCACGGGGCGTTACAGTTATAGTCCACCGTTTTCGGTCGTTTTCGTGAAATTTTGTATTTGACTGTTTTAGCCTCTTTTATGGGCTATAGTCCACAATTTTCGGCCACTTTTGTGAGATTTTATATTTCTCTCATTTTGTGGGCTATTGTACACAGTTTTCGATCACTTTCATGAGATTTCGTATTTTACTGTTTTGGCCTCATTTTGTTGGTTATAGTCCATAGTTTCCGGCCGTTTTCGTGAAATTTTGTATTTGGCTGTTTTAGCCTCATTTGTGGGCTATATAGTCCACAGTTTTCGGCCAATTTCGTAAGATTTTTTATCTCTCTCATTTTGTGGGCTATAGTACACAGTTTTCGATCACTTTCATGAGATTTCGTATTTTACTGTTTTGGCCTCATTTTGTGGGTTATAGTCCATAGTTTCCTGCCGTTTTCGTGAAATTTTGTATTTGACTGTTTTAGCATCATTTATGGACTATAATCCATAGTTTTTGGCCAATTTCGTGAGATTTTTTATTCTCCTCATTTTTTGGGCTATTCTCCTCATTTTTTGGGCTATGGTACACTGTTTTCGATCACTTTAATTACATTTCCTATTTACTTTTTTGGCCAGGTTTTTTATTTGGCTGTTTTAGCCTCATTTGTGGGCTACAGTCCACAGTTTTCAGCGAATTTCGTGAGATTTTTTATTTTCCTCTTTTTTAGGGCTATAGTACACTGTTTCGATCACTTTCATGAGATTTCGTATTTTACTGTTTTGGTCTCATTTTATTGGTTATAGTCCACAGTTTCCTGCCGTTTTCGTGAAATTTTGTATTTAACTGTTTTAGCCTCATTTGTGAGCTATAAGTCTACAGTTTTCGGCCATTTCGTAAGTTTTTCTATTTCCCTCATTTTGTGGATTATAATACACTGTTTTCGATCACTTTTATTAGATTTCGTATTTTACTGTTTTGACATCATTTTGTGGGTTATACTCCACAGTTTCCGTTCGTTTTCGTGAAATTTTGTAGTGTACGGTTTCAGCCTCATTTGCGGGCAATATTCAACAGTTTTCGGTCACTTTCGTGATATTTTTTATTTTCCTCATTTTGTGGGCTATAGTACACTATTTTCGATCACTTTCATTGGATTTCGTATTTTATAGTTTTGGTCCACAGTTTCCGGCCCTTTTCGTGAAATTTTGAATTTGGTTGTTTTAGCCTCATTTGTGGGCTATAGTCCACAGTTTTCGGCCACTTTCATGACATTATTATTTCCCTCATTTTGTGAACTATAGTACAATGTTTTCGATCACTTTCATGAGATTTCTTATTTTACTGTTTTGGCCGCATTTTTGGGTTAAGAGTCCACAGTTTATGGCTGTTTTCGTGAAATTTGTATTTGGTTGATTTAGCCTCATTTGTGGGCTAAAGTCCACAGTTTTCGACCACTTTCGTAAGTTTTTTTATCTCCATCATATTGTGGGCTATAGTACACTGTTTTAGATCGCTTTCATGAGATTTCGTATATTACTGTTTTGGCCTCATTTTGTGGGTTATAGTCCGCAGTTTCTGACCGTTTTCGTGAAATTTTGTATTTGACTGTTTTAGCGTCATTTGTTGGTTATAGTCCACAGTTTTCAGCCACTTTAGTAAGTTTTTAATTATCTCATTTTTTGGGCTATAGTACACTATTTTCAATCACTTTCATGAGATTTCGTATTTTACAGTTTTGGCCACAGTTTCCGACCGTTTTCGTGAAATTTTGTATTTATCTGTTTTAGCCTCATTTGTGGGCTATAGTCCACAATTTTCGGTCACTTTCGTGACATTTTTATTTGCCTCATTTTGTGAACTATAGTACAATGTTTTCGATCACTTTCATGAAACATCTTATTTTACTGTTTTGGCCACATTTTATGGGTTGTAGTTCACCGTTTCCTCACGTTTTTCCTGAAATTTTTTATTTGACTGTTTTAGCCTCATTTGTGGGCTATATAGTCCACAATTTCCGCCACTTTCCTGAGATTTTTATTTCCTTCATTTTGTGGACTATAGTGCAATGTTTTCGATCACTTTCATGAGATTTCGTATTTCACTATTTTGGCCTCATTTTGTGGGGTTATAGTCCACAGTTTCCGGCCGTTTTCGTGAAATTTTGTATTTCGTTGTTTTAGCCTCATTTGTGGGCTATAGTCCACAGTTTTCGACCACTTTGGTGAGATTTTTATTTCCCTCATTTTGTGGACTATAGTACAATATTTTTGATCACTTTCATGAGATTTCTTATTTCACTGTTTTGGCCTCAATTTGTGGGTTATATTCCAAAGTTTCCGGCACATTTTTTTGGGAAATTTTCGTGAAAATCCAATAATTTAAAGTTTTTAACTATACTTTGTGGGTTAGTCCACAGTTATGGGTACATACCGTGAAATTCCGTATTTCACTATTTTGACAACATTTTGTGGACTATAGTCCCATAATTTTAAGCCTTTTTTTTTTACTAAATTCTATATTTCACAGCTTTAGCCACATTTTGTCGGCTATACCCAACTTTCGACTGATTTCGCGCAATTACGTTGATGTACAACTTAATCCTAAATAGAGAATTTCCAAGAATTTTATAGGATTAATTTTACCAACATGTAATGCGGATCAAGTTAGAATTTAAATCAATTAATCGATTCGATGGATTTTCAAGAATCGTATTAAGTTTAACAATCCAAATTAAAAGTTCAATCCTATCAATCAACAATAATACTTGATCGTACTTAGCATGTAAGATATTCAATAAAGATTTGTACACTAATCGGTAAGTAGAACACACACTCAATATTTGTGGACGATAGATAAATCAAATAATATAATAGAGATGATAAAGCAGTATAACACAAATATTTGAAAAGTGGAAAGAGTATACCGGGGTTCGAAGCAAATCGCGTGAGATCTCGGGGTGGTTGCAGTAGGGAGACAGTGAGGGGGAAGGGGAAGTGTTGTGAAGGCAGGAGGCGGCGACAAGTGGGAGGCTGCAGTTGGTGGCGTTGGTACTTCGCAGGGTCAGCATGAGGAAGGAGGGCGACGAGGTGGTAGTCGAAGGTCGGCGATAGGGAAGAGCGACGGGGTTAGCTGCGGCGCAGCAAGGACGGTGACGGTACTGGATTTCGGAGGCAAACGGAGGAAGGAGGGTCGACGACGGTGGTGGTTTCAAGAGTTGGGGAAGATAGGGGAAACGACGGTAGCGAGGGGGTGCTCGGGTGATGACGGTGGTGGTCGAAGAGGGTGAGGAGTGGTGGTTGTGGGTCTTAGGGTTTCAGGTTCGAGTCCTCACTACGCCATAATTTTTATTTTAAAATAAATATTATTAAGACGTGCATTGTCCATGTATAACTAATATAAAAGAGGTCTCAAGTTTGAGGTCAGATTACGTCAAAATTTTTACTTTAAAAATATATATTTATTTATTAAGACGTGCATCGCACGTGGAAATTACTAGTATAGCTAAATTGCCAAAACAAAATAAAACAGATTTGATGTCCTCATCATACGTATTTCATTGTTTTCACCACATTTTGTGGGCCAGAATCCACTATTTCGACTAATTTGGTGAAATTCTGTATTTCATTGTTGTGACCACATTTTGTAAGCAAAAGTCCATGGTTTTAGGTCATTTTCTTAAAATTTTATATTTCACTATTTTGGACCAATTTTTTAGACTATAGTCCACAGCTTTTGGTCATTTTTTGCAAAAGTTCATATTTCACTGATTGACCACATTTTGTGGGCAATATTCCCCACATTTAGGCACATGTCGCAAAATTCCGTATTTCAATATTTTGGCCATGTTTTCAGGATGTAGTCCACAGTTTTCAGCCATTTTTGCTGATATTTTGTATTTCGTTGTGTCGGACAAATTTTGTAGGCAACTCCTCACTTTTCAGACATTTTCGCACAATCCTATAGTTCGTTGTTTTGGCCAATTTTGCAAAATCCCGTACTTCACTATTTTGACCACATTTACTAAGCCTGAAGCCATTGTTACCAACAATGGCTTCAGTGATTTGCAATGGAGCAATGCTCATATATATACTTCAAAAAATTATAAAAATGAGTGGACAACAAAATTAATTGATAACTGCACACTACTCAATTAGACAACCCCCACTCTAACTATTTAAAGCCAACTCCACCTCACTTCTCTCATCTCACCAATGTGGGTCCAAAAGTTTTCAAAGTTTAAAATCCAAATACATTTAGTGATATTTTAGTCCCACATTAGTGAGATGAGAGAAGTGAGGAGGTGGAGTTGGCTATAAATAGCTAGGATGGGGAAGGCCGATTGAGTAGTGGATAGTGAGCAATTAATTTTGTTTTTCACACCCATTTGATATAAAATTTAAAATATTAACCAACTTATTAATAAAAATAATTTAACCCAACTTGGGCCAACCTGCAACCCGACATGGCCCGAATTGGGTTCAACCCGAAAGGGTTCGTGGGTCAACCGGGTCGACTTTTTAATTTTCCAACCCAGCCGGCCCAACCCGGTTATTGAGCCAACCCGACCCGAGCCCGCCCGCGCTCCGAGCGAACCAGGCGGGTTTGGGCACAGCCTGACTCTGTGAGCTCGACTGCCAACCATAATTCTAATATTTTGACCAAATTTTGTGGGTTATAATCCACAATTTTTTGCCCATATCATGAAATTCCGTATTTCAATATTTTCACTACGGTTTCTGGACGGTCCACAACATTCAGCCATTTTTTGCAAAATTCCATATTTCACTATGTCTGCAAAATTTTGTGGGCTACTACTCACTTATCGGCCATTCTCGCACAATTCCGTATTTCGTTGCTTTGGCCACGTTGCTTTGGCCACATTTTGTAGGTTGTCCACAGTTTTTGCTAATTTTACGAAATTCTGCTTTTCATTGTTTTTTACCATCTTTTCGTCTACGGTTTTCGTTATTTTTGAGAAATTTCGTATTACACTGTTTTTGCCACATTTTGTGAGTTCTATTCCACGATTTTTGGCCCATATCGCGAAATTATGTATTTCACTATTTCAGATTATTTTGTGGACCATGGTCCATAGTTATCGGTCATTGTTTGCGAAATTCAATATTGAATGTTTTTGCAAAATTTTGTTGGATATACTTCTCAATTTTCGGCCATTTTTGTGCACATCAATGTTTCACTGTTTAGCCACAGTCTTCAGACTATTTTGCAAAATTCCGTATTTCACTATTTTTGACAACATTTTGTAAACTATAATCGACAGTTTTTGCCATTTTTACGACATTTTGTATTAGGCAATTTTGACGACAATTTGTGGGTTATAAATTCCATAGTTTTTTGTCCACATCGCAAAATTTTGTATTTCACTATTTGGACAGCATTTTGTGAACCATACATAGTACAGTTATAGGCCATTGTTCGCAAAATACGGTATTTCACAGTTTTGGCAAAATTTTGTTGGCTGGACTTCTCAATTTTCGGCCATTTTCACGCAATTATGTATTTCACCATTCTAGCCACAATTTTTTAGACACTTGCGAAATTCTGTATTTTACTGTTATGCCCATATTCTGAGGGCAATACTATACAATTTACAGCTGCTTTAGTGAAATTCAGTATTTCAATGTTTTGGCCCAATTTTGTGGGCTAGTTCACAATTTTCGATACATAATGCAAAATAATGTATTTCACTATTTTTGCCACATTTTGTGGACTAGTCCATAGATTTAGGACATTTTTTGTACTGTTTTCACCACATTTTGTGTGCTATATACAATGTTCGACTATTTTAGTGCAATTCTGTATTTCAATGATTTTGCCACATTCTGTGGCTAGAGTCCACACTTTCGACCAAATTTTTTAAATTCCGTAATTCACTGTTTTGACCACATCTTTTATACTTCAAGCCCACAGCTTTCGATCATTTTTTGCAAAGGTTCATATTTCCCTGATTGGCCACATTTTGTGGACAATAGTCCCACATATAGGCAAATATTGCGAAATTCAGTATTTCAACATTTTTGCCATATTTTGTATACACAGTCAAACAGTTTTTGGTAATTTTTCCGAAATTTCGTATTTCACTGTTTTAGCCAAATTTTGTGTTATTCCCAAGTTTTCGGCGGTTTTTGCGCAATTCTATGTTTCCCTGTTTTGCCCACATTTTGTCGGAATTAGGATAGAATTCACAATTTTCAATTTTGACCACATTTGTGGGCTGTAGTCCAAAATTTTTGGCAAATTTTGCTAGATTATGTATCTCATTGTTTATGCCCAATTTTGTAGACTACGGTCCACAATTTTCGGCATTTTTTGCACAAAATTTTGAATTACACCGTTTGGACCACATTGTGTGCTATATTATGAAATTCTGTATTTCACTATTTTGCCAAATTGAAGCTATACTCTTTAGTTTTTGGCCGTTTTTGCACAATTCTTATTTCACTGTTTTAGTCATATTTTGTGGGCTAGAGTCTACATTTTTCGCTAATTTTGCGAAATTCCGTATTTTACTGTTTTGACCACACTAGTTTTCAGCTTTTTTAATGAAATTTTGTGTTTCACTATTTTGACATAATTTTGGCACATATATGAAATTCTAAATTTTAACCTAATTCCGTATTTCACTATATAGTGCACAATTTTTGGCCCATATCGTGAAATTATATATTTCATTATTTTGGCCACATTTTATGGGCAGTGCACAGTTTTTAGCCATCTTCGCGAAATTACATATTTCACTGCGTTTGCCAAATTTTGTGGGCTCTACACCTCAGTTCTCAGCCGTTTTGCGCAATTCCACATTTCGTTGTTCTGGTGACATTTTAAAGGCTTGAGTCCACAGTTTTTGCCATTTTCACAAAATTTAATATTTTACTGCTTTGGACACATTTTATAGGCTGTATTCAACATAATTCAGCCTATATTGCAAAATTCCATATTTTACTATTTTGGTCACATTTTGTGGACTAGTGCACAATTTTGAATTTGCACTTTTACGCGCTATTGTGCACAATTTTAAGCCCATATCGTGAAATTCCGTATTTCACTATTTTGGCCACATTTTCTATACAGTCCACAGTTTTGTCCTTTTTTCACAGTTTCAAAATGGCGCTGTTTTGTCCATATTTTTTGCACCATAGTGCACAATCTTCAGCCCAAATAGTGAAATTCCATATTTCACAATTTTGGTGAAATTCCATATTTCGCAAAATTGCTTATTTCACTGTTTGGTCATTTTTTGTGAAATCCCATATCGTGAAATTCCTTATTTCGCTATTTTGGCCACATTTTCTAAACAGTCCACAGTTTTTGCCTTTTTTCACAAAACTTCAAATTTGAGCTATTTTGTCCATATTTTTTGCACCAAAGTGCAATTGAAATTCCATATTTCACAATTTTGGTCACATTTTCTGGACAAAGTCCACAATTTTCAGCCACTTTTCACTGTTTTGGCCAAATTGTATGGGCTATATTCAGTTTTCAGTTGTTTTCGTGCAATTTCGTATGTGTTTTGGCCATATTTTGTGGCCTTGTACTTAGTTTTCGGTCAGTTTCGCAAAATTGCTTATTTCACTGTTTTAACCATATTTCATAAGTCCACTGTTTTCGGTCATTTTTTGTGAAATTCTATATTTCACTATTTTTGTGATACCCCAAAAATTACCCAAAATTAACAATTATTTTATGTATTTATTAATTATTTATTAATAAATTTGTCTTGAACAATATCATTACATATATTATTAAATTGTATTTACCATTGTCATTTTATAAATACACACACTATACATATATATATACATATATATATATATATATATATATATATATATATATATACACACACACACACAACCATAGCCTACAATCTTTGACTTTGAAGAAGGTACACCTAAGCACTACACTACAATTTTTATGAATAAATAATCCTAGCCAGTGTTCTAAATGGCGTTCGCCTCGGACGCCTAGGCGGTGCCTAGGCGCTCAGATGGAGGAGAACGAACCGCCTTTGCATTAGGCGGTGGTCTAGGCGGTTAGAGGCGATTAGGCGGCCGTCTTGTTGAGTAAGCGTCCGTGGCGCTGATCAGGCGTCCGCCTGATGTCCAACGCCCAAGCATTTTCTATATTTTAAAATTTTAAATACTATAAAATAACACAAAAAAAGAGAACTACTATTAATCTATTAATCTGTTATATAATATGTATGGATCTTTAAAAGTAGAGGAATTGTTTGTACTTTTTTTTGTATTATTGGTGATGGATTGCACATATTACACCTATTACACATATTACAATAGTACATGTTAAACATATTACACATATTGGCATATTGCACATATTACAATTGGACAATTCTTTTTTTAATTGCACGAGTAAGCTTTTTTTTATGCATAAACATCCTTTAATTACACATTACACAAGAACATGATAAATTTTTGCAATTGGATTGTATGATTATAAAGGCTAAAATTAACTAAATCGGCAAAATAAATTCAACCGCCTAGGCACCCTAGGTGCTAGGCACCCCTTGACCGAACCGCCACCGCCTAACGCCGTTTACAACCTTGATCCTAGCCTACAATTGTTGACTTAGAAAATGGTCTATATATAATTATTAAAAACCTCGGGAGTTAAATATAAAAAGTAGGGACACCTAGGCCTTTCTAGGCATTTCTAGGCATCTCCATACACTTCCACATTCACCCACACTCTCCTACACCCTCCTTAGTGGCCGGCCAACCCCTCTCTCCATCTCCTTCTATATATATGTGTGTATGCATAAAGAAAACCCTAGTTCTCATTTTCTTCTTCTTCCTAGTTCATTTTTAGTTCATTTTTAGTCCATTTTTAGCCAGTCTATACTACTCTTCATTCCAAAACTTTCACAAAATTTTTAAGTACTGTTGAGCTAGAAGGAAGTAAGGAAAAGAAGCCAGCAAGAAAGCTAGGAGGAGAAGTAAGCTTGGAGGCTAGTATTGTATAGAACTCTCCATAGTGAGGTGGGTGTTCTTCAACCCTTATGACTTTTTAGAATGTTTGTAGATTATATGTGTAGTAATTGTGTGTAGTGTTGGTTAACGGTTTGTTAGATTACTTGTTAGACTGTAAGATTATGATGGCATGAAGTTATATGGAGCATATTGATGTATGGATAAAATTGTGGGTAGAAATGATTTGGATGAAATTAGGTTTCAACTCCGGAAATCATAACTTCTTGAATAGAAGGAATTTAGGGTTGAAATTTTTATGGTAACATTTCACATGTGTCTAGAACACTTCCGAGAAATTTTATAATTTTTGGATAATATTTGCTATTTTAATAAAATTCGAAAACACTGTCTATGAGCTGCAAATTTGCCCTGTTTACGGCTTCTACTTCAAAAAATCATCTCTTTCTAACCATGTAGTATTTCAAGTTGAAATTTTTATATATGACACTTGTATGTGTCTAGTTCATTCATACCAAATTTTATGAATTTTAGGCATCATTTGTTATTTTACTAAGATCCGAAATTGCAAGTGGTTCACAGTTTTATTGGTCGCTAGAAATTTGTGCACTTTTCGGTTATTGATTATTTTAGCCACTTTAATGAAGTAATTTGAGAAAACTCTCAACTAAGAACTTATAGTAGACTCATTGACCTTTCTTTAGAACTCAAGATATCTAAATTCCAATAAGAGGGTGATTATTGGTGATTTTTAGAAGTTGCAGGAACTGCATTTTTTGGTTTGAATTAGTTGTTTTTGGAGCATGTAAGTTATCATCACTTTTAGGGCCTCTTGATGATCTTAGAAGTGTTGTTTATTAACTCTTTCACATTGTGTGAGCATACCCATATGTGAAACAACTTAGTATGAAAGAATTTAATAAGCTAGTTTAAGACCGTGTGAGAGAGAGAACGTAGTGTAGTGGATTCACATAAGTATGATTCCCTATGAGGTGTTGACGTCATAGTTGTGTAAATTTGTAAATGGTGTTGTAGATTGTGTGCAAGTTGTCATTTATGCTATGTAGTGAGCTGTGTAAGATTATATTTTAAGCTTGCACATGCAAGTGTGCATGATATGTTCAAGTATGAGTACAGATATATGGTTGTATGTTGGGATGTGTGAGTTGGTATTGTTTGGGTTCGAATAACCCTTTGGAACGGATTCAAGAAGAGTTCGTTAATAGACATTTGTTATATGGTGTTTACCAAGTTCACAATTATAGTGGCTCTAGTTTATGTGACCATTGTTATAAGGACAGGCACTAGCTAGGCGTTGTACTTTCCTGTCAAGGGAACATGTGCGACGTCGTCTTGTCTGAGACACGTGCAGCGTTGTCTCGTCTGTTAATTTCTGGAATCTAGTGTAGGACTGATAACATTGGTAGGGGCAGGAGTGAAGAAGGACCATAATTTCAATAGAGCTGATGATCACCGGCCTGACCAGAAATGGAGAAGGACCATAATCCTATCGGAGTGGAGAAAGACCATGATCTGAACGAACAGAGTGATCACTGCCGTTCGGAGTGGAGAAGAACCACGATCCGACTGCAAGAGCGGAAAAGGACCGCATGTATTGCAAACTCTACCAGTCATTAGATGAATGTCAGAAACAGAAAAGAGTACAAGAGTAGGATGCATGACAAGAGATTGAACCCTATCATCTGGAGAACACGAACTCGATTTGGGGAGTATGTAGTATGGGATGCATACGTTTCCAAATCAAGTTTGCATTAGAGTAGGAGCATCGTGTGCATTTCGAGTATGTGCATTAGAATCTAGATCATGGCATACACCGACACTTTGTTGTATGACTTTCACATTTTTTTCTCCTGCATCATTATTGATTGTTGAGAATTTTGGAGATCGCGGGTCTCATCCGCATTGCGTCAGTTGCGTGCCTATAGTTTGTTAGTTGCAGGATTGCTGATCATAGAGCAGGGGACTCGAGCTGCGGAAGCATCCGAGTGGAGGATATAATTACTTGTACAATGTAAGTTTTTAATTTCCTGTGATTTTCTGTGTTGTGTACTCATTGAAGTAAAGATTCTGGGTATGTGTCACGAGTTTCCTCGGGGCGCTACAGTTTTGGCCACATTTTGTAGGCTCTAGTCCACCAATTTTGGTGGATTTCTTGACTATCTGAATTTCACTATTTTGGCCACTTTTAGTTTGGCCAATTTGAAGAAATTATAAATACCATAAATACAGCTAGCTTTTTAGGCACCACTCTTGATTTTTGCTGATATCGAAAAATTCTAAATTTCGCAATTTTTGCTAACTTGTTAGCTCGACTGATTTTGGTTGATTTTGATAAATTTTGAATTTCAATGTTCAGTCCAAAAAAAAATTCACTAGTCCATTTCTGGCCAATTTCCAGACATTTGAATTTAATATTTTTTTTGAGCTACAGTCCGTCAATTTTGACTCATTTCGCCAAATTTTGAATTTCGCTATTTTGGCGACATTAGTCAATTTTTTTTTTAATTTCCCAACTTAACAAAATAATGTCACATATACTCAAAATTCATATAAGTTGTTGGCCTAAACACCCTCACATAAAACACAATCAAAATGCATCCACAAACCAAAAAGAAGTTAAAAATCGCCAATTTGTATTTTATTTCATTTTCTTAGTCTTATATAATTATATCCAATTTTCAGAATGTAAACATGTGTAAATTATGCAATATTTCCATCAATTATCAGATGTCCAGTA
Organism: Hemerocallis citrina; assembly: GCA_017893485.1. Classification (NCBI taxonomy): domain Eukaryota; kingdom Viridiplantae; phylum Streptophyta; class Magnoliopsida; order Asparagales; family Asphodelaceae; genus Hemerocallis; species Hemerocallis citrina. Next base: position 1,082,345 of record JACEHZ010000499.1, on the reverse strand, counting down.
TATGATACATATATACACAGGTCCACTCACATTCTGAAGATATGTATTATTTATTTCAAGAACTTCTAATTGAAAAAAAAAATGATTTGACTAAATCTCAGATATGTATTTGACATGTCACATAAATGTAAATAGTTGGGTGGTCCCAAACAGGCGGAGTATCCAAGGATAAGCATCTGATGCACATCAGGCACATGTCTAGTTATTTATCTATATGTATGATACATCAAGTTTCTCTATACTCTTATCTAATGACAACTTTGTATCCCTTCCTCTCATCACTTCAACAATATCAATCACCTACAACCTTACATATAATTTACCTGTCTGGTTAGACACCATAATCCATTGAAATATATCCGGCGACTTTCCCAAGTGCATCAAGGAATCCAGCCCAGGGAGCATGCATGTTGGATCCATCCCGGGTGCGGTATTCTTTCTCTTTACGTACTTGAGGGAGTGTTCCTACTTGTTCAATATAATTAAGAGAAAAGAGAGCCTCATATTTGTAGGAAGTGGTTTCCCCGTATAGAGTGTTTGTAGCTACTTTGTGGGACCACCGATAGACGATCAAAACCGTTCATTTTGTTCTTATGTCAAAATATGTACGCCTATAAAATATTAAGTGGTTTGGAGATCGTTTATCCATACTTCAATTGGTTGCAAAATGAATGTTTTTTCTATAACATAACAAATTGGCATCATGCGATGCATGGCAAAGATGCCTCCAAACAACTTGACTTTTTGTATATAGATATACGTATTATGACATTATAAATTTAATGAACGGTATACATAGTCCAAATAAAGTTCCACCACACAAGTACGACTCTATATGAGTAAGTTTTCCTCCCATAAATATGAGACTCCCTTTACACTGACTTTAAATAGTTTAGGACACACTTGATTACGTTGAGATACATAAGTATATATTCCTAGAGAAAACACAAAAAACTTTCACAATTAAAAATAGGGTCAAATGTGATAAACCCCACAAACGTTTGACCAAGACACAAAACACCCCCTAACATTTTACATTGTACAATGTACCCCCTTAGAGCATCCACGGTCGTCATTGTTTAAAAAAATGCATATATGCATATAGCATTTGCCAATTCACTGCAGTCGTCGATTGGTATTTTTTACCAATCTAATAATAATTAAAATTCAGACGGAACTTCATGTTGCGTCAGACAAATTTTTAGGATTTTTTAATTATTTTAAAACGTTATTTAAGTTTTTTAAAAAATGTGGGGCTCCCCGTTGGGCCCAGATTTGTGGGTTTTTATTTAAATGGTCTTTTTATTGTAAAAGTCGTCGGACGCAACTTGATGTTGCACCTGACGAATTAAAAAATTATTTTTTTCGTCGGACGCAACATCGTGTTTCGTCTCGTATATTGTGCATAGTTATATCTTGTGCCATATATAGCAATCTACTGTAGCAATTTATGCATAAATAGCAAACGACTGCAGCTCATCGTTTGCTATAAAATGCATTTTATGCATAAATAGCACACGACTGTGGATGCTCTTAAGACATATTTCAAATGTCTATTTCGCACTAATCCCTTTCTTGATTTCTTCAATGCCCCCAACTTTCGCCCCTTTCCTTCTTCATTTCTAAACCCTAAATCAAACAATTTCTCAAGCAACCATGAATTCTTGTACTCTTCGATTCAACCTTAAATGTCGAGGGTGTACACTGTATTTTGGCCGAACGTTAGGGGGGTTTATTGCATTTACCCCTTAAACATATAAAATCATTGATTTTCACCCAATTGAAATCAAGAAGTGAGTCAAACCCTTTACTCCTCCGTAACCAAACCGAACCCATTAGTGATTAATGCCCCTTAAATCATTGGGTTTAAGAGACTACAAACCCTAATAGTACAGACTACAGATTTTATACGAAAACAACAACAACAAATCTAGAGCGAGAAAGTTCTAGAGAGTTCTAAAGACAAATACCGGGCTTTGATCGGAGGCCCTTCTCGAGCTCGACGCTCCACTCCATGCACTGAGCCGCGGATATCTTCTCCATCGTCTTCTTCTTCACCGAAATCATGAATTTTTTTGTCAAGTCGCTATCCCAGTTTCTCAGTTAACCTAGGCCCCAATTCGCACCCAATGCAAAACCCGACCCGTTTTTGTTTTCTGTTCAGGCTTGATTTTGGGCCGGGCCCAATTTTTAACGAGCCTATTTTTGGGCTCAAGATATTATACTTAGATGGACCTGAAAAAGGTCTCATTAAATGAAGATGTTATACTTGGATGGTAAGCTTCTCGGCTTCTCCCTAGTGTAATGTTTGTAAAGCTCGATGCATAATCTGTTTTGAGAGTGTGTGCCCCCTCCCACACCCTGTGATTCTGGTGTGGTTTAAGACATTGTCGAAAGTTGAGATGTTCTTTGTGGCTTTTCTCGGCTTCTCCCTAGTGTAATGTTTGTAAAGCTCGATGCATAATCTGTTTTGAGAGTGTGTGCCCCCTCCCACACCCTGTGATTTCTGGTGTGGTTTAAGACATTGTCGAAAGGTGAGATGTTCTTTGTGGGTTTTCCGCTTCAGTGAGTTCTTACTATGAGGTCCAATGGATGAGTCTCAAAGCGATTTTTCGTCGTGTTCAGGAGTTCTTGATCAAATGAGTCGCACTGTCGGAAGAATTAATTAAACTCTTTGTTAGAAAATTGGAGGGGAATACCGACGGCTATGGTTTTGTCTATTGAGATTGGTGGGTGGCTGTGATAAACTGTTGTTTGTGAGTGGGGGAGGTAGTTGTCTCAACATCTTCAACAACGCTGAAAGAAGAGATTTGTGGATGGTGCTTAGGGTATTTCATCTGTTGTCTGACAAGGATCATATTCTTATTATGGGAGACTTCAGATTTCCTTATCCGTGCAAGAAGCGGTAATGACCTTATTTCTCATGATAACTTACTCATGCTTGAAGGTAAGAGTATTTGTGGGATACAACATAATCATCGAGAGGGGAATGTGTTGATTGTGTTGCAGAAAGGAATGTAGTAATGGTCAAAACTTTATGTGGGTTAACATCTCCAATCATGAGTTCTTTTGTTTTGGCCGAGCAAGATGCTGACGGTTGGAACCTAGAATCCGACCAATGCATATGCATAGCCACAACACTGTCTTATAGAGGGAGAGATCCCATAGTGGTTCAATGTGAAGCTCCGGCGGTGATGGCTACAATCAAGTTAATTTTGATGGCTTCTGCGACGGCACAAATGCTGGACACGAATAGTGACTATTCGAATTTTGGATGCTAGGCTTCTCCTTGATGGAGGAGGGTCTCTCCGGTTGATGCCCGTTGGTTCTTGCTTAGCAAAACAAAAGCATCTTATCGAACTTAGCTTTGTTCTATGTCGATGATGGCATATGCTTGCACTGCAAAGCAAAAGCATCTTATCGAACTTAGCTTTGTTCTATGTCGATGATGGCATATGCTTGCACTATATCATTACAATTTTGCATTTAACCTCATTCTCAAACAAGAAGGCATTATTAACAATTAAAGCGCACATTTGCCCTTTTTTCCATAGACAAATATGAGCGGAAAAATAACTTCTAGTTCCTTTATTTGAGACCAAATCATACATAGCGAAAACATATGCTATAGCATAAATTTTGTTAATCCAAATTGCAATCGAGCACACCCAAATTATCAAAAACCAAAATTTAAAATTTCTTATATTATATTGCTAGTTTCCAATAGAGCATTCTTCTTTTTCCTGAATGAGCATTCTTAAAGCTCTAGGCTATGTTTTAATGAAACACGGAGGACTTCGGCCAACCTTTTTGATCCAAGAAAAAAAATAAAAATAAAAATAAAAAAAATAACTCTAGGCTATGATTTTAAAGTTGATCTTAAAGAAGATGTTTCTAACTTACCTTTATATCGTATATATTATCAAGAGATAAGAGGAAAATTAAATGGTTTCCAATAATGTTAGTGTTAATACACTAAAAATGGTGATTTATTTTGGAATATTGCACCTTTTTGTTTTGGGGAGACATTGCTTTTATGCAGAACACTTTAAATATTGAAGCAAAGAATAGGATCTAATGATATATCTCTATCAGGAATATCCTTTCAATTCTCAACCTAATAAACAAGGAGAAATTTTACTCAGATTCCAAAAAAGAAAACAAGAAGCAAAGAATCTACCTTGAACACAATCTAAAATGACCATATTACTGCAGTTTATTGTCCAAGTAAGGTAAGATAACTGCATGCATCTTGAAGCACTATTAAACTATTAAGATACCTCCAAATATTATAAACTTGCGCTTGTTAACTCTTCTTCAAGGTATTAACATAACTCTAGTTGGCTTAGGATGGATGAGGAGTAGGATTCAGATCAGTGGTTGATACGGCCGATTACGTATCGTGTATCTTCATTCATGCTTTATAGTTACTTCCTGTATTTCCTGCTTATACTTTTGACAGATGGTGACAGATGTTGAGATGGTATTTGTAATTTGTAATTTGTAATTCGAACTATTTGTTTCGTTAATCTATCATTAATGAAGTGATGACGAAGTCATCTTTCTAATATATAAAAAAAAACATAACTCTAGTTATTTTACCCTTAACAATGCCACGAGGTAAAGGTATGTAATGTAAACTATAATATGCCTATACCTTCACTTAAAAAATAACCTCGAGTGGCCAAATTCTATAACCAAGTAGGCAGTTAGATGCTGTGATTGTATGTCATTCGTAACCTAATAACATCGATGCATTTTGTACAAAATTGGTGGTGTCAAAATAAGCAATCTGAAACCAGATATGTTAAACATCACAAGAAAAAAACTGTTACCAAATCGAAAAAAGTTTCAAGAGGATGTACCTAAAGTTGGGCAGAGAGCTCTAACCTGTGACCAAACAGAGAACAAAACATCATGATGATTATGACCAACTGGAACTTCAAGAAAAACTTGGTGCTCCCTAAATCAAAATCTGTACCTTCGAAGCATAGAACTAACTTTCTCACTATAAAGAGAAGAGCTAGGCTAGGGTATTACACTACACTTAAAGATCAACAAAATCATAGTTTTGAATGAATAAGTCCTTGAAGAATCTATACGATTATATAATATTTTTCAATCGGACTTTGCAATGTCAGCTTGTGCAGTAGTATACAACGAGTAGTCAATGCACAAAGCAGATTCAGTGGATTACAGTATTAAAAGCCAATGAACCTCATACTTGTACATTTACTCAGAAATAGATTGTCTGTATTCACCCGAGACAACAAAATGTAACATAAAAGTAGCCACAATCGTAGTATAATAGTAATATTATACGTACAATGATGATTTAAAGAAGGAAGTAAGAAAAAAATACGAGGTTAATTACAAACAAGTGATAAACACAAAAGGAAGAAGGGCATGGAATAAAGGATAAAGTGAACCAACTACCTTGCTTGAAACCTAGGGTTTGATCACCAAGGCCGCTTTTTTTGTCTTCTTCTTTCTTTTGGCAATTTAGAATATTTTTGGGGTTTCTTAGCTTACCATCCTGTATATATATATACCACAACCAAGCCTCTGACAACTTAACTGAAACTGAAGCATATAAGCTCTTAGCAGTTAGTGTTTTTAGCAGGAACAAGCAATGGCAACAGCAGCAGCACAGAAGATGCAGCTGATTCGAGGTGAGCGCCACCTCTTCTCATCCTCGGATGATGCTGCAGTGATGAAGCAGATCCTCGCAACCCATGCTCCTGATGGGCGTGAGGTCGACGCCAGGCCATTGCTCCAAATCGTTGAGGATGTCCTGCAAAGATCCACACCCACTATTATAACGGTACTTAGATTGCATTTTACATAAATGCTGCATATATATATAGTATTATGTCAATGCATAACAACTATCATCAAAATTCCAACTGCTGCTTAATATTACCATGAAAATTAAGATGGAATGGAGCACGTGCTGAATGCTGCATGTCTGCACAATTATATGCACTCAATATCCCTGGTCATAAGAGTAATGCAATGTGCAATGTACGTGCATACACCAGACAGATCCTCTCGTAATAACAAGTTAACAACCATTCATTATCATCGTAAGTTCAAAACTAAACACTATAGCTTATTTCTAGTTATTTTAAAATCAAAACAAACCTGGGATGCCCTTGCCAACAATTTGGACCAACAATTTGCAATGTACAAACTGGTTTTGCCAACTATATGACCAGGCATGCGTATTTCCTTCTGGAGTTACAATATAAAAGACCGAGGGCCGGTCCTAAGATTTTTAGGACCTTGTGCGGAAAAAAGGGCCATCTTTACATATTTCAATGCTAATTCTACGTTTTGACGTTGTGTATAATATTTATATATATTATATGAATTCAACTGAAAAATATGAGTAGCGTACATTCTATATCAATCAAAATTTTATATGAATTCATTTTAAAACACCTTTCAAAGTTGCAAAACCTTTAGTATCTTCAAAAATCTCCAATCTCTCTAAAATTTCAGTATCTTGTAGGAATTCCATGAGAAAACCTTAAAAAACAAAACAACAAAACATCAAAATTAGTAGTTTAGATGATAGTGTCATCTTCACTGACACCAGGTACAGAGTAATGATGATACCCTACATTCTTCTCATCACACATGTAGCACAAAGTTTTTACCTCTGATGACTATAACCTTTGAAGTGGCTGTTATGACGTCAAGTCCATAAATTAATTCATGTATCGAAATAAACCAAAGCCCAAACTAATTAGCCTACACAGCCCAGACACAGAGAGAAAAATGATCCTCAAAGCCAATGCCCATGGAGTCCTCACAAGTCAGATATGGACTGCTGGGGGCCCTGTGCAACCGCACAGGTTGCACAGGGCCAAAGCTGGCGACCCAGTCACAGGTACCTGCAAAGTTCAGAGTACAAATCGGATCATAGGTACTCTGATACTATGGCTACTTTAGCAATATGCTTAGCATCTACTAAGAAAATTGTGTTTTCTTCTTGAGCAAATAGAGGTAAAAGTAACTCTAATATCGGTAGCATGCTGCATAGTAAATATCATCATCTAAAATATTTTTTTGTTATTTTATTATTATTTATTATTATTTCGGAAGTTCATAATTCAATACAGTTTCAGCAACAAGGACAATAGACATAAATTCTATTCAAAGACAGTAGAAGGAAAAACATACATGACTTTTACTTTCTCCAAAGCTTAATATCTGAAATGTATTATCCATGCAGATCCCAGCAACTAACCTTGAAGTTGTGGATGACAAGATGCATCCAGTACCAGCATCTGGGACGCTAGAGGGGCTTGCATACACCATTCACAGGATTTCATCTGAGGTCAGCCACCAATTTCACAAACTTAAAGCACAATAGTTCCTCTCTGTGTAAATCTTCTTCCATCATGGTTGAAACCAAAAACGTCAGTTCTGGAACATACCTGTAATAATATTACATATCAATGCTTGATCAGCTTCAAACTTGTTCTCTTCATTTAATTAGTCAGGCATCTTGGAAATGTACAGACATACACACAGACACGCCGCCTGTCCGATCAGTAAGGGCAATTTCCTGTACCGAGTTTGTAAGAACTCAATGCTGTGGTATCCCAATGAAATGATCTAATCTAATCATCCAAATTGACATGGCTAAACTAATCCAAATATGTGAAAATTGCATGGCTACATTAACATGTCTTCTGGTAACAACTTGATACATAGGAGAATTAATCTTAAAACACTTGATATTGCATCTTCATGCTAGTTTAGGCATGTAGATCAAGATGAATGAACAGTTTCAATCATTTAAGGGATGAATCTACCATGAAGTTCTTGCAATGCTTTAGAACCGCCTTAACCATGCATTTCCCTACATATATGTATGTTAGTTTAGAGAATACTGTTTATAAGCTGATATAGCTCACTTTGAAAATGAAATAGGGCAATCTGTAAAAGTAAATTAGGGCATCACCTTTTAAATAGCCAATGTACACTAGCAGTCCTCTCCCCACACTGATGCTAGATCATTTAAAAAAATAAATAAATAAATAAATGTCAGCTCATAAACATTATTTCCACACTAAAACTACTGGCATTTCCATTATTATCCAATTAAATTGAATTTTAATCACAGATAATACACAAGTGCACTGGCGGTGGAGATGCACATCAAACGACTGTGCAAGTTTTTAATGTACTTGCAAACTACAGTTGGGATGCCAAGGCAGTCCTGGCTTTGGCTGCTTTTGCTGTAGGATATGGGGAGTTCTGGCTGACCATCCAGCTCCACACTGTCAATCCCCTCGCCAAATCAGTGGCACAGCTGAAACAGTTCCCGGACATTCTCGAGCACACCGATGCCTTGAAGCCCCGATTCGACGCCATCAACAATCTCATCAAAGCAATGTTGGATGTCACCAAGTGTATAGTGGAGTTCAATGAACTTCCATCCGAGTACATTTCCCCTGAATCGTCTGACATAACTATGGCATTGGCCCACATCCCCACAGCCGTTTATTGGCTCATTAGAGGCATTGTAGCATGCGCTTCTCAGATCATTGGGCTAATAGGCCTTGGACATGAGTAAGTTTAAGCATCTCTATACTGCTATATGATGTACGAGTTATGGAATATTCCAATTGGATTTTACTAGTCTTTTCACTTAACTAGAAAAAAATTAAAATTAAAATTGAAAACCTTCATAAACATGTAAAATCATTGTTTATTTAAATAAATTCAAATGATACTGTTTCCTTAACATAATTTCCTAGCTTTTCTCTTTGAAGGATAATTTCTTCTTAATTTTCTCTCCAATATCTCATATATATTCATGAAAAATATATATATTCCTTGTTCCTTATTGCACTAACATATACATAGGCAACATTGATTTATATTATAGTTAGTAATTGAGAAATAGACTATATTATAAAAGTGCTATAACGAGATGCAAGGAGGCCTATGTATATATAGACCTACAGAAATTGCTTTCAAGCTAGAATTTATAACAGACATCATATTGGCAAATCACCCCTGATCTAATAATCCAATAATTTTTAAGTGTGCAATTGTATGTGTCAAATACAAGTCTAAAGAAATGTACATAAAAGATTAAAGGATTAGAAGGCAAAAAATCATTCTTATCTTGTGATGGTTGTCTCAGGTACATCACTGCCACAACAGAAGCATGGGAGCTGTCAAGTTTAGCCCACAAACTCAACAACATTCACGGTCACCTCAATAAGCAACTTGATCTGTGCCATCAGCACATTGGTAAGTAATGAAGAATCTCAAAGCACTCAAATATGAATTAAATGTTTCCTCTTCTCAGCATCTAATGGAGAACTATAGATAATGAAGAATAACAAAATTACTACAGAATTATAGAACAGTTTGATGTTAATAGATAGCTAAGATAGGATGCACAAAGAGGTATCAGCTACAGCTATTTCATGGACATTATTGAGCTATGATAGATCTTCCATGTGGTTAATAACCCAAACATAAATCTACTATGCGTGCAATGAGACTCCACAAAGGAGGAGAAGAAGAGAGGGGAGGGGGGGGGGGGGGGGGGGGGGGGGGGGGTTGTTCTCAGTAAATTAAAATTATCATTCTTTTATCTCTAATTAAATAGGTCAGCTGCAACCAGAAATTCCAATAATCAAAAGTAGATTATTTAATAGGCCATTATTTGTTATAGTATATATGCTCTTATGGTATATTATTATATATGAACAGTTACTCTGTTACTGCATACAACATAATAATGAACATGCATATTCCAAATATGTACTTGCACTCTAACTCATTGATGGCCTAATAGAATGAAGAGAAAAATTATGTATTATCAATTTTACCACCATGGATCATGCAGGTGAGAAAAGGCATATTGAATCCTACAATACTCTTGTGCATCTCTTTGAAACTATCCACCTCGACAACATGAAGATCCTCAAAGCAATGATCTACTCAAAGGACGACTTAGCTCTTTTTGATGGTCATACAAAGAGAAGAGTGAGTGTCGATGTGCTGAGGAGAAAGATCGTCATGCTATTCATCTCAGACATAGACATCGGCAATGAGGAGCTCTTTGTACTTGTTCAAATATATAATGATACTCACCAAGGGAAGATTGAGAGGCTTTATGAGGTTGTGTGGTTACCTGTAACTGACAGGCATGTGCCTTGGACTGCTGAAAGACAAGGGAAATTTGACAGGTTGGCATCTAGTATGCCATGGTATACACTCCATCACCCGTCTCTTTTAGACCCGGCAGTGGTTAAATATATTAGGGATGTTTGGAAGTTTGACAAGAAAGCCTTACTTGTGGTATTGGATCCTCAAGGGAAAGTTGTCTGTCCAAATGCACTTTATATGATGTGGATTTGGGGGAGCCTTGCATTCCCGTTCACTAGCAACAGGGAGGAAGCCCTTTGGAGAGAAGAGAGATGGAGGCTCGAGTTCTTGGTTGATGAGATTGATCCTGCAATTCAAACATGGGTATGTTACTACTTGGTTAAATTATGATCATGATATATCATTGGTTATTGTTAATCTTTACTAAAAGCAGATATAAATTATATGAAAGAAACTAAAAGAACACAAGTATACTAGGAAAACAGTGAGATTTGTATGAGCATATACAAGTTAAGGAAACATTGTTTTATTAAATGTTTGAAGATAACTTTTGCAATTAAAGTTGTTTTAATAGGCATTCAAAACTTGTCCATTATGTAGTCCAAAATTAAAAAGAAGTAGCAAAATCTAACTTGCCAACTAAAAATTCTAAAACAGAAATAAAATGAAAATAACTAAATATACATGCCCTAATAAAGAGATGCTGGATCTTTTAGATCTCCATCATGTTTGAGAATCCAATGGAATTTTGCTACAACAAAGAATACAGCAAAACTGAACCCAAATCAACCATTTACTCCATTTAACTTTATTCTCTAACACAGGTACAGGAAGGGCGTCATGTTTGTCTCTACGGAGGAGAGAACATCGACTGGATCAGGCGTTTTACAACAGTTCTCCGTGGTGTTTCTCAAGAGTCTAAGACTCCCATAGAAATGGTTTATGTTGGGAAAAGCAACCCAAAAGAGCGTATCAAGAAGGTGATTGCAATCATTGCCGCTGAGAAACTAAGTGGGTACTGGCAAGATACGGAAATGATGTGGTTCTTCTGGGTCCGACTTGAAAGCATGCTTCATTCTAAAATGCAACATGGAAAAACAATTGATACTGACCCTATAATGCAAGAAGTCATGACAATGCTCACTTTTGATGGAAGCGATGAAGGCTGGGCACTGATAAGTCATGGGTCACTAGGAATGGTGAAAGCACAAGGAAAGATGCTCCTTGACTGCCTTGTGAAGTTTGATGAGTGGAAGGAAGATGTCAGTCGAGATGGATTTATTCCAGCACTCACAAATGCATTGATTCCATATCATACACATGAGCATTGCACACGGCTCATTTTGCCAGGGGATACTGGAACGATCAAGGAGCAAGTGGTGTGTGCAGAGTGTAGGAAACCCATGGAGAAATTTGTACTCTACCGTTGCTGCAATGACTGATAAGTATGCCATCATGCTAGAAACAGAAGGAATGTGGTGATTTTAAGAACTCGAGAGTGTGCATTCTATTTCTTTAATTTTGTTTCAAGTGTGATAGTATGCCCTGAATTGGTTGAACTGTATTTTGCAGCTTTTCCATTTGAGAACTGCTGTTTGTGTGTTACCTAATTGTAATCACTATACTTCTTTCTATGTGTTTACAACTAAATAAAATGTCTTGCTATTGTTTATTTGATTCTTCGTAAGTGAGTTATTGGGTCTTGTAGCATGGATGTCAACGACCTCAATATAATTTGAAAGTAAGATAACTGCATTTTTTTGTTGATAAAAAGATGACATCGTCATTGCTTCATTAATGAAAGATTAACGAAACAAAGTAGAGCGGTTACAAACTAGGAATCAACCTCCATACATAATAGATGAAAGTCTAAACAACAGACTACACTGCTAAAAAGAAGATACAAATACGAATACAAAAGTCCAAAATAGCCTATGCCATCCAACATCCCGTGAGCGAAGTAGCGAACTGGCTACTCCTCCTCATTCATACGTAGCCTCTTCTTAGTACCCGCATAACCTACCCAATAATGAATGAAAAAGAAATTTTTTTGCATCGGAACATAAAATCTATTGTTGATATTACGGAAACATAAGTCATTACGGTCGAGCCATAGACCCCACATAGTTGCAGCTGCCGCAATATCCCAGGCCATTCTATTCTCTTTCCTGACTAAGTCTAACCTCCGGCGACCCCAAACCTCTTTGCTTGACCTAGGACTCTCTAGACAACCGAATCCTAAACTCACCATCTCCCAGGCAAGACTTGCCTTAGAGCAGGTAAAAAGCAGGTGATTTGTATCCTCGTCAGCGTTATTACACGTTGAGCATCTAACATCAATTTCTAAGTGTCTTTTCTGCAGATTGATCTTAGACAGAATGACGTCGTTCTGCACAAGCCAAGTAAATACTTTTACTTTCGGGGGCGCCTTGATCCTCCAGATAATGTTGGCCTCCATGCTCCGAGTTCCTTCATCGTTAAGTCATTTGTACATAGATGCTACTGAGAACGACTTAGACGTTTCTAGATTCCAACCTCTCATCCTCTACGGTGGTTGTATAACGTCCTTCTGCTCTAATGAAGAGGTTAAGGTTGGCCAGCTGGTTCATACTTTTTTGCGATAACTGATCTGATACCTCGAGCGATAGTCTACCATTACGCCATACATCCCCCACGAGAGTATCAATATTAATCGTGGCAGCAGTCACTTTCGGAAAGATCCGGAGCAGAGATCTGTCCCTGCACCACTTGTCCTTCCAGAATCTGGTATCCTTTCCGTTCCCAATCCTGCATCTAGTATTGGTGTGGAAGATCTCCCCTACTTTAGCAACGCCCTTCCATAGTAACGACGCCTTCCCGAAAGCGCTCCTCCCCCCGTAACGATATTTTTTCCTATTTCGATATGCGGCAAAGGACTGCATATTATTTGAAGTATTTAAGATACTTCCTATTACCTTAACTCTGGGAATCTGATATTTTTTTGAACTTTCGATTGCTCCGATAAGGTTAACCAGTTAAACCAGGAAAATTAAGATTGCTGGAAGTTGGACAACCATTTGAGAAGTTGATCATCTCCTTTAGAGAGGGGGAAAGGAAGGGGGCTAAAAACATTTTGTTTTCATCATCAGATCAATTACTTCATTAACCATCGGCATGAGAATTCTCAAAAGCCTGTCAACAGGTTACAAATATAACAGTGAATAAAACTTTACTAACTATGACAGGAAGTCTAATATAGTCTTAAAAATATCCTAACAAATTTTACATCCCAATAAAGTTACAGCCTCTCACATAGTCATGGGTGGAATTTGAGTCGAATTCAAGATCCATTTACAGATCTAATAAGAATTTTAAGGAGTACGTTAGAGATTGGTGTGACCTCATAAAGCAGAGGTACCGTAAAAGAGAATGAAAAAACGAAGAAGATGAACTAGAGATGAATAGACATCAGAAAGAAAGTAAGGGATTAAAAATGAAATTATCATGGATAATGATGAATCAGAAAAACAAGGTAAGGGGAGCTCATCGTGGATAAATATAGATAGGGCACATGCTAAATTAGGGTCATTAAAGATTTTGTAAGATTTAATGAAGGGTAACGAAGGAAGCAACAAAGTTTGTCAGAAAAAAAAAATGATTCCATAGAGAATTAGAGAAACAAGACAAATCTCTAAAGGAAGACTTGAAGAGAATTCGCGATAACAAAGGTTTGTACAAGAGGCTAGTTAAGGTAAAAGATAATCGTAGTTATTTGCTTTTAGTCATGTAATAAGGTTGGATATAGTATGGATGTTTAGCTTATTAGTTCTTTTATAGGAGGTGAAGCCTCCTGTCGTAATAGTTGATTTGATAACGAAAGTATTTCGTGGCAGGTTACCAATCTCCCTTTCTCTTCCCTTCTCTAATTTCTCTTTTCCCATGACCGTCCAATTCCTCCTATCTCCTTTCTTCTCCAACTTCTTATTTGGTTCTACACCATTACCGATTAATCAGTTTTGGATCAAGAATTGGTCACCTTTGCCGAAGTCACTGTAATACCCCTAGTATTTATGGTTAATAACAATTTTTTTCTTTCTTTTATTTAAAATAAAAGTGTGGTGGCAAAAGAAAAGCGTGGTGACACGTTGTGCTTACTCAGAGGAGGTGATTCAGGTGATATCATTGCTACAATATCAGCATATAGTTCTTTTTCAATTCTATGGCATGTCAGCTTGGGGAACTTGGGTGAAAAGGGTATCAAGCAGCTTTGTTCTAGGGATCTTTTGTCGAGGCTTAAGAAGGTTGAGATGGATTTCTGTGAGAATTGCGTGATAGGCAAACAGAAGACAGTTAGTTTTCAGTTGAGTAGGCGTGAGAAGAAGCATAGGAAGCTAGAGTTGGTACATACAGATGTGTGGGTTCCGACTCAGGAATACAGATGTGTGGGGTCCGGCTCAGGAATTCTCTTATGGTGGTAAGAGATACTTCGTCACATTCATCGATGTGCTACAAGGAAAGTTTGGGTTCATGTAATTCGCGAGAAATTAGAAGTGTTTGAGGCTACTACCGACATTACCACCGATCACCCTCTAAATATCCTAAACAGTACCAAAACACCTACAAAAACTGTCAAACACGGCACACTAGGACCTTGTTTCCGACCCGGGATGACTTAGCAAGTTGGGTCATTTCCATTTCACGCAAAGAGTCATTTCAACAAACAGTTGGAGTGCATAGTTGGAAGTTAGTAGCATACCACTTACCGGGGGATCTTCTTGATGCTCATTGAAAAGGGTGGTGAAAGCGGCAAATCAATAAGGCTGCTTTTGAAATGGTGACCGAATCCGAGCTTCACCCTTGATCAAGGCAATGTCGGTAAGCGCCCAAAAAAAACAAAACACACAGACAAGGAAAAGGAAAAGGAAAAGGAAAAGGCCATTGTTTTGTTCCTTGTTATTAGCGTTTCTTGATTTTCCTTAGACTGGGCTTGTCAGAGTACGGCCCGTTACGGCCCATTTAGACAAGAAAGCCCACTAAGGGCCCAGGGGCGGTGGCTGCTTCGCTGCCAGTCGCGGGAGAGTTCCAGTTCCCAACCAAGCAACACGTAGCAGTAATCACAGACAGAGTCAACTAGGGTGGGTGCTTTAAAATATGTGCTCCTCCTTGATTACCAATGGTAGCTTCATCCGTCTTCCTCACTCTTCTTTTTCTTCTTCTTTTTCCTCAGCAGTTCATCATCATCCCTTGTTGAGAATGGAGGTATTTCGCTTTCCACTTGCACATCTTTTCCGTGTAAGTTTCCAGGTTTTTCTTCGGTCAAATATTTGTTGGGTTAAATTTTGATGATGCAGGGGCTCGAGTTGGAGTTTTGGTTGTGGGGACTAATTTGAGCAATTCTCTCTTTCTGGGACTAATTTACGCTTTTTTTTTAATATCAATTTTTAGGGGTTGATCTTTTGCGGAATGGACTTTAGGGTTGATTTGAAACCCAGTTTTGAGACTTGGGTTAAACTTATTTAGTCATTTGTTCATCTGTTTATTGTGAGATTTGAATGGTTACAGAAACTCCAACTGTAGTAGGATTGAAGCATTTTTAGTCATGCCTTTTTAACACCATGTTCAATGCTAGATTGTGTGCCTTGGAGGCGTAGCGTAGTTAAAATCCCATGATAGAGTGTTAGGGGGGCATTTGGTACGCGGATTGAAGGTTTGCAGGGATTAGGTGATAATGGAGAATGTGAACCATGTACCCTGGAATGTTGCATTACCGGGGTTTGGTATAATATATTGCATTCCGGAGAGTCTCTGATTATTGATTGCTGCGGATGAGGTATTTGATGAGGGGAATCACAAATACCAGATTTTTTGGGGGAGGGGATTTCGATTGCGGTTGTTGTTTAGAATTACTTCCAAAACTATACTCGTGTCTTGCTAAACACTGTAATGTAATCCACAGGGGAGTGGCAGATTCCCTTGCACATTACACCATACCAAAGCCCCCCTTAGGTTTAAAGGTGTTTACCATTTATGTTGTCCCTCATTCTCCATTTGATATGGGACCATTTCAGTGCCTAATTATATGTGGGGATCATAGGTCTGGAGTGAAAACCCCATGTTTGAAACTTGGGGCCGGACCAAGTGATCGTATAAATCTGTTTATCGGTCTTTATTTTTTTTTTGATTGAAAACGGTGGGCATTATGCCCCCCGCGCTTCATTAAAGAGATTTTAATTCAACATACTACCAAGTCGGAGAGATGATATTCATGCATCCCAACAGTGGACCATGATACTCATTCTCCTACCCCCAAAAAAGGTGACCCATCCCGTACAATGTTGTCCCCTTCCCAAAAAATGCAATAATTACAGGTGAAACAAAAAGTTCCCATCATCGGAACGTCCCCAAAATAAGTGGGCTCCTGCCATCCGACCTGTCAATCACTCCCCTGCTTGTTCCCCAACTTCCTCCTCGGACTCCGCTTTATTGGTAGAGGTACTGATGTTTGCATATAGTTCTTTAACCTTCTTTGTTGTTTCCGCATCTGCCGTTTGGGACCAGAAAACAATATTAGCAATAAATTGAATAAAAGCTGCTGGTGCATTATATGCTTGTGTGTTGGCCTGAAGATTCTATTGTTTCTTTCTAACCAAATATCCCAACAAATCGCAGCTACCCCAATATCCCATATGACTATTTGTTATCGGTCTTCTTATTTATGACACTAGGCATACCATTTAACTCCGATGAAGCACAAAGCACCTGTTTGGAAGTAGACTTTCGTTCAAAACATGTTGGATACCTGTGTTGGATACATAATGACATATGATACTACCTATCTCATTGTTAGAAATTTAAAAGTTTCCATGTGACTATGTCATTTCACATTGTGTCTTTTTTAGTCATTCTTAAAACATCTAAATTTGAACTTTTAGCACTTTAAAGTGGAGTCGAAACTAATTTGCTGGGAGCGGTGTTCTATTGGGGGGTATAAGCCTACATTGTTTATTTCTTTAAATGTGCATAAAATGTTCTCGTCTTGTACCTATGCTTAATCTCAATGGAACACCACCTTAGCTTGCATTTTGCAAAGTCTAGTTTGAAATGTATATATTCCCCAAGCTCCATTTCTAATCTTGACCAGAGTATACTTTAATAAGTTTGGGTATTGAATTACCTGTGAGCCTTCATGCAAGCACAACATTCCCTTTGTGTTCCTCATAACTATGATCTAATGTTCAACTTCACAGTTTACACTAACATTTCTTAGCATTCTGTTTTTGAGGGTCTCAACCCACATATATCTCTGTTTAATTTTTGGTCGCAGAATTTTGATCAATTCTTTAGCTTAAACATTAACTGGCTTTCCCCACAAATATCTGATAACATTATTCACCACTGATATCTTGTAGTGTAGTTCATCTACTAAAAGACCAGAGTCAGGGTCAGCCCTGACGATGAGGCAAGCCCAATTGTTGGCCATTTTTAGGGGCCCCCAAAAATTGATAATAATAATGAGAGAGAGCGAGGACTTATCCCCTTTCTGTTGTCGGCTACTGTTGTCGGCTACTCTGGTGACCCCTTGTCGTCAGTGATTGGCGATCCGCAACCCATAAACCCGAAACCCATTAGAGAGTGAAGAAAAGTGATGTTTTTCTTACTGCTGGCCCAATAGAAAAGCCCATTTAATAATTCTGGAATTTAATTTAGTTGTTGAAATCATAGATAGTTCCCAGCCTTTTCCAGAAATTGCAACATATCCTCTGTTTTAAATAAATTACAAAACAGTATGGTTTTGCCATTTTGATGGCAGTATGACGGTTGATTGTTTTGATGTCAGGTTTGGTTAGGGTTTTGTGGAGTAGGGTTTGGTAGATGAGTAGTGGAGGTGGAAGGTTGCAAGGTTGGTGGGGATGGTGTGTTAACTGCCGCAGCTGATTCAGAACGAGTGACGGCGATGTTTTACATGGCTCCTAAAAATATTGTAGACAAAATGGGAGTTGAAGTTGTTTTCCTAAGAAAGTGTATCATCTATAGAAAGATGAAATTTGACGAGAGTGCTAGTGAAGAGGTAGCACAATCACCTGTTTAAAAATTTAGGGTCCATTATTGCTTAACTGTGGTAGATCAAGCTATCTCTTCACTCAATATCTTCACTCAATAGCAGGTTTGAACAATTTGAGAAATATGAAAAAATCTTTAGCTTTTTGTTTGATTCGAAGAAGTTGAGATCTCTTCCTGATGATGGTTTGATAGCTTGTTGTGTCACTCTTGAAGTTTTTCTCAATCATGACACCCATTATGATATTAATGGGAATGATTTATTTTTAGAGTTGAAGCTCTTGGGAGCATTTTTACCCGCAGAAGCAAAAAAGGCAATTGATGTGCTTAGTGATTTGCAAATGATGGACATGACATTCCCAAATGTATGGATCATGTATAGAATATTGTTGGCCATACCGGTAACAGAAAGAAGTTTTACAAAGGGGATGGCAAGAAAGCTTGATTATGAACACTTAATTAGTGAGTGAGTTTACTCGAGAAGAAGTCACTTTAAGTGATACATTATTATAATAATAAGTTATCTTGTTTTGTCTTGAACAATGTGTGGGGTTATATATATATATATATATATATATATATATATATATATATATATATATATATAATTTTTAAAAAAAATTCTCACATTATGTATGGGGGGCTCATTTTAGGATTTCACCTCGGGCCCCATCAGGTCAGGGCCAGCCCCTGACCTGAC
Organism: Hemerocallis citrina; assembly: GCA_017893485.1. Classification (NCBI taxonomy): domain Eukaryota; kingdom Viridiplantae; phylum Streptophyta; class Magnoliopsida; order Asparagales; family Asphodelaceae; genus Hemerocallis; species Hemerocallis citrina. The sequence continues at coordinate 1,063,465 of JACEHZ010000499.1, read as the reverse complement.
TTACATTGTCCTAATTTTAACTTGTCATGATAATTGGCCTACTTAATGTCATCTCCTAAAACTCGGAAGCTCAAATGACTCTAAGCGGGAGCTCCGATGGGAGGCCTGACCGCCTGAGTCGAAACTTATTTCACTAAAATATTTTCCTTTTGCTTGAATTATCCCGTCACATTATTCGCATCCATTTGGCCATGTTATTCTGCGACACTCTTGAATATCATAATGGGATCTGCTTTTGTCCTCCATGTGGATAGTATGTACATTCTGTACATTCTTTGCTTTTGTATGCTTTTGACGCTAAAATTTTATTCCCTCTATCAAGGTGAGTTTCACCTTCTAACCTAAGGTTTCAGCATTCAGGCTCAGTCTCTCTGGTGGTAACTTATGCTATCTATATAGATGACTGACTTATTCCGATGTTCTACTAAATCAGTAAATCATACTCCATGAATGTGTTGTTTGTCTTCATATTTCTGACACAGTTTTTGGAGTATGATGTCTTCTTTGGAGGAAGGAATTTTGAAGACTCCAAATTATACATAATGTAGTCTGTTAGAGTACACTATTGTCGTCTTTTCTTTGTAAAATTTTAGGAGTCACAAATCATAAATAGGAGAACAAAAGAAGGGATCGATTACCTGAATGAAAAGAGGGAAAATATATATCACTGGAGGCCACCTCACTCCTTTCCCAATGTAACCTAATAAGGGACTAAACTAAGCTAGATACAATAACTCAAAAAAGAATAGTATACTCTGATTTGAACTTCACTTGCGTTTATGACTCATGAGATGTATAATACTTATTGGTTTACATGTGAAGAGTTTTCACCTCTCCTTCATTCTGCAGCGCTTTTGTACCAGAGGTTCTATTAGCAAAAACAAAGCGTTGGTGGAGCAGTTGCAGCAATATGGAATTATTAAGTCAAAGAAAGTCGCTGAAGTTATGGAGACCATTGATAGGGGATTATTTGTACCAGAAGGTAACCCGCCTTATCTTGACAGTCCAATGCCTGTTGGTTATAATGCGACTATCTCTGCACCTCACATGCATGCAACTTGCTTGGAATTGTTAGAAGAGCATCTTCAACCTGGTATGTGCGCTCTAGATGTTGGTTCAGGTACTAAATCTACCCATCAGTGTTTATAAATGATTTTTTTAAAAATTAATTACTGTTTTCTGGTTCTCTTTAATGCTGGAATGCAAGAAAACTTCAATCTGTTGCTTGGCAAACGGGTATTCAAAATTGATAGTTCTCATGTTTCCAAAAAAAAAAAAAACAAAGTTCTCATTTATGGCAGTAGTTCCGTATTGTTTAGTTAGTGTTTATAATCTGATACATCTACATTGTGTTGTTTTTTTATCTGGTTCTTTGCTGATAATGCTCTGTATTTGTTTGCCCGTGTATATGTAATTATTCTCCTGAGCCTTGAATCCAGTAAAATGCGTACAAGTTAGTTTACACTTATTTTATATGTATGCATAACTCTCCGCTTTAGTTCTTGCTCGTGTAGATTTCATTCAGTGTTCTTCCGTCTAATTTCTGAACATGATAACCTTTGGTAGGTCGTATCTGTGTCATTGATACTGCCCTCTTCCACTGGGTGTGTCCACACATACTTAACCTTGCAAAAAGTAAGGGTTAGATGAGGTGGTTTTCAGATCAGTCATTTAAGATTACATATTCATTTATTTTAGTTTTCAAGTCCTCTGTCCTTTTTCTCTTTACAGATTTACATGACTCCGCTGTTTTATTTGTTTGAATAAAAGAAAAACTCTTTATTTTTCTTTTTTCCTGTAATAATGAAGTACCTGGGATCGTTTGAATACTGTCGTGCATGCTGATAAAAAAATCGCTAAATATTGTAGTTAGTGTTGTGATAATTTTGCTTCTTTTTTTTTATCGTCAACGGTGGGTTGAAGCCCCCGCGTTTCATTAAAAATAATTTAACAAAACATACAACAAAAAATAAGGCTTATGAAGTTCAGGAAACCCAACAATTTGGGTCCTGGAATTCATACACCCCAACCAACAAACAAAAAATACAACAAAACCGAATCCTACTTAATCATACTAGTCGGCCGACACTGCGACAACAAGTTTCTCGTGCCAATTTGGCTTCATTCTCCTTCATTCCCTCACTTGTACCCGGTTTGTCCTCGCCCTAACTCACAACCACACCACCGTCGCCCCAATGCCCCATACGTCAACTTCAAGCACCATACGTGAGAGAGCGCAAATACCCACCAATCTGACATACCCATGTCCAGATTGCGATCTCGTTCTTTTTCCCTAGCTTGACCACCGTTAACTATCACCGCCACCTTGCAACGATAGCTGTCGTCGCCCCCTTTGGCTGCATAAATGCCTCCATGCCCCCCGACATGAAAGAGACCTTAGACACCCCTCACTTTGATATAAATCAAAGTTGAGCTCAAACCATAAATGTGCTTGACGAACGTCATCCCACACCAACTAGGATTCTTTTTCTTGCTAATTGTAAGTTTGTTGTGATTTGGATATTTCGGGAGAATCATTTGGATATTAGAGAATGCCACCGATCTCAACCCCGTTTCGAGTTTCAAAAACAATTTGAAATTCAAATTCCCCTGCCACAACACTCCCCAAATCTACTCCCCCGAGAAACTCTCACCACACTGCCTAGCCCGATGCCATCCCCCACCATATGAAGCCTAGGGGCCAGGCCTGGCGACGCACACCAAACATTCCCGCTAGCAACACCCGCTGCTAACGCCCACGCCTGTCGCTCCCGCCCTGACGTCAGGCCCCAACCCCGACCACCTGACTACGACCGACCTCGCTGACCATGCCTTTATCCAGGCCACTTTGACCATGTCGAAGATCCATCGCGCGCCACCCGAAATCTCCGCTTGCAGCCTTCGCCTCCCCATACAGACCACGGTCACCTCAATCATCTTTCACGCTCACTGTTCTAAAAATCGGTCTAGGCGGCCGCCTAGGCTGTCCCTAGGCGCTAGGCGGTCCCCAGGCGACTCGCCTACATCCTAGGCGTTTGAAAAAATCGGTTTGTCAATTGGGCAGGTCCAGGCGGGTCTAGGCGGGTCTGGACGGCCTAGGCGGACCCAGATCATAAAATAGAGTTTAACCCGATCTGACCCAATCCGGACCCGTTTAAAAATAATTTTCAGGTCTAGAAGGAGTTAGCGACTTGGTTCATATTAGTAGTAGTAGTACTAATAGTTCTTAGGTGGTGTCTTTTACTTATAGTAGTAGGTGTGGTCTGGTTGTTTATTTTTATCTTGTAGATTTAGTGTTATTGTTCCGATATCAACTTATCAATGAAACGGGATGGCAACAATCTTCCTATATTCAAAAATATATATACTTATATAGCTACTACATATTTAGACAATCATCAGATTAGAAAGAGATGGCTTCCTTATTTTTTTTCCCAAAATTGTTTTCATAGAAGAACACACAACCCAACATTACAAATTATAAGTTGGAGTTCATTGAAAACCGCTAGTGCAACACTGTTTACCTCAAAGATATCAAATCTACCGATGCTTTTGATTATGAAAAGATAAGTCAATCCATATTTCAAAAGAGACAGACTAGAACTAGTATAATAGTTTAATTTTTCGATACATCTAACTAAGACATTAAAAATTATGATGAGAAACAATACCTTATCCTGACAAATCATTGCTCTACCCAAATCTGTTACCAAAACCAACACCTTGATGCAATTATGTCTTTTAGACTATCTAAAACTCATCTTGTAATAGCAAGTAGAAAAATCAAGAGTAAAAATGAGCAATAAAGAGCATGATAATGCATGATGGAACAACAAAACAAAACCAAAAGATAAATTGGGGCAAACATAAACTAAACTAAAATAAATAAATAAATAAAAAACGTCTAGCGCCTAGCTGCCTAGGCCCGCTTACAAGGTCTAGGCGCTAGGCCCCCATCGGCCGCCTGACTACCGCCTAGCGATTTTTAGAACATTGTTCACGCTCACTGCATGTTCCATCCAACTCAAAAACCACCCATAAGATTCCCAAAATTTTCAAATCACAACCAGATCCAGATCGAGACCGAGACAACCCCCCATCGTCTATGTAACAACCAAATCCAAGCTCTCACCTTCGTTCTCTAATGGCGACGCCCAATCACCTCTTCAGCCTCTACAAAAACTTCTACCTGGGCTGGGCGCCTACCAGGCCGCTATCAACAACAGCGACCACCCCAACCTCTCGCAGGAAGATGCCATCGAGCGCGACTCCCTCGTTTACCGTTCTTGTTCTTACATCGCCCTCGGTTCGTATCAGGTTTAAAAGAATTTGAGACAGATCTAATCTTGTTATCTTGAATTGTCGAATCTCGAATTTTGAATCTTGAATATGGAGTCCTCTTGTGGTGAGCAGTTGGTGATCAATGAGATCGATTCGGCGGCGCCCCGAAATCGACCCCCATTGGCTATCGGCTATCGCAATCACTACCGCCCCGTCGATGCTCCGATTTGACCTGCCACTTGGTCCGAGCATTATCTCGAACCCCCCGGAGGCCCGGCTATGCTAGGTGATCGGCGTTCCGTTGAAACCCCCATAAAAATCGATCGTTGGTAGTGGATAGATAAGAAGAGGAAGGGAGCCAACAAGGGAAAAGAGAACTCACGAGAGTTAGAAAGAGAGAGGGAGGGATAGATCGGCGCAAGAGACGGGAAGGGGGCAGCGAAACCCTAGCCGCCACCCCCTCCAAACTCTAGATCTAGGGTTCTTTTTTCTTTTGGCCTTTTTTTGGGGAACTTCTCTTCTAGAGAGAGAAACTCTATGTTTCCATTTTGAATTTTGCTTTTTACTAATACTTTTTTACAGATTCTTATGGATCAAATGACATTTCGCTGTTATTTATACTTACCAATCTGAGTGCATTTATTTTTACCAATCAATCCCATGGGGGATTGTCATCCTTACTCAACATGGCCATTTATATACTTCAAGCTCATGCTTAGGAAAGAGTAAAATTACATGTCCTGCATGGTAAGCTGGTAGCAATATAACGTGGAAGCGGTTAGCTGTACAGTTTGCTTTGGAGTTATAATAGCAGTGATTGCCAAATAGTCTTTGAGGTGTCATTTGCTTGCTATGTAGGGTCTGGGTACTTGACAGCATGCTTCGCGATGATGATTGGTCCTGAAGGTCGTGCGGTGGGGGTAGAACATATTCCCGAGCTTGTGGTTACTTCTACAGAAAATATCAAAGGAAGTGCTGCATCACAATTACTCAATCAGGGCTCTCTCTCAATACATGTCGCTGGTATGTTTTGTTAAACATTGACCAGTATATTAGAAGCTATTTATCACTATTCCGGAGAGATTGATAATCAGGTAATTTAACTTGCCATGTAAACCTAATAGATTTTAAAATAGTTGAACAGAATTTGTGTATGTTTTATTAAATATTAATTGGGGTGAGTTATTTTGATTCGATGCATTGAAAAGATAAAGAGGAAGAGAACTTACTTGCGTTATTGTTGCCAATCTTCACTGTTTGCTATCACCGTAGTTGTAAGCAGCTTGCAACTTAGTCTAAGAGCCATATACACTGCAGCCAAAGAGGGTATTTGTTACTGCATTTGTCGTGCATTCAGTTTTCTCTAAGAAAGACAACCAGTCACCCTTATAATTCAGTTCTAAGTACCACCCCATAGTTTTGCTTTAACTTCTTAGTACCATTCTTGAAAAAGCATAGTGAATTCCACTTTTAGCCCCCGCTTCCAGCAAAGGTCAAGCTTAATTCTATGTGCTTTTAGCCCTAAGTTGAGATGTACAATAATATCCCTTGAGGTAATTTTTTATAGTTAAAAGTAATAGATCTCAAAAATATTAATTTTATGAATTTATAGATAATTCCTTCCCTTCTTTTATTGTGTTTTTTTCCTTCTTTATTTCATTTATGAATTTTATTTAGAATTTTAGGTTAGAGTTCTTGTTTCTTTTTTGCTGTAAAGCTCCACTGGGGCCCTAAAAGCTGCCTTGCCTTCCTGCTTTATCCTGCCTTCCACAAAATTTGTTCTCTGAAAGTGTAGATCCTAGCAAAAACTGGAAGTTTAGTTGGTCAACTAAAGTCATTATCTTATATGGAAGTATAGCCCGTTCTAACTAAAGTAAAGTTTAGTTGGTCAACTTGAGCAATTGTTTTGCTTGTGTGCCTGGATTTTGATAAGTATGTTCAAAAATGCGTGCAGATGGGAGACTGGGATGGCCCGAGCTAGCACCCTATGATGCAATCCATGTGGGGGCAGCATCCCCCGGGATCCCTAAACCACTAATCGATCAGTTGAAGCCTGGTGGGAGGATGGTTATTCCAGTTGGAAGCTTCTTCCAGGATTTGGAGGTGGTTGATAAGAAGTTGGATGGCTCGATCAATGTGCATTCTGTAACATCCGTGCGCTATGTTCCTTTGACAAGCCGGGCAGCTCAATTACAAGGCGAATGATATACATAAATAAACATGTATAGTGTCCTTCTTTGTATAGTTACTGGCTTGTCCTGATCTTGTGTGTTATGCCTTGCTCCTTTGTAATGGCGTTCTGTGCAATAATAGTGGCTTCCTGCCTTACTCCTTTGCTATGGCTTTATGTGCAATGACATTGGTTTTCTAACAGAATGCACGAAAAGTTTTACTTTCAGGTAAATATCTTTATAAAGTTCGTTACAGAAAGTTCTCTGCAATATTTTCTTTCGGTTTTCGGCAGATGTTAATCATGTTGTTTCATGCTCTATAGTGGTTCCTTTTTCTTTCTTTTATGTTCTTTTTTCGGTCGACATTGTCAAATATTGTTAGATTTTTTTTGGGTAATCGACAAATACTATTAGGTAATAATACTTGTTCGAGGAGGACAATGTTTTTTGAGTTATCAAGTTCCTAGTGCAACATGCAAAATTAGACTGGTCTTTATGTTCTGCAACATGTTATTTTATGTATTCATATGTTTGATATCTATTGGGACTATTATTTTTTGTATCCATTGGGATTCATACCGATGCGTGTTAAATATCTTGTCGTCTTTTTTGTTGTTGTTGTTGTTTTTGTGTGGGGAGAAGTGTTTCTTGTTGTTGATCCTTATGTCACGCCATTAATGTGGCTCCATCTGATGTTTCTTTCTTCCTTACGTTACTATAAGAAGAGATGGAATAGTAAGGACTGTGCACGGTTTAATCGCTTGCTCTTAACTAATGTGGTAAGACTGTTACGTCTTCATTGTGTGTAGGGTACGATTGCTGCATCAACTAACTGTTAGAGATGGTGACACATTTCTGGATCCAATCAGTTTTTGGGTCTCCTGCTTTTGAATGCAGTGATGCAACAGAATGAGGCGAAAGTTGGCTGCACACGAAGTCTAGTTTAAAAATATTCCAAAATGCTATCAAGTTTAGTTAATGGGCATACAAAGAAACCTGGATAGGCGGTGGAAACTATCAAGTTGGAGTAAAGGTATAAAAATTATCGGTTTCTTTCAAGTTTAACAATAACGAGTTAAAATATATCTCAATTTTTTATTTTTTTATTTTTTTGAAATAAAAGGTGACATCGTCGCCATTTCATTAATGAAAAGTTATTGAAACATAGTACATCATAACAAAAGAGTTAAATCGAACTACTCTAGTAGATATCCTGACAAAAGTACATATAGCAGATACAACCAAAATAAAGTAGCATCAATTAAGCCACTGTTCACACCCTCCTAACCTTTGCGCTACTCCTCCACCTCCCTACGAATCCTTTTCTTTGCACCAGCTTAACCTGCCAATTAATGAAAGAAAATATTTTATGCATCAAAACAGAAAATCTATTATTAATGTTACGGAAGCATGGATCATTTCGATCTAGTCACAGACCCCACATAGTAATAGCAATAAAAATATCTCATGCTAATTTAATCTCTTTTCGAAGTAGACTCCCCACCCCTTCGTTTCAAATCTCTACCGTAGAACTCCGGGTATCCAAAAAACCAAAACCTCAACATACTACCTCCCAAGCCAACCTGGCCTTAGGGTATGGTTAGTGTCTTTGTGTTCTGTCAAGCATCTTGAACACTTCAGTACAACCGGAATGTTACGCTTGTTTAAATTAATCTTTGATAAAATTACATCATTCACCACCAATCGAAAGCCTTCACTTTCGAGGGTGCTTTGGTTCCCCAAATCACACTTCAATATATCTCTATTTTACCTCACATAGGTATAGATTTCAGCCAACCTGTTGTGATCCCGAACTCATTTTAAGGCAAATCCCACATTACATCACTGATACAAAATAGAGACCCTGGATGTTGACCATGTCCTATGTGTTTTTAATTAAGTTAGTAGATGTCATATCATATATATGCTGGCTTTTGATTATCGTTCGACAAAGTTGCAGTTGATGAATTAAGATGAGTGCAACACGTACAGACGTACTTAAGCCATTCTTAACATGTGAGGAGAAGTGTTTTGTGGTAGTAGTTTAGTCACATTCCATCTAATTGTGAAGATATAAATGGTGTCTAGTTTATGACCAACTTTTGCGAGCTATCGATCATTCTCTGAGTTGGTTGTTAGTTGTAATAATTCTGAACTCTTGCTGATAGATAGATATAAAGTTTTCTATCAGTTAAGTGCAATCCCCAACTCTCTTAGGAAAATCCCACATGATTTCATGATGAAGAATAGAGGTAGAGGATGTCAATGTCATATATGTTTGCACTTTCTGTAATGTATTAAAAGTTGTAACGCAATTTTCATGAATTAAGCTAGATGCAAACCTTTACAAGCATTGTATTTGTGAAGATTAAATACCCATTATCATTGGTGTCATTAGTGGTAGGCTAGCCGCTAGTAGTCACTTTCTACGTTTTAATGCAACAGATATAGCTGGTGTCTCGTAGACATTGAAAAGTAGTTGTGTTGCAAGCAATGAGCCATACATTTTGCTGATTCAGACCAGTGGCGGATCCAGGAATTTAGTTCAGTGGGGTTCTTACACAATTGGATGAAGATGTGGGTTGCTAATTAATTTTGAGTGGGTTCCTTTCCAAAAAAAATTAGTTTTAGTATATGTTCAGTGGGTTCCTTTCCAGTCTGTATACTAAAACAGCAAAAAAAATTACACTGTAGCAAAAAGTTCAGTGGGGTCCGTTCCCCCCCCCCCCCCTCCTCTCCATCTACATCCGCCCCTGATTCAGACTGAACAAATACGAAATTTGTTTTTTATTTAATTTATGCCTTTTTTTAACTATTTGCAAAAGAAGGACAGTTGGTTAGTGATTTGTTTTTTAACTTTATTTAATTTATGCTTTCTAATATCAGCCATCAATTGCAAGTACATCACTGGTACTTGGTTGCCCGTTGAGTTCAAAAATATCACGCCTCCCAAAAGGGTCATAAGGTTGGATCGGGCGTAGCACTCTCCATGATAACTAGTCGAGTCTGGTTTCAAGTAATCGGCGAACTACTTCATCAACCAAGAAATTTTAAGAGATGTACCAATAAAAGAAGCTTCAGTTGGCTCCTGATAGAGGTATTCTCGAACAAGATGGAACTTATCGAAGCCCATGCTTCCAGTCACGATTACACCATCTATTGGAAGTCCAGTAATTAAGGCAACGTCCTGTAAGGTCACCGTCATCTCACCATGAGGTAGGTGGAATGTACGAGTCTCTGGCCGCCATCTCTCAACTAGAGTTGTTGGAAGACCCCGATCCAACTTCACTGATCCCATGACTGCAACTCCATAGAATCCCACTTCCACCAACAATGGGATAATGCAATCGTGTAGGGGCAATGTCTTGTGCTTTCGGAAGGTCAAGTCCTTCGACTCACCTCTCCATACAAAACTCAATCGATGAGTCGTTTACATCCTCAAAAGTGATAAGTCTATTGGACCGAGACCTCTAGGTTCATCTGCAAGTGCATGTGGGTGTTGAGGGGCATCGACAGAGGCATCAGTAATATCTTGCATCAGAAGAAATGGTAATGTACATTAAACGATAAAGGATAGTTGGAAGATATATATATATATATATATATATATATATATATATATATATATATATATATATATGGAAGTCTTCCGTTGTGCACCACCTATGGTGCACACGGCGTGTGCACTTGGCCTTCCCGCCTTCGTATCGACGATCCGAACTGTTCACATTGATCTACACATCTAAATTAGTATAAATATGTAAAATCAAATTATTTGAAATTCATTTGCCCATCCATTGAAGTGTTACAAAATTGTATGGCTGAAAATCATTGTTTTTTATAGTCACATGATGGATGGGCAAATGAATTTCAAATGATTTGATTTTACATATTTAGACTAATTTAGATGTGTAGATCAATGTGAACGGTTCGGATCGTGGTACGAAGGCGGGAAGGCTAAGTGCACACAGAGGGGTGGTGCACAATAGAAGATTTTCCTACACACACACACACACACACACACACACACACACACACACTAATGTTCTGTTGTGCACTAGGCTTCTGTGTGCACTCATGTTCACTCTGCCTTCCCACCTTCGTATCGACGATCTGAACCGTTCACATTGATCTACACGTCTAAATTAGTCTAAATAAGTAAAATCAAATAATTTGAAATTTATTTGCCCATCCATCATTGACTATAAAAAACAACGATTTTCAGCCATATAATTTTGTAACACTTCAATGGATGGGCAAATGAATTTCAAATAATTTGATTTTACATATTTAGACTAATTTATATGTGTAGATCAATGTAAACTGTTCGGGTCATCGATACGAAGGCGGGAAGGCCGAGTGCACACGGAGTCCTAGTGCACAACCGAACATTACTTTTATTTATATATATATATATATATATATATATATATATATATATATATATATATATATATATATATATATATATATATATATAGCGCAATGCTCCATTGCAAACAGATCCCGTGAAAACGGGTATGAAAACCACTTAAGCCGTTGTTGACATAACTGAAGCCATTGTTGGGAACAACGGCTTAGTTTTATAAAAATTTATAACCCCGTTGTTGGAAACAACGTCTTGTGCTTTGCAATGTATGTTGACATAACTGAAGCCATTGTTGGGAACAACGGCTTAGTTTTATAAAAATTTATAACCCCGTTGTTGGAAACAACGTCTTGTGCTTTGCAATGTATATATATATATATATAACATGGAGTTCGAAACTTTTAAAAAAAGTGTAATGTACATTAAACAACAGTTACCACTGTAGGAGCTTTCCCCCACTCCGCTGTGGTAGGAGGACGACGTCCAGATCCACTAGGTCGTGTCATTATGAGTGTGTGTGTATATATATATAGTTCGAAACTTTAAAAAAAGTGTAATGTACATTAAACAACAGTTACCACTGTAGGAGCTTACCCCAACTCCGCTGTGGTAGGAGGACGACGTCTAGATCCACTAGGTCGTGTCATTATGAGTCTACAAAAATGCATTATTTAATTAACTCAAATGCACATACAATGCAATACGTTGCATTTATCCTAAAATGCATTATTGTTAACAATCTTCATATTCAAAAGTAGTATATCAAATATATACACCACCAAAAACTAAAAAATATATGTAGTGAAAGCATTGCATATATTAGTTTGCTTTTTGACAATCTTCACGTACAACAACTATATAGGAAGACAATTTATCAAAAATATGTGTCCACTATCAAATGTAGGGTCACCTAAATTCAACTATCAGCTCTAAGACAATACATTGAACACCCAATGGGTATAACCAACAATTTGATCACTTATGCAATACATCAAACACCTTATGTCATAACAAAACCCATCAATTATTTAAAACCAAACACAACCTCTCTGCAACTCCTAACCCTAAACCTACATCCAATTTAAAACCAAAATCCTAATCCTAACCCCAACCCTAACCATAACTAGATGCATTGTATGAGTTAAACTAAAACATACCGTTCTGTGTATAATTGTGATCTAAACACGAGTGTAGTTGATAGAGATTTGTTGGAGAATTTTAGAGGTTCACATACCGTGAAATTTATCAACCAACGAATGGGGTAGAAGATGATGATGAGAGCTAGGGTTTTGGTTCAATGAAGAAGGAGATGAATAAATGTTAAAGAGAAGTGAGTGAAATGAGAGAAGTCGTGAATGAATTCGAGTGAATACAGTGGTGACCCAGCAGACTCGCCGTTCCCAACAGCGAGTTCAATATATTTCCTATCGCTGTTGGGAACAGCGTGCACTTCTATGGAGTTTCTTTTTTTCAAAATTTTACCAAGTCCAACAGAAAGTTTCACTCTTTGTGAAATTTCAAAAAAGGTACAGTCATCGTTCTCAACAGTGAGTCTAGTATAAAGAACCTCGCCGTTGGTTTCGGCGAGTCATGTTTGAAATTTGAACTAAACTCGTCATTGGGAACGGCGAGTTTCTCAAAAAAATTAGAACTGCACTCGCCGTGTCCCAACAATGAGCACGAAATAACTAAACTCGCCTTTAGAAACGGCGAGTGTAGTTGTTGAGTTCCCAAGCATAATTAGTTTGGTAACTGTTCTCTTTTTACAAATAGTTTCAAAAAAAGGCATAAACTAAAATTTTAAAAAGATCAACAAATACTACTGTTGTATCTCTAGGATGGACATGAGGCACTCCGAGATTGAACGTCCTCTTCTTGATCTCCCTAAATTTCAAAGAGCCTGCGTAACAGAGTCTATCGACATATGTTGGTGGGTTTTTTTTTGATAAGAAGATGACCTCTGTCATCGTTTCATTAACGAGATTGGGAAATCTTAATTTTTAGGATTTCTGTGAAGCTTAATTTGAAAGAAAAAAAAAATTACGGTTATATTTATTAACTCGAAGGTGAGGTCTAATTCTTTTCATATGAGACTAGTACTATACCCGTGCAATGCATGTATTAATTTATTTAAAAATTTTAAAATAAGAATCATGATTTACATGTGCAATGCATATCTTAATAAATATAATTATATATATTTTTAAAAGTAAATGTGAAGACTATAATGGGAGAGTTGGAGTTGCACGTGTGTTACACACAAGAAGGTAGATTTACAACTCCAACTCTTCCATTATAATAGTTACTAGTAATTTGCACGTGCGATGCACGTCTTAATAAATATAGTTTTTTAAAATAAAAATTTAGACATAATCTGGATTTGAACTTAGAACCTCCTTTATAATAGTTATGCACGTGTATTGCATGGGTTGGTAGATTGACAAAATATTTACAAATGACACTAAGGTCTTCTCCCATTATAATATTAGAAATAGGAGTATTTCTTAGTTTTTAAAAATAGTGGGGGTATATGCTAATTTTCACATTTTAAATGAGGGCATTTGCTAAAATATCCCCTTTTTAGGAGCTGCACGTGCATCACACGGGTATGTTTGGTGGATTTAGTTTGCCGTATATTGCACGTGTTTACTCAGTTACAAAATTAGAGTTCGTTTGTTTACAACCCCAACTCTCCCATTAAAATAGTAGAGATTATATAGTATATCTCTGATCTCTAATTTGTAATCTCTAATATTATAATGGGAGAGTTGGGGTTGTCATTTGTAGACAACCTGTAATTTGTAGACATTCATTCAATCATCTAATCTCAACCATTTGTTTTTAAGTGGGAGTTATATTAACCATTCATTTACTTAACTGTTGTTAGTTACCATAATACCCTCAAAGTTCAAATTTATTTACAACGTAATTATTTACAAAAGTGTCACTCATATAAAATAAAAGTTTGTGCCACTAGGGATAATTTGTAAAGAGTATGTAATGAGTAAAGTGAGGTCTCAGGTTCGAGACCAGATTACTTCTTATTAGAACGTGCATCGCACATGCAAATTACTAGTTATAGATAGCTAGCTAGATAGATAAATAGATAGATAAACAGATAGTAATTTACACGTGTGATGCACATATAATATATTAAAAAAATTAAAGCAAAAAATCTGACATGGTGAGAACTCAAACTTGAGAGCTCCTTCACATTAGTTATGCACGTGCAATGTACATGTTGGTAGATTTACAAATGACACTAAGGCCTTCTCCCATTATAATATTAGAGATTAGAGATTGAGCAATTAATGTTCATAGTAATTTACACGGGTAATGCACGTCTTAATAAATATAGTTTTTTTAAAGTAAAAATTTTGACGTAGTCTAGGTTTGAACCTAAGACCTCCTTTATAATAGTTATACAGGTGTGTTTCACGCATTGGTAGATTTACAAATGACACTAAGGCTTTCTTCTATTATAATATTAGAGATTAGTGATTATAATATTAGAGATGTAAGCTTCAAGAGGATGGTGGTGTTCTTTGATCTCTCAATCTGAGTCTGTTTCACATCTATACTATACAAACTTGGGCTTTGCTATCAATATTACACACCGATCATCGGCCTAATTTTGATTTACGATTGTTTGCTAGTGTTGGTTGAACCATGCATCCAGGTGCATGGATGGATCAAAAGATCACTCTTACATTCAACGACTATCTTAGCTCGACCACCTTTTTCTGTCTATCTTACAGTGAGTTTCCCACTGTTTACCTAAAAACATCGACTGTTACTCAAATCTGAGACGCTCTCTTGATAATACATTGCGTTCACTGAACGGCCTAGGGCTGCAAACGAGCCGAGTCGAACTGAGTATCTTGAGGCTCGAGCTCAGCTCTTTAAGGAATCGAGCTCGAACTCGTCTCGAGCCGAGCTTTGACCGAGTTCGAGCCGAGTAGCTCGCGAGCTTAACCTAAAATCACAAAAGGTCCAAGCTCGAGCTCAAATTTAATTCGAGTTCGGTCGAGCTTTAACTGAGCTCGAGCCGAGCCCTAATCGTCTAAACCCAAATGAGCTTTTGAAGATTAACAGAAGATCACTCAGAAGAATATCCAGACAAAAAAAAGTATGTGGATGCCTCTATGAATTCTGGAGGCAAAAAAAAAGTATGAAACCACAGAAATCATACATGATATTATATTTACCATTCTTTAACATATCAAATTCATATATCTATCGGTTCAAAATCCAACAACACCTGAATATTTGGCATTCATTATTCCCCTTTTGGAACACCGTACTCTATACTAGTATTACTGCTATTTACCAACCATCAAAAACAACAACAAAAAAAACCCTTAAACCCAAATTTTTCTTAATTTTATATAATCACACAACTTATGACCCTTAAATACATGCAATATATATACAAATCCGAAAGCATTCCTTTCATGACTCCCCAAAATTCAAGATCTTCTCAATGCGTCCTTCACTTCATTCCTAGGTCAAACCTTCGAATTCATAAAAATACTCTAGATTTAGGAGTATATATATATTATTTATTTAATTTTTTTAATTTTTTATTTTCTTCAGTTTCTAGGCCTAACTCTCACCTTCAGGCCATTCTTCATGTACAGAGTTGTAGACATTTTAGGAGCCACCACCTGATCCTTGGCAATCTCGACATGATACCTCACCAGAATTGAAGCAGCCACCATCTTCATCTGGTTGTAAGCAAACTTTTTCCCAATGCAGAGCCTTGGCCCTGCATTGAACACTGCATACTTGAACTGGTTCTCAGTCACAAACATCCCTTCCTTGTTAATCCACCTCTCTGGCTTGAACTCTCTGCAGTCCTTCCCCCAAATCCCCTCCACCCTTGCCATTGAGTATATCGAATATACCACCCTCGCCCCCTTCTGCACCACGGTCCCATCAGGAAACACGTCGTCTTCAACAACTTCCTTGAAGTCGATCGGGACAGAGGGGTATAGTCTTAGAGACTCTGATAGAGAAGCCTGTAGGTACTCCATTTGCTTAAGCTCCTCCAAAGTGAATGCACCTGTTCTGTCCTTGGTGGGCCTTTGATTTATTATGGTTGAAATCTCTTGAAGTATCTTGTCCTCAACCTGCGGGTGCGTGTTTAAGAGCCAGAAAAACCAGGCGAGCGCGACTGAGCTCGTGTCACGCCCTGCTAGGATGAAACTAATGCAGAAATCCTTGAGAAATTTGTCTGAGAATTGCGGCTCATGGTTTCTCGCGTCGACCTCCATCAATCTTGAGAGGAGGTCGGATTGGTTGTGCAGTGGTCCCCCCAACTTCTGGAACTCGGCACGACGGTTTAACACTGTTGTCTCAGCAAAATCATGGACTGTTCTTACCGCTACTTTCAGCCTTTTCTCTGTCCCAATGTCCAACTTCTTCATCGGCTTCCAAACAAAAGGTGGTACGATGAAACGGAAGAGTGAGAGCTCTGTGGCCGCTTCGAAGGCCTTAGCAAACGGAATTTCTGGAAGGTCGATGGACAGACACCCAGGGTCCACCCCGAACGCAGCTGTGCAGATATTGTCGAACGTGAATCGCAGGAACACGTCTTGTAAGTCTACACTAGCATTCTCCCTCGCAAGCTTTTCCAAGAGCACCAGAAGTTTATCTTGCACCAAGACTCGAATCGAGTCAATTGAGTAGCTAGAAAACCTAGCTGAGTGCATCTCCGCCGTGGCCGCACGACGCTGGTCCTTCCAAATCTGGTTGTCAGCATTGAAAATGCCGTCACCAAGAAAATCAGCAAACCTCTCCCTGTAGTACCTGTTAAAAAAACAACAAAAATCAACATCCATATCCATATCTATATCTATATCTGTATCTGTATTTTTCTGAGTAGTATCGTACCTTCCTTTCGGAAAGTTGGGGAAGTTGGTCTTGAGCATGTACTCGATGTTGGCCGGGTCGACGGTGATCACACCATAGGCACCGCCGAACCACATGCCGCGGTAGGGGACCGTACCACCAGCACGGTTTACAGCATCGGTAAGCCACTCATAAACATTGGACAAGTGGAAGAAGATGGTGGGTATGATGCCGAGGACCGGCCAGATCATGGGGCCTTTGTTGGTGAGGCGGTTGACGGCAGCACTCCAGAGGAAGATCACCACCATGGAGATTGCCACATCACTAATGCTGAGATTTCTGAGGAATGGAAGTAGTGTGATCACCATTGTGCATGTGTACTATGTTCAAGTCTTGCAACTATGAAGTGAGGAGAGGTTAGTTATAAATATAGGCAATGCAAGAAAACGCAACTACCATCTTGACTGAAATTTGTTGAGGAATTAAGAGAGTGCATTCAAGGCACAATTTGCATGGGTGCAAATTCTCGTTGGAATCATATATGTACTGCAGTTAACGCACTTTTGAGCTATTTAGGGAAATGGAACTAGATTAGATACTTAGATAGGTGTGTACATAGTACTACTCCTATAGGGTTTTGGTCATGTTGGTTGATGGGTTTGTTTCATATGGTTGGATTGATATAAATGTAAGGCTGAAACCATAGTACTATATACTCCTATAGGGTTTTGGTCATGTTGGTTGATGGGTTTGCTTCATATGGTTGGATTGATATAAATGTAAGGCTGAAACCATATTACAAATGCACTAACACTTCATGGCATTTTTGTTAGAGTATCTTCCATAATGCTGATTAGAATCTCGTTTATCCTCTGATCAATATATCATTACTGTCACCAAATTTACCAACTTTCAATGAGGCTGACAAATTGAGATGTAAAGACAACGTGTGAATTCTCTAGTCGTAATAGTATAGGACCTATAGGTTGGATTAGTTCATCAATAACAACCAATTAGTAACCTTTCACTTGCAAATTGAAGGCCACTAGTTCTGCTGAAATTACATAAACAGGTAATATATAGATTATTAACCTATCAAAGATAGAATTATCATTAACAAGTTGTATTCTCTTTATCATTGCAATTGACCTGTAAAGATGGTATTTAGTTGAGAGAGTTTAATTTGGAATTAAGAGCCTACCTGCTTCGCTCTTTAGGTCTAACAAAACAGTTAAATGGTATTAATGTCATATATATGTCAGGAAATTAATTGCAGTGGATGAAAGAGTGCAGTTTGAACAATAGTGTTTTAGTTGGAAGGACAATCCACCTTAAGAGAAAGTATCCAATGTATCCGGTTGGTGATCATGCAGTAACCGAGGCTCCCGTTGCTCTCTCTCTCTCTTTAACTCATCGACTGATTTATCACGCCATACATCGACAAAGAAACCATGGTATATTCTAGTAAGGTACTGCTCAATTGACTGCTTGAAGTTACCTTAACATGCCACATCAACATTGGATAACTGACCCTGCTCCTGAGATCGACAACTGACTAGAGTCCGAGCTTCATCTATCAGTAAGCCCTCCGACAAACGGCTTGAAATTGAAATTTTGTAATCTTGTATCCTTTGTGGTTGAACAAAGTGACTGCAGTAAAGTTGCAAATTTCAATGCCAAACATTTGCGAACTACGCTGGCAACTACCGCTGTAAACAACCCACACCACTTATGATCGCTACCACTTCCAGCCCCTATCATCGACAAACATGCAACTGCAACTTTTACACCAGCTATGTTTACAATTCGATAACAGACTATTTGTTCTACAGTTATGGTTCCAAGTATCCAAACCAACCTTACAGTAAATGTAGGACCTCAAACCTAACAGGTAATTATAAATGTCATATGCACTTGCATATAGGACCATTTATGGAACTAGATCTATGAGAGGCTTCTAATTAAACATTACCATGGTGACCTACCAGGTCTTTCTGTTTGCAGAGTACAGATCTTAAGGAGATCCAATGTTCCTGTTGTCACCGGGGCCCTATATATATGAATGTTGTGTTACCCTGCTATGCTGTATGTGTATGATCTTTCTTTTGCACCACACCATGGTAAGTAAAATGCAGATGAACAATAAATTTGAGCAGTTAAGGACTTCAAATTGAACCTCGAACTACCTAGGGAGAGACCCTTATACACAGTTAAGGACTTCAATTCTTCTCTGTCCTTCCCTGCCCCTTGCAACCCTATTGTCGGAAAAAGGAGAGAGACACGCCAACTTGGCCGATAAACCTGACTCTACTATCATCACTATCAAATGAATGTGTACACCCATACAACATGTTACCATGTTAAAATTAGCATTGGTATAAATACCTGAAATCTGGACCCGACCCAGATCCGACATTGGACCGGAACCGACCCAGCCTATCCGGATCCGGGTCCTAAAATGAGACCTGTTGTACTTTTGGGTCCGAGTCCACTCAAAAGAGACCCAACCCAGACCCATTAAAAAAACCCAAAAAATCAATATAAAAATAAATATTCTATCCTCATCCCTCTCCTCCTTACTCCTCAATTCTAAAACTTCCTCTTCCAAACTCAAACTCATGTATTTTTCTTCTCTCCTCTATTCTAAATTCTTCACTTGCCGCCTCCGCTCACCGCTCACACTCCTGCTCCTACCCGAACGGGTAGGAATATTTTAATAGGACCTGAACTTGGATCCGGGTTCATTTTTTGGACCCGTAGGGAACCGAGTCCGGATCCGGATAGTAAAGGGCCCGACCAGACCCAATACCAATGCTAGTTAAAATGAAAGGGTGCACATTCACATGGTTGATGAATACGACGTCTTTTACCGCTCTAGTCTAAGAGAAGGTGATAAGTGAATGCAATTGCAGACTGTGACCTGACCCGACTTTTAAATAGAAGTGTTTGCACATTTTATAGCTTGTCGTATATCCTAATTGTGTTTAAACTCTTTATTTAATTACAATTTTCCATAATCCTTGACTTGTAATTTGACAAAGAATTTCGGTTAATTCTATGACCACCCACATAATGTGCTTCATATCAGTAAGCTATCAAGAGAATTTACACTGGTAATACAAGGAAGTCTCCTTCAAACATTCAAGTCCTTCTCTATGGTAAAGATGGAAGAGATTAATGCAGATCCCACCACATGCAGAGACAAAGCTTCAGTTAGAAATAAAAGTTCGTTCATTATCAGGATCCCTCTGCTTTGCAATCATAGAGAATGGAACATATTCATGAAAGTATAAACGTCATTAGTATGTACGCATTCTGGAACAGGTACAGGATACAGACAAGAGTACAGGGTGGTAAGAAGAGATGGTCTCTTAAAAGATTGGGCTCTTTCATTCATTTCCTGGTAAAAGATTATTCAATCTAATAAACCTCTGAAATCAAGAAGAATACAGAACCGATGTGAACAAATACATATATACAAGGTTTCGCCGTGTACCTTCTCATCAGGGAAGAAGCCTCATGTCGTGGAGGGAAACCTCCTCGAACCATGATCCTTGGGAAAGCAAGTGCAAATACGAACGCTCCCCCACTATATTCCTACTGCTTTTAACAATCTTGAACCACTGGCTCTCTGGGTCACAACTCCCTTCCTGGCTCATCTGACATGTGCATGCATTCGTTACTAGGGCACCATCAGCACGGATATCCAAGCAAACATAGCTCTCGTTGTTGGGAAACTGTGAGGAGAGATGCATTTTGGAGTCAGATATGAGTTCCCACCTTGAATTGGATTCATTGCAGTGTTTCCCGACGTTTGCACGCTTTCCAATGCCTTGAGCTTGCAAGCATAACTCGGTGTCCTTTAGTTGGATGTTATGTTCTGATGTGTAGTTCCAGGGCTCTGATTCAGAACAGGGACCGAGCTCGAGGAGATTGCTTGAAGGCTTCATTAGGACGCAGAGTCCTGATGATGGATGGAAAATTATGTTGTATGGTGGCGTGTTTGAAAGACCAGGGCCTGAATCATAAAACAAATTAGATAAATAGTTTTTTTTGCTTTTATATGAAATTATCTAATGCCTACTCTTGTCAATGTGATTACTTCCCTATGTTTTTTTGATGATACGGATAGAGTCTAACGACTCCAGCCAGGCAATTACTATATAAAAAGGCAAAACAGTACATGTATAGTTTTACAAGAAGTAAAACAAGAAAAGAGCAATAAAAATTACAGCTAACGGGGGTATCATAAACAAGACCCCACTATCCACGACGGGCACAGACATCTAATACCACACCCAAACTGAGAAACATGGAGATACTTCGGAGGAAGTAGAAATGCTAGCCGGCGAAATAGAAATTGAAGCCTAAGGGAGCCGCTCACGAGAAGTACAGCGCATGTTTACATGAATTTTATTTTATTTTTTATTATATAAAATTTCAATGCACACACATTGGGAATCAGTAAACATAATCAAATGCTTCACACTAAATAAAGTTGATCATTTTCCTTAACTGGCAATAAAAATCAGAAGTAACAATGAAATATACCACATACATGAACATGCGAATAAATATAATTTGAGGTGAAGAAACAGAGTGTCGAAGGAAAGACGTGCCTTGAAAGGAAGTCTGAATGGATGAAATTCTCTTCATGAAGTTTCTGTTCCTAGGCTTGCACCAATCCCAACTTAGTAAGCCATAACTCTCGTCAAGGCCAAGTTGTCCCTCCCTAATATAATAACTGCCTTGCAATGCCCATATTGCCCAGTCCAGATCCAGTTCAGCAGCTACACTCATGAAGCAGCTAAAAAATCGGTTGTCAGATTCACTAGTACCACTTATAGTTAACCCGAACTCTGAAAGGAACAATGGCCATCCTTGATCTAGCAGGAACCCGCCTTTCCTAGTAAAATTATGAATTACACTTCCACACACTTCATCGATGTTTCCATTATCCCAGTCACCTCCATCAGAAAAACCATACCAGTGGATTTCGAATACGAGCTTCCCGGAGAATGTGATGTTTACTTGCTTGTCTGAGAGGAAGCTGAGGTCTTTGTCGAAATCTAAGCCTGAAAGTATAACAAGAACATTTGGATTGGCTGAGTGCACTGCCTCTGCTCCTTTCTGCATGTACCTGCATCGACAGATACATGAAGAGATGGAAAGTTTGTGACTCTTCTGCTACCAATGGATAATAAGAAAGTGAGAAAATAAGAAGAGCTAACAAATCTCATATTCTGTAATAGTCCCTTACAAAACATATACATCTTACTCTCTCACAGTATGTGTCTCACATACCAGTACCTTATGTGCCAATTTTTATTTTACAGTAGATTTATCAGCACATGCAATACCTTCATAATGCAAGTAATTAAGAACTTCATTTATTTTATCATGGATAGCTGTTGTCAATCGTCAATGTTACATATGACTGGTATGAGAAATATACGGAAAAAACATTTGAGATAAACATGCTATTCTGCACATGTTTACACAAACAAACACACTTCATATAATTATTAGCCTAAAGGTATTAGTCTCTCAAACAGATAGGAGGTGTATTTGGATATATTTGGATATGATTAATCCAGTTTGAACTCGACTTTGTATATGTTCATTGGATATCCCTTTCAACATCTGCTTATACGAGCATCCACTGTCGTTGGCTAAAAACTCAAAAATTAGAAATAGATTTAGGAAAATGCCTAGAGAGTCGTTTGCTAAAAACTCAAAATTTAGGATAGAAATGAACAGTAGGTTGCTAAACTTAGCAGCGCTTTTAGACAATTGCTAAATATAGAAGACGGACGATGTTCATCCGTTTGACGAAACGGACGGATGAAGATATGCCGTCCGGTTGAATTTTTAAAAAAAAATTAAGAGACAGTTGAAGATCTTCCATCTCTCGGTGGATTTAATACTTTAAATATAAATAATATATATTAAATATGTAAAGTTTATAAATTCAAAAAAAAATTGTGAAAGTGAGAGACGGATGAACTTCATCCGTCCCTCACTTCCGCATGACCCTTTTACCCCTAAGGTGATAATCTGGTTATATGAAGAGAGGGGTAACTTGGTCATTTTCGCCAACGTGAAATACAAAAAAAAGTCAAAAAAGTACCAAACGGATGATGTTCATCCGTTTGTTGCTTTTTTGACTTTTTTGATTTTTTTTTTTTGTTTACCAAATACCAAAAAATAAATAAATAAATAAATAAATACAAAGACGGAAGATGATCTTCCGTCGCTTCTGTTTTTAGAATTGGACGCCTGCAGCGTGGTCCTTCTATTGCTATTTCTAAATGGTATATTTAGCAATGGACAGAGAAAACAATAGTGGATGCTCTAAATGAGTACAATTATGGATATTGTTAAAACCATTTAAAATCTCTAAATATATCGAGGTCAAACTCACTTTTTCCATTAAAATTATTACTCACTTTCATTAATATCCACATTCAGTCTGGAGCCCGAACTCATTACTATTATATATGGACATTTAATTAAATATTTGAACAGTATTCACATTTATATATATATTCACTATAACCCTGCTACAAGTAAATCAAATACGATTATGTTAATGCCTATCTCCGCTCTAGTTACAGCCCTATGCATGGGATGCACATTAGGAAGGAATAGACAGATACGAGATTTACCAAGGGATGAGTAAATTAAAAAAAATATATTTTTTCTTTATCAAGACAAGGCATAAAGCATACCTGTACCATTCACTAACAGTCTGATTAGGCCCTCGGAGCTCATTCCTGAGGCTCATTCCAACCACATTAGTTGAAGCGTTGAATAGTTTTGCCATTAGTGTCAGCCCTTCTAGCCATTCATCTGAATCAAAGTATTTATCGCCAAAGAAACCATTACCATCGAGCTTGCTGCAGCACCATCCAGGCCTGGTTATCTGATTGTCCAGAATAACCATGAGGTCATTGCGCCCTAAATTCGATACCACAGCCTGTTACAATATTTTCATTGAAAATACCTCCGAGTTATCTATTAATAATGTGAATCCAAGATGGAAGTGGAGTCGGTAAAAAACCACTCCTGCTCATGCGAGATGTAAGGTGGTACAAGTTCAAATTATGCAGATTGGAAAACATCAAAATTCTTTTAAAAGAGCCTTTTAGTACTCTTTACTGACCCCGTACATGGTTTTAGTACACAAGTAGTTGAACTTAATCAAACTTAATTTTTATAACTAGTTAACTACTAACTAGTTACTGTAACCATTGGTGAAACAAGTTTGTTAGGATTATTTGAAAGGGTGTGCCATTGATGAAGGATGAATTAATTAGCGGGAAAGTGTATAAATTAGGGAAAGGTTGTGTACATTAACATTAGAAGTGTGTGTGTGTGTGTGTGTGTGTGTGTGTGTGTGTGTGTGTGTGTGTGTGTGTGTATAGAGAGAGAGAGAGAGGGTGTAAACGGTCAGCATGAGAGAAAGCATCAAAGACAAAAAGGTGTATCGTATGAAGTATACTAGTGATGAACACATGAATATTTTACAAGTTAAAGTGTTGCTACCAAAGAGGGAAATGATAAATTATTTTATTTCATTTCCCCCCTAGCTTTCATCATCCTAAATATCATTCTCTTTCATAACATTCTGTGCAGTCCAATGCTATCAAATGGCGTGAGAGCAGAGTGAAAATTTAGAGCCATGGAAGACAAAGTATCAAGGGGCAGGATAGTGCACAAAAACACGCAAATGTATTTCTCATCTATCTTCTATCTATCATCCGAATATCACTCTCTTCCCTATAATCTGCGACCCTATCAAATGGTATCAGAGCCTAATTAAAGTCAAAGTTCAGAGATATAGAAGGCAAGGTATCAACTGATACAGTAGTGCGCAAAATATGCACTTATCCAATCTGTGTATAATTTCTTTAGAAACATGGAAACACAAATACTCTAATGTGCTTAAAGAAACGAACTCTAGTTTCCCTCTGCCACGGGAAATAAAATAGAAAAGAAAAAGAATATGTCAGCATGATATCTCAATGCTTCACCCTACATTTATACTATCATAAGGAATTAGGTGAACCGATGGAGAGATTTCCAGATAAAGGAAAAATATAATACATATTGCTCGATTACATTTGATATTGATCCTACTTCACTTCCGTCATCTGAAATCTTTATCTAATGATTGTTCTATTTCTATAAGACTCTTTCTTTTGATAATTAAAAGGTTTTGCAAATGACAACCTAATTTAAGCCTTACTATTTGCCAGTCAATGCAAGATTTATGAAATTCCTCGTCCACAAATCACGACAAGAAACAACAAATGAGCCATTATAAAAGTTTGTTGGCGGCATCCAAGTAGACTTTTTAAACATCACAAGTTCCATGAGAACATATGTGCACATCTGTTAAATGAGCTGAGTTGGCAATGACTTTTGTAATGGTAGGGTAAATGTACATTTTACCCTAACCTAAACATACTACATCTTTACTTTAACAGGGTAAAAGACTTCCTTCACTTTGTAGGGTAAATGGGTAAACAACTAATATTCTTCTAAAAGAAAATTATGGATTAACATGAAAGTTCTTCTAATAGAATCAAATATTATAAAAGGGGGAGAAGGGGTATGAGCAATTTGCATAAATGCACTCAAACAACTACATAATCCTGTTTAGCACACAAACATAAGTAATAACATATTTTCTAATGGGAAGACCCTAACTTATTAAGAACTCACATATAACAATCTCACCTTTACACTACAGAAATTTTTACAGTCCAAGGATTGGCATCCCTAGATAAACCAATCCCTCCTTAATTCCCCCAAAAAACCAACTACTCTACTTAATGCAGAAATAACCAAAAAACAGCACCACTACTCTTGATCGAAACTGCAAATCCTCACTGCCCTGGAATGCCTCAGCATACCCCAAAAAAAAAAAAAAAAAAAAAAAAAAAAAAAACTAAAAACACGGCTTTGAGTATCTGATGCATGCCTGCGCAACTCCTCTTCCAAAATGAAATGCTTGTACTTTTAAGTTCTTAAATTATCTGGAACTACACTTACTACATAAATGCACTTTAGTAAATAGGCAGGATAAATCTTTTACCTTTAAACTACAAACTCCTTGCACATAAATGGGCACAAAATTATTAACCCAACCAACCCATTTTAGCTTAAAGACTATAAAATCTTCGCCTTTACCCTACAATATTAAGGTAAAGTCTAAGGAATTGTCACCCCTAGAAAAGTACAGTCTCCCTACTGTTCACTCTCAATCAAAATTGTACATTGAAATAGGCAGTGTCCTATGAGCGAAAGAAATACTACATTGAAATAAGCAGTGCTTCTGCCTTATCGTCAGAACACATGTTTCACACTAGTCCTGACACAATGCGAATAGAAGTGTAATTCTTATCCCCTACTCTACCTAGAACAACCCATCTCTTACAAAAACTACAAAAATGCTCTATAACCCAATGAACAAGATCAATTCTTTCGCCCTCATCTCATCCTTCCACACAAATGGGCACAAAAATCTTACTCAAAAATTTCACCTTTGCCCCATCATCTATTATAAAACCAAAAACCCAGATCGAAGCTCACCTGTAAAGCCTCAATGAGTTTGAGATCCAACAACTCGGGATTGTTAACACTCACAGCAGCTACAGTCTCCACCATCCCCAACCCATTGAACGACTCTCTAACAGTGCGCTCCAAAAGCAACGGATCAGTAATCAAGTGGGTTGGCCACGTGAGACGCACGCAGTTGAACCCCATTGACTTCACCTGCTTTGAAATGACATCAAGTGGCTGCTTTCCTAGGCCTTCGGCGACGACGGACTCCATGTGGGCAGCCCAGTTGGCGCACGATAGCTTGGTGCGCCGGCCGGCGGGGTCCACTATCCATCGGTTGGAGGTGGAAAGGGGGAAGCTTGGTAATGATTGGGCTGAGTTGAGGAAGAGGAAGATGAGGAGAATGCAGAGAAGAGGGCTCATTGGATAAAAAAGACTGGATTTTTATTTGCTGTTTTTTTTTTGTTTGTTTGTTTGAATTTTTTGGTAGAGTTTTGAAGAGGAGTGGACTTGTCACTTGTGGCAATGTGGTTGGCCGTCCTTGATTAGTTGTTGCTAATCTACACAATTATTGGTAGGATTTGGTTTTGGATTAGGCCAAGTGCGAGTTTGTGATGACCACATTATTTGCATGTACAGTGCACTTATATCTTTTGAGAAATAATAATATGCAACTAGTGTTATCCAATGCAAAATGCACAGATTAAAATAATTTTGGAGGATTCCTAAAATTATATGGAATTCTAAAAAATTGTGAGAGAAATTTGAAATTTTACCTCTTTAAGGTTATATTTTAAATAAATTTACCCTTAAAAATACACACACAGCCCGGTCTTTGTGTACATCATTACCGGCAACACGCAAGCTATGGCCCACCTCATCTCGACCCTCCCCCTCTCAAACCTACATCCTCTCCGACGCCGACCTCGACTCCATTCTCTCTCGTGTCTCCATCGTCCTCGACTGCCGCGACGTCCCCCTTTCCACCTTTATGTATGCCTCACATCGTCCTCGACTGTCGCGACGTCCCCCTCTCCACCTGTATGTAAGCCTCAGCCTCGCCCTACCCTCTGCCACCTCCATTCTTATCAAAGCTCATTCTTGGATCCGACACATCAATCATCTCCGTCTTCAACCCGTACTCTTCCCAAAATTCAAATTTTGGGATTTCAAAAACACAAATTAGAAATTGAAAATGAAATCATATAGTAAATTAAAGTTTCTGAAATTAATACATACCCCACACATAGATACAATTCATATAGTTAAGCAAAATTTCTGGACAACATTTTTTACAAACACCTAGCGTACTATATAAGCATTTCATCGAACACTTGATGTGCAAAGCACAGCTATAGAAATTAAGTATCAGATTTCTAGGTTTTCGAAACCTTACCAAATCTCATTCTTGAATCCACACTACAATCATCTCAATCTTCAACCCGTACTCTTCCCCAAATTTAAATTTCGGGATTTCAAAACACGATTTAGGAATTGAAATTGAAATCAGGTAATAAATTAGGGTTTCAGAAAATTAATACATACACCACACATGAATACAATTGATTTAGTTAAGCAAAATTTCTCAAAAGCATTTTCACAAACATCTTGTATACTATATAGACATTCATCGAACGGTTGATGAGAGAAGCACAATTCTAGAAATTAAGTACCAGATTTGTAGATTTTCAAGTATTTTCCTGTTTAAATATGCACGACACAATAACATAATAGGAAAAGTTGAAGATACCTTAGCAAATCTCATTTTTGAATCCAACACTACAATCATCTCTATCTTCAGCCATACTCTTCCACAATTCCACCGAAAATAATGTCTTGATGAATGCAGTGATTCAGAAACCGCGAAGGAGGCGTGTAACCCCCATTTCCACGTATACGAATTTGTATTTATTTCTTAATATTCGGTATTTTATCTTCCATATTATTGTATTTCGGTTTTCTACATTCCTTCTTGCTTTCAGAACTATCTTGGTTGTAAGCTCATATTGAACTCTTATATTTTAATTCCCTCATTCTAATTTCTAGCCTAATCTATTTTAATTGCTATTATATTTTTCTCCTAGCCCTTTCTACAAATTTTATTTGAGAAGCCCAATTCAACTATTTACTCTATTTCTTGTATAGCCCACGAGCCCACTTCGACCCAAACAATTCATGACAATTCCCAAAATCCTTCACCTTCTATAACCTGCATAACTCCCCCTCTAATTATAACCAATTATAACATATTAAACAAATCATAACTTACCCCCACTAACCCTAAATCAATTCCATATTAATTCCCCTCATTATAATAACCTAACTATATTATTAATATAATCATTATTATATTATAACCCCCCCCCCCCCTCCCCGCGCATATCTCTCTCTCCCCAATCTCTCTGTACTCCCTTTTTTCTTCCTCTCTGTTCTGACCCGATGCCAAGAAACCCAAACCAACACCTCGAGCCATCACTCCCTACCCCTCCTCACCCTCCTCACTTCCGCCGTCACTCACCACCGAGCTTCACCCTCTACTCCTCTATCCCCGCTCTCGGTTCCATCTTCCCCGTTCATCCCCGAAACCCACCACCGCATTCTCTTCCCCGTTGCCACCCTCCAACTGACCGCATCACTACCCACCACCGCCGCCGTCAGCTTCCTCCTCGTCGAGCCACCCTCGACACACCCCAGAGCCAGCACCGTCATCGCCATTGCCGCTCACCGTTGCTGCCACCATTGTCGATCGCCGCACGTCGCAGCGCCGTCGTCGACCTTCGTCCACTGCAGCACGGAGCCCCCTTGCTGCTGTTGCTCTTGATGTCGTGATGCCCGTAGTGTGCACGTGTTTGCGTTGTACGTCGTTCGCACATGTTGCCACCGTCGCTCGTCTCGTTTCTGTTTATCGTCACAAAAAGGCAAGCATCTGCACAATTTGGTTTATTCATGTGCAAGCACTTTCCTTGACCTCCACAAAGTAGTTTCCCTCTTTTATATCGATGTTAATATCAATCGTATCCGTCAAATATAGTTGAATCCTAAATTGACATCATTCATTGTGTCATTCGAATTTTATCCACTCAATATGTCTTAGAAATCCATGAAACCGTTTATAGATACACCTGTTTTACAAACGCAAATTTGAAACACTACACATAAGAAGAAGAATGATTGAATGAATTGTATGTGCATATATGATCACATGATTGTAATCGTAGTTTAATACCGTTGATGTGCTAATGTTGCCATGTTAATATAGACACCATACTGATTCTAGATATAATTGTATGTTCAATTTTAACCATAAAACTATACACTTGCAAATGAAAGATTGTTAAAATCAACTTATCATATTTATGGACTGTCGTCTGCTCCAAATTGGAGTGAGAATTCGGCCAAGTTACCGTTGTTATTATCCAAAACTTATTAAATAGAAATTGTAGCACACCATGTCTAGTTTCTAAAACATCCGACGGATCCTCAATCCGACTTATAGATTGTAAAATATGTAGTTTCTACCACTATACTGTCGTAGTTTCAGATTACTACTTTATAGTTGCCCCATCACGTTCAACTGATCGAAACAGTAGGTTAATATGAGAATTAAAATCCCAAATTTAAAATAATGTTAGTAAGCAATGTCAGGAACTCAATTATAAGTTTTGTAAGAATTTTAGTTAAGTTTCTAGTCAAATTATACATATAATAACTTGATGTTGAGTACTGTCAGAACAGTAGACTCATAAAGAATCAACTAGTAGACATAGTTACTGTGATCGAAATGTATCGAATGAATATGCGTCGGAACCGGTAGAGAGTATAGTTTCTAAAACCTCTAACGAATTCTGATTTTCTTTCCCGTAGCAGTGGAAAAGTTAGTTTTGTACAGCAAGGTATTGCTGTGCAGAATTGTGTTCTTATACTTTTTAAATATAAATATGTTAACTTTGTATCTATGAATTGCACTACATACCGACCATTGCATAACCATTGGTATCTCATTGTTACTGTTCCTTAACATTGCTCCATCGACTGTATATGCATGGTTCATTGTAATAAAAGAATAACAAGTCGGGGTAATAAGGGTAAGACCTAGTAATGGACAATATAGGAGATTGTACTCAGAAGGGGGCCCGTGTTCCCCGTGATGATGATACATGATTATAAGTTACATGAAACTAAGTGTCACGTCATAGGTGACGGGGGCCACCTCTAGAATCTTTAGGGGCCACCTCTAGAATCCATTACCTGATTACACGTTCTGATTACATGTTAGATGTTACAAGTCACATGGAACTAAGTGTCACGTAGAACTAAGTGTCACATTGTGGGATGACGGGGGCACCTCTAGAATCTATGAGGGCCACCTCTAGAATCCACTACTTGACTGCATGATCCCAATTTACATGAGTTCCCGAGTACATGACCCTATATAATTTACCATTAGAGTCTAAACGTCAACTTGATTGTATACACCCGAACATGTGGTATGGGACACAGGATTGCGTGCATTAGGTAGGACTGATAAAATACTAATAAACATAAGAATAACACTGAGCATTAACACTACATTTCTACTATTGTTCATTGCTACCAACTATCATGGTATTAACCTTGTTTATCAATTGATTCAATATCACAATTATACTTGCATTTTATCGTCCTTATTGATATTGTGCATATCACATTGTCCTAGTTATTGTTATTGCATCATCATGTTT